>CAUJNA010003317.1:590000-696432 GCA_963377175.1 Effrenium voratum
GCCCTTATGGGTGTCCCCTATCATATCCAAAATTGCCCCGAAGGAATCGAAGATTGAAGCCCACGCCGCTTGGGAACCAGCTGTCTCAAAGTCGGAACCCCTGAATCGAAATCAGTGGTTGGCAAGGAACAAGTTTGCATTTTGTTTGCCAATCCACTCGTCCGGAGGTGAAAACAGAGACACCCCTTTATGCGGCACTCGTTGGAAAGTGAGTCAAAAACAGAGACACCCCATATGTGTGTGTGTGTGTGGGTATCATGGTTGTTGTTGGGAAACATGTTGCATTTTTGCTGATTGTGGTTTAGTGGTTCATTTCCAAATCCACTGAACTGCTAAATTTTATGTTTTTGCTCCCCTCCCAACGTCAAGCATGTGATATTCGGCCATGGCAGGATCTTAGCCATCGGCTCTCTAGCGCTGGGGGGTCTGAGCATCTGCCTCGTGCAAGCACGGCGCGCGGTGCAGCGCGCCTCGCGCGTGCCGCGGAGCATCGAGATGCAGAGCGTCTCGGGGGCGAGTCTCACCTGAGGTAATAATATTGTTTAGTCACCCTCTTTGGTTTTAAAGGGAACCTATCACTACTGAACATAATTGTCCTTTTTCCAAGGCTTAAGCAAATGGAAGTTCTCACTCCCGTTCAACGTCGGCCACATTTTGGAGTTGGGACCTTGTGTATGGGCAAAGGAGCTTGGGCTGTTTTTTTTTGGCCGGTCGACTCGGAACATGAAGTCTTAGGACATGAAGATGGAACCTTGGCTGGTCTTTGTGACCTCCGGGGCCCCCTGCAACCTTCTGGAAGCAAGCGGCGTTTGAATAATCCTACGGGCGAGCGCACCTTTGCTCAGGGGGCAAGAGCAGCACACTTCAGGCATGCATTTGAAACCCCTTGCCGGGATCTCCGACATGAGTTTCTTCTACATCAGGGTCTCCCTGTTGAAGTCAAACTTCTCAGTTGCCCAAAGCGAATCCACCTTTTCACATTGTGTTTCCCCCTGACCTACTATTTAGCCAATGTGTCCAGGCCCTTCGGGCAAGCGAGTTTACAGTTTGAGTCCTGGGCCTCACTTGCAGCCGTTCAAAGCCCCCTGACGGGGGGCGGGAGGGGTTCTCTAAAAGGAACAATGTATGTTCGCGAGCTTCGCTGAAGATGGGCCAGAATCAACAAGTGTTTTTTGTTTGGGGGGCAACAGCTGAGAAGTCTAGCACAGGTTTATGCTTGGAAGGGTCTCGGGCGTGCAGCAGCCTGAATCGTCCTTTGGAACGTGCCCTTGGGTGCCTCTTACTCCTCCAATCCAATCTTTGGGGCAAAACTTATGAACCGCAAGGGCCAATTTTGTGCCGACCCCCACATCATTTTGAAGCATATATATATATATATATATGTTGTAGTTTAGAAAGTCGTGTCCACATCGCTTTGTCAGGAAAGCTTTTCAGGGAACCGCTAGGAAGAACTGTTGGAAGGGGCCAGCAGAACTAAACTGTTCTTTCCCATCAATTGCGAGAAAGTGTCCAGGCGTGCGCAGAGGGTGTTCCATTCGTGCGAGAAAATGGGCGAGCTGCCGAACTCGCGCCACTTGTGAAGCTGAGTGCTGACTTTGAAGCGACAGATCTGATGGGAAAGGCCCACAGAAATGCCCCAAGATGCGGGTGGGTCCACTCCAAAAGATGTCCAAAGGTCGTGTGGACCAAATCCGCGCTGATCAGCACCATTGGCAGCTGGCTTATCAATCCGGTAAGCATTCAAATCAGGTTTCATCCATCTCAACTGGTGCGAAGTAGACTTTCTCCACAGTATGACCTGTACATTTTAGAATTACATACTCGCAACAAACGCAGCATGGGGGCTGGCCCCGGGGGGTTCAATGATCACTGCAACCTTATGAGGGTTTGCCACGGTTCTTTTTGGAGCAAATTCAGCCGTGGTCTCCCTCAATGGCAAGAAGCTCTCCCGTAAGGCCCCCTGATTTGTTTGTGTCCATTTTGTGAGTTGGAGAAGTTCAAGGCGTTTCGATACCCCGTGGCTGTGGCTCTGTTTCGTCATGGCCGAAGGGAGCCAACCCTTGGTTTTTCAGGGGTTTTTGGACTCTATTTCCACATGGACCCGTCTTAATTCCCCTTCACAGCAACTGGGTTGAACCCACCTTGGGCCCCAAAACAGGGAGAGTTGGCTTTTTGATCCCCGACCCCCCCCTTTCCGCAAACATCGCTGGGACCGCATGTGATTGTGATTCAACCCCCCGGGAATAACCGCTGCTTGAAGTTTGGAGCTTTGCTTCTTATGTTCGTCCCTCTGCATGTAAATCCAAAAAACAAAACGTGTACTCTTCCTTTCTTATTGCCTGGGCCCTTGAAGCCCTTGCACAGCCGCTAGGATTTCGTGCGAAGTCGCGCATCCCCCATTCTGCCCACCTGAGCCAGAACCTAGGCGCGCCATGATTCGTTGGAGGCAAATTTTGCGCGATGGTTTTTCAGGGTTTAAACGGGGCCAGCTTCAAGTGGGCGGCGACGCTATATCTCAGTTGACCCAAGCGGGCCTTTTGCCTTCTCCCTGATTTGGAGAACTATTGAGTCAAGATTCCAAAAGGATATCCAGATCCTTGGGGCGGGTGAGTTCTAGCGACAAAAGACAGGGCCCTGTGAGGACTTATAAGCCCCCGAGGCCCGGAATGGGCGGGATGCCGCATCAACCTTGTTCCATGTTATATCCACTCCGCATGGCTCTTTCTAGGCATTTGAACGACGGCTTTCCTTGTTTTTATGCCTGCCTTTTAGTCAGGGCTTGGCATACCTGACAAGATGTGTGCAAATTTGGGGTTCCGGTGCCCAATCTGAAGTCCGCGCGCCGAAAAACTCCGCGGGCGCGTCGCTTTGGGACGTTTTTTCTCGCAGGTGGATGCCATCGAGGAGGATGAGCTCCGGCGGAAGACAGGGCAGCTGGAGAACTATGAGGAGCACCCACTTCCCCCCATTGGGGAGTTGGTTTCGCCGACCGCAATGAGCAAACAACGGTTGGGTAGGAAATCCCTTTGTTCTTCTCCAGGAATTTGTTCCCATGTTCCATTGATACTGTTCATGCTTTTCACGAGTTTCTTTGACCATATGCTTTGGCCGACCAATGAAGGCGCAAACCCACCAATAGTTGGGAGACGGGAGATGTCCGCCCCGGTTTAGTTTGATTTGCCAATCTTCGGAAGACCTAGACACCTTGGGCGCGGAAGCGCCCCTGAGGGCGGGTCCAGGAAGAAGTCGCTTCCTGGACTGGCTGGTGAACCCCCCAAAAGTCTCCGTTTTGGCCCATGGTGTGTTGCCTCTTGGGATCGGAGTGATGTTTGACGGGAAATCTGCAGAACCCGGATTGAACGGAGACCGGTCGACTTCCGACCGCAGGTGGCTTTTTCTGTCCACCCCAATTGTCTAGAAACACCCAGTGCTCCCAGACCTGTGATGCTTGCCACCCCTATTTTTTGGGGAGGGGCGTTCCTTTACAGGTGAACCAACCCCCCCCCCCTTATGCGCCTTTGTGACGCATGGCCATTGCAGGTCTGCCAAGTTGGGGTCTTGGCCATGGGAGCCGTTGGCAACCCTTCTGTTTTTTTCTTTTCTTTTCCCGGGCACTGGGCAACTTGGGCACGGGCAACTGCAATCCAAGGGCCATTTTTATCAGCAACCTACGTCGAATACCGGCAAACTCCACCACACCTTGCTTGGAGAGCGATTCGGTGGTAGGACTCTGCACAAACTAACCTGGTGGGAAAAACGGGATACATGATGAACGTCCTTTTCTTGGCTGCGTGCTTCCCTGGTTATTCCCGTTTTGTGAAGCAGTAGCAATCCAGATCGGCAGCTTGCGGATTTTCTTGTGTGTCATGCATGGCCTTTGGCAAGCGCCTGTTGTCATGAAAACATGTTTAGCGGTTGTTGGTTCAAGATTCCATGCCAAATTCCCATAGTCTTCTCTTCAGACACCACCCAGGTTGTTGCGGCATTGCCAATTTTCTGAGAAAAGGTGCCTGAACATGTTGACCCAGGATTGATAAACCTGTCCTTGTTAGGGGGTGTTCCCTCCAAAGGTGATGAATCCCCACTAAAAGCGGACACCCCCCCATGAATCAACCAGGAGTTTATTCGTCCGGGGTTAACATTACAGCTAGTGCTTGGGCATGACCCTTGGGGCGTCGAACTCCGCAGGAAGACGTCTTCGAGGACTTCGCCTTCCGCGAGACCTTGAGCTCGGGAGAGGCAAACGGAGCGTCCAAGTTGCTTGCAAGTTGCTCGGGCTGATTCGCTTTACTAGCTCCTTTTCGCATCGCGGCAATTCGCGGCATGTTTCAGAAGTATCAGGGGGCCAAATCATGGTTGTTGTTGGGAAACCTGTTGCATTTTTGCTTATTGTGGTTTAGTGGTTGAAATCCAACTCCCCTTTACTGCTAAACTTTTATTTTTTGCTGCCCTTCCAACGTCAACCAAGGTTGAGGGTTGCCCTCGTTCCCAGCTCCGCCCAGTTGACATGTTTGGCATTAGTTGGGGCGTCCACCGTAGTGGCTTTGTGAAGAGGGCGGCCTGGCCCCATGATCCGGGCAGAAAGCTGGAACTTGGACGATGGACGCGTCATTGCGGATTTTGGCATTGGTGAGCTGTTGATTGGGCTGGCAACTGCAGGCGAATAAAACGGGGGTACCACCTTGCCAGTGATCCTATTCTTCGACATGGGAAGCAATCGCTGTTTGTTTATTGGCTGCAAGTTCCCCGAAGGTGCCCATTGGTTACCAATCGTTTGGTTCCCACGCTTCTGGGCTGTGTAGCTTGGGGCCAGGTCATTGTTGAAGAAAAAAGCTCGATACATTTTCGTTTGCTCACTGTGCCTTTTCACCTGAGCTGTTGGCCTGTTACCCTCTCAATCCTGGTCCAAAGAGGCGTGACCACGGGCAAAGGAACCCACCCCTTAAGGGCACTCTTATCACTCACCGGCTTTTGTTGCCTATCTTCTGCGGCGCACGTTAGCAATATAATCTTTCGTTTTTCAGGGACTTCAGGAAGCGTTAGCCCACATCAGTCCACATTTGTAGAGGGCCAACTCCATGTTCCTTGCAACAGGTGGGTGTTGATCAATGCCATGGCCATTTAGTGGTTGAAATATCAAATTCGCAGTGATTCCCCAATGGTCATCCCATGCCTCACGGACTGCAGCTGGGCTGAGGATTTCCACCGGATGTTATGGGCCAAGCGTCCTTAGGATTTTATGGGCCAAGCGTCCTTAGAATTTTATGGGCCAAGCGTCTGGCTTTCATGCCAGGACAGCCGGGCTCCCCGAAAGGAGGGGTTTCAGCGGGGGGAAGAGTGACGCTTCGGATGAACTATGCCTTGGTTCCCTTTCTGGCGGCTCGGGAAGCGAGTTGTTGGCAACTTCCGATGGGCCGAACTTGCCATTCTCAGACGGCAAGTTGGACCTCCGGACTTTGCAATCATGGACTTGGGGGGGGGGGGGAACTGGAGAGGGGTGTTTCTCACCTAGTATCCCCTGATGTGAGGCCTGAAGGGCCCTTTTGCTGCCGGAGGGGCTTGAGGGCTTCGAATCTTGGGCGTACCGGGAGGCCGAACGGAAGCCATGGAAGCAACGTAACGTAGCCAGGTGGTGTGGCATGACGACAATTACATTCAAAAGATGGAGGCCATAGACAACGAGGTGCGAAAAAACCCGACTTCGCGAAGCGGAGGTTTTTCCGCAAGTCGGGCTTCGGGAGGGGGAGGGGGGCGCGGAGGCGGAGGTGGGTTCGTTTTTTCACCAGAAGTTGGGCTTTTGGAGCCTTGTTGAAACATGTTTGAACTGTGAGTATCTGGGTGTGCCTGCTTGCAAGGGAACTTTAATGGGGAGACCAAGAAGGAGATCCACAAATTTGAGGGCCCTCTAAGAAACAGCACACCCATTTGGAAAGGACGTCATTTGGGTCTTGTTGTTGGAGAACGAGCTCTACCGAAGGGTGCTTGGCTTGTGCGGAAATGGATTATGTCTAAGTGGGACCCCCCAAAAGAGAAACAACAATCAAGAAGAAATCTGCCCCCAACAACAGCAAAGTATTCTTAAGAGCATTTGTGTTGACACACCCAAAGGACACAGCCAGTTTGAGTGGCTTGAGGGCTTGCCTGACCGTTGCCCAATTGCACACTGAGGCCTTTGTGGCAAGTATGGAGTCCTTGCAAGAAGCATCTTAGAACATGAAGATCGAACCCCTAGCAAGAAGGGCCAAGATAAGACCTTTTAGAGCATTGGGCACTGGTCGATAGTGACAAAGTAAGCGCCTACTCACTCCACCAAACTCCGGAAAATGAGGTGCGGATTTCTTGGGTGTCCCTGAAGAGTGTGGGTGTGTCCTTTTTTTTTGCGACCTCCAAAAGAGGGTGGTTTTTCCTTAAGCCGACCTGAGGTAGCATCGTGGCGTACGCCTGGGTGCAGCCAAAATTTCCGGGAAGCCCGGGTACACCCGAACGGGCGGACTGTCCCTGGGTCCTGGTGGGGACCAAGCCCCCCAAGCAGCACTGACTTGCATGGCAACTTGGATCTACATCGCCCAGAGAATGACTCGATTGGGGTTGCTTCACTGTCAGACATGCAATCCATGTAATGTAAACACACATTTGACCCATGTAGCAGGTAAATGTGGGTAAGCTCATCATATTGGGTGTGACACGGATTTCGTTGCGGGGTTCGCGTCGTCCGCGCTGGCGACCGACCTTTGTCAGGCTGCCTCTGACGACAGCAGCAGCGAACAGAG
This sequence comes from Effrenium voratum, assembly GCA_963377175.1. Classification (NCBI taxonomy): domain Eukaryota; class Dinophyceae; order Suessiales; family Symbiodiniaceae; genus Effrenium; species Effrenium voratum. The sequence goes on from CAUJNA010003317.1 coordinate 596,771, forward strand.
CAGCGGTGACGAAGGGGCGGGCTGGGTGCGAGTCGGAGAGGATTTGGAAGATGCGAACTCACAAGGTTGGGGTATACAAGACATACCTGGACTCTCCAACCTATAGAACAGTGAATTCACCAACCACAATTTTGGTTATGATAATCCTTAAGGGGACTTTGAGGGTTAAAGGAGGTGCGAGAAACAAAAGCCACCAGGGGTATACCGTGCTTCTGTTGAGCCTGCAAGCTTGGAGAAGGGAAAAGCGCAGCTCAGGTCCGGGTTCGCAACATTCAATAACCCCAATGGTATCAACTCAGAGCTGCGGAAACAAGATCGAGCAACCAATGGGCCATGTGCTGTGGTTCTTACCCGGTTGTATAGCTGGCCTTTTAAGGGTCATGTAAATCAGAAACCCTCAATTGGTGATTCGTGTGATTTGGATTGGTGGCTTGGGGAATTGAACCCCTGGTTCTTGCAGAGGGCAAATGGGAAACCCACCAATCCAATCCACCAATCGGAGGGAAGCTGAATAAACCTTTGTAACCATGTTGGTAGATCTATCGGTCAGTGTTTTTTTTTTGGCCGCTAGGGTGAACTGCCGGTCCCACATTTTTTCTCATGAGACTCTCAATGCGGTCGCATCAAACATGTGCTGATATACCTCCCCATCGAAGAACCTGTTGTTTCTTTTGTGGGCTTGTAAGTTGATTGCATACGTATGTTTGGGAGGAGCCGAACGTGTGAGGTGTACCTTACCCATAAGTTCGCAACGCCTTTGCCTTGTTTAAAGGCTACGGTGGCTAAGATTCGAAAAAAGAAAAAAAACAAAAAAAAAAAGAAAAAAAAACATGTGAAGCAGAGCAGCATTGGGGTTGGCTGACGCTGGGAGAACCACCATTCCCCCCCCCCAAAAGAAATGGAGTGGGGGGGGGGATTGTCAAAAGTCTTCAGCTACCCCTTAGCCCCTTAGTTGGTGTGAACCCTCTTTGAGGTAAGCTGAGCAAATGCTCTTTGAAGTGGATGTTCCATGGTGCTCACCTCCTGAAAAAGTGGCTCAGTCGGGGGAGTGGAGGACCCTGAAGCCCACACGTTTTTCCCTGGCATGCATGGAATTGCAGCCCTCCCTCTCACATGTGCGGTTTCTTCCCAAGACATGCAAACATCGCCACGCTTTGGAGGACGTCGACCTTGGCCCTTTAGATCTTTTGAAAACCATTGAACTTGAAGTTTCCGTTATATTGTTTGCTCGGGGGGGGGGGGGAGAGGTTGGCTTGCTTCTTTTCGATTTATGGGACTTGGTCATAGTCCTGGCAAGCCTGAACCCTTCCCTACCTACTTCCCCAGGCGAAATCAGGGAAAGATACCTTGAATGTAGTGGAGCTCTCAGTGTTGCATACCGTTCAGCCCCGAACTGGGGGGGGGTATCCACTTACAGCCAGGATTCGACCCTACTTACCTTTCCTTGAATGAACACGGAACCTGACGTTCCGGGGTCCTGGTTTGGACAATTTTCCTTTCAATTGGACCAGGTCAAGAACGTCAGGTTCTTTCTGTCAATTTGGTGGTAGGGTATGTCGCTTGAAACATGTTCACGCTCCTCAGGTTAAGTGGGTTGGGGGGTCCGCTTGCAACCATGATTCAGCCCTACTTGCACAGCTTGAATTTCTGATCTCACGATCAGACCCTACTTGCGTCGCATGAACAACATGTTTTCTCATGTAGCTTGCATTTCCGATCTCACGAGACCCTACTTTCGCTGCATGACAGACCATGTTTCATCCCGCATCTACGTGGCAGGTGATGTCCGTCCAGAGTCACGCGCCCGGGTCTCCGAGCAGCAACGCCCAGCACACGCTCGGCCGACGGCAGGCCTCCAAACCCCGCGACTCGGATCCCCGCAGTCAAGTCCTCCGCCGCTCTTTGCTTCCTTTTTGTTTTTGGGTAGTTTTGTTTTTCCTTCTGCTCGTTTGTTGCTCTTGGCAAGTGTTTTCCGTTTTCGTTTTGTTTTGTTCTGTTCATTTTTACGTCCTTGGCAAGTGATTTCGGTGTTTCATTGGTTTGGTTCTGTCCGCGTGTACAGTGTACTGGGGGGGGGGGGGGGGCGGCAAAAAACAACAAGTCTTGTGCTGCCATGCTGAGAGTTGTATGGCCTCACTGCTCGAGTTTCTGCATTTTAGTCACTTGTTGGGGTCAAAGTTGATGGGAAGACAGCTAGTGTTGGCCTCCGGGGGGTCCTGCTCATCTTCGGTTCATCCATTCCGAGCCACCCTGTACTTTCAGGTCCGGGCTGAGGCAAACTTGTTGGGAATATATAGAGTTTTTTTTGTTTGCGATAACCCACCAGGTTTCTTTGTTGCACACACGCTGGGGGCTCGCTCCCTTTGGGTGACCTTAGGCTTAAACCAAGCATGTGTGTGTGTGGCAAAATCAACTGCATGTACACTGCAAATAGGCTTCGGTTGCGGGGCAACACTTGTGATTGTTCCTTTGGTTCCCTTTAAAACCACCCCTAAAAAATACCCTCAAATCAAACTCACCCAAGCGCTGCATCAGTTCCTTTCCTGGCGAATGACGGCTACGTTTTGGAGGGGTAGCAACTCGTTGCCCCAGCTTTGGCTTTGACATGCTTTGACAGACCCGACAAAACCTACGTGAGCAACGCCCAACACCACTGTATTTTAGTCGATGATTCCACCCCGTGGCTTTCTCGGGTGGGCTATAGTAAGGCCTACGTAAACCGTTGAAACCGTGCAGAAGCAAACAGTAACGGGTGTTGGGCGCTCAATTGAGTCACAACCAAAACCCGGGTAAGTGAAGGTTAGTAGGGGACAATCCGAACCATAAATAGCTGCGGCCGGCTTCTCAATTCTTCACATGGTCCTGGGTCGACCATTTTAATACCGGGTTTTGATTGTGACTCAATTGGACCCAACGTACTTGAAGGAACCAACACGAGGCCAACCTAATGGTTGGTTGGGGTGCCATGTCCTTCCAGCCTTGGTTTGGATCCCCAGAAACCATGGATCGGGGGGCCTTTGCAAAGGTACCGGACCCTCAATATTCCAACTTAAACCTGAGCCAACCAAAGTTATGGTTGGCGAGGTCTTTTTTTTAAAGGGTAGTTGAACCACGGCGCATACTCCGCCGTGGGTCAATCGCCATGTTTTCCTCGGGGACACCAGCACGCACATGGCCGTGTATTTTGCCACGTGCATCACATTCGCAGCGCACACGCGCCTGCCAAATGCTAAGCACACCCTCTCACGCGCAGCCTCCGCTCACGCACAGCGTGTTCGCACTGCACACGCGCCTGCCAAACGGTAAGCACACCCGCTCACGCGCAGCCTCAGCCCTAAGCCCCAAACCGCTCAAGTCAAAAAAGCTTGCTCCAGGGTTGTGCAGTTCAGTCAACAGAGGCTTGACCCAGGTCTTTGATTGTGTAGTTCAGTCAAAAACGGCTTGTTTCAGGTGGGTCATCGTTCAGTCAAAAAAGGCTTGACCCAGGTCTTAGGTGGTGTAGTTCAGTCAAAAAAGAGCGAGAGGTGCAGCGGTCTGCCGGGAAGGGCTGCTTGAAGGCCCCCAAAAGGTAAGCAGGCAGTCTTTTTGCAAAAGGCTAAAGTAGTTTTGCAGGAGCCAAACGTGCAGTTTGACCTGCAAATACCAGTGTGAAGTTCCTTCCCCACTGTAACTGCAGCGCAAAAATGGCGTTGCAACATGTTGAGAGAACCACGTTATTTACAGGGAAAACAGGGTGTGTTTCGCCCGGGGTTTATTGAGATGTCGACTTTGGCCCACGGCGGAACATGCGCCGTGGACCTAGTTTGAGGGTCCAGGTACTTAAGCCTGAAGCCAACTGAGCAAACTCCCGCAGCGATCTAAGACTGAAGCTTGGCGGGGAAGATGTTCGGAAGATTGAGGTCCTTACCCCGGTCTCGCTGGATATCCCCATGCTCGAATACTAGCATGAAACTCAAGCAACCTCATTTGAAAGGCCAATTTTTGGTGTTCCCTATATGGCTGTGGCCATTGAACCGTTAATTCCAAGTGCGTTTGCCTTGCGCGTTTCGTGATGTTGAACGGGGCCATGGGAATCCGTTGCGGCCTCAGGCGAGGGTGGTGAGGAGCAAATCGATTCGAATCGTTTCCCTTTCGAAACCGACCGCTACGTGGGTGGCTTGGGCTGAAGCCATCTTTCAACTGGGTGGTCTTGTCCAGAGATCAACTTCCCGGCTTTTGAATGAGGTTGGACGCCCTTGTCGGGTGCACCGTCTTTGATTGTCAGCTGTGTTTTCCTCTTAAGATGTGGGAGCCCTCGGGATCTATGCAGGCAGATGTACCACCCCTTGCAGGAACCCTTTAAATAAACTGCTCAACCCAAAGTGGGTCGAACGAATGGCAACCCCTGGAATCAGCCGGATAGATTGCTTGGGGGGTTCTAAAAAGGTTCCCTTGTGGTTCCTTGAGTGCCCAAGAACAACACCCATGTTGGTGACCGAAAGGGCTCAATGTGATCCAGCACCCCTAGACAAACGCACATCCACCCACGCACTCACGGCACGAGAAAGCGGGGCGGGGGTGTTTGAAGGGGGACCCAAACAGTAAAGTTAATAACACTCGTCCCTCTGTTACTGGGGATTCAGACCACTTTGGGAGTCTGGAGGTATTGGGGGGAGTCTCTTTTGTGTGGGGATTCAACCAATTGTGGGAGTCTGGACATAGTAAGGGGGGTGTCCCTTTTCAGTGGGCATTCATCGTTTTGGGGCGAAACCCCCCTATTAAGAGGAGACCCCCATCTCTCAAATTCCACCCGGGGGTTCTACCATGTTCTGCTTCCATTTCGCGGTTCCCATTGCGGAGAACTCAAGTTATGACACCGTCTCTCAGGGTTTCTACGTTGGAGAACTCAAGTTTACTTCAAGGAATTTCTGAAAATCAGGCAGTTCTAAGTAAAGCTCCGGGGTTTCCATGTTGGAGAAAGGCAGGTCTACCTCCATTTATCGGATTTCCCCATGTCTATGCGAAGGGCCCGACAAAAGCATCCGACCCCAAAACGGGTGAGGCCGAAACCGAAAACAGGACCGGAAGCAGATCGGGGTGCTGGGCAAGGCATGGCATTGGCTGCAGCAGCAGACCTACCTGACCAGGCGGGGAGTCGGATGGATGCGGTCAAGAGGGAAAAGGGGGGGGTTTGAGGGGGTCAACAGATGAATGCTTTTGTCAGGTGTCGGAAAGTGTATGCGAAAGGTGTGTCAAGAGGAATAAGGGCCACTGATGCAATGGATTCGTGTGTCAAGAGGGGTTTGCTTGAAATGCCCTCATCCACTTCTGGATGAATGCTGATTTTCTGATCTCAAGCAAAATATGTCCTTGTTCTGAAACTTTCTGACTGACCACTTCTCGTGAGGCTCTATGTTGGGTTATTTTCAGTTGGGGGGGGTGAGGGGGGGGGTGCAAAGAACACATGTTTTGTTTCGTTTGGTTGTCGGGCCGCCAGTTGGAAAGCTCAGTTAACCAAAGCAAATCGACCTGAATGAAATGAGCTTTCGGTTTCCCTTTGGACCAATATGTATAAATATATGTATATATAGACATATATGCATACACAAACCCAGTCAAGGTTCCAAAAGGTGATGGACCATATTTAGAAAAGGTGATTACCTGTTATGTCCAGGTCCTCTAAGGGGCAAGTAAGAAAATCGATCTAACATGAAGCTTCTTGCCTTTGGTTTGGAAGAGAAACCTGAACTGTGATGCTCAGTCAGTGAATTTCAGCTAGACACGCTAGTTGTCATTTGCTCCTAGAAGATGATCCATGTTACCCCCACGTGCAAATCAACATGGATTCCGCCGAATAGGGGTGTTCCCCAAACGGACATGCAATGGGAGCCCTGTGACGTGAGCGCAGAAAACCCTTTTAGGCCCCGCTTTAGTACCAGCTGGTTTGTTTCTGGGGTTATTGCCTGTTTTCGTAAAGGTGCTGTGTCTTCTTTAGGTTTCTTTGCCACCAACAAACCGGTACCTTAAAATAAAACACATATATATATATATATATTGCTTTCATGACCATCCTAGATTCAGATGTCAAGCCCTTGGAACCTGTCGGAACCCTCGCTAAAGGCGGTCCCAAACCCCGAAGCTTTCAGCTGGGGAATGAATACGGAGCGCAACGGTGCCACCCAAAAGGCCCAGAGGATTTGTGGCTTCGATGTGCAGTGGCAAGAATGAAACGGGGAACAGAAGGATCGGCAGGCTGTTGTCCCTTTTCTTCTTATTCTTCAATACTTTTTTGGCAAAAGGACATGAAATGGATGACAGCCCCATTTTGACCCAAAACACGCTAAAGCTCCAGGCAAAACAAGATGACAGTAGATGCCGCAACCAAAGCTCAGAGACCTCCAATGACTCCAATGGTTCTCTGTGATAGTTTCAAGTGAAACAACCTCCCAAACCAAGAAAACACGGACAGCACTGTAGACAAAGCGGATGGTACAACAAAAAAGGGATTTGAACAGTTCCCACCAATCCAAAGCACCGAGGGGTTAATTGCCCAAACTTTGAGGTCGCCCTGAGAATGTTGACCCCCATATTATTCAACCCCAGTTTGTTTTTAGGGGGGTGTCCCGGATTTTACCGGGGAATCAGACCACTGTTGGAGTGGCCTAACACCACCCCCCCTGTTTATATAAGCAGGGGTTGAACACAAAATGGGGTCAACATCAGCAGGTCTTCCGAACTGCCCCTGTCAGCTTCCCCTGATAGGAGGGAGGCGGGTTTCCAGAGTGAAACAAGCCCCGCCGTTCGATTTCGCGAAAGGAAGGCGGACCAGGAGGCCATCCTGCGGCAGAAGGTGAACCGGAAGTTTCGGGAGCTCGACGAGGTGACAGCCAAAAATGCGGTCGTTGGATCATGAGTGTCTCACTCCCGGAGTTCCTGCACTTTCAACATTTCGGGTTGGGACCATTCGAGTGGCCAAGCCAAGAGTTTTTGGTTTTGCCAATGCTCGGATCACTTAGGCCATCTTAGTGGCAAACCGAAGGGTTCGGCTCATGTGCGGCTAAGGGGTATCCCTGTTTCCTTTTTTGTGCACTGGTTCCCCGCGCAAAGTTACGGAGAGGGAAGACCCAATTTGCAGCCTTTTGACCGTTTGCTTTCGCATCAGATGGTCATGTGTGGCAACAGTGTTGAGCTCCACCTCCAGTTGTTGTTATCCGACTTTTTCGGTCGAATTCGCCAGTTTTCCGGAGGGTTTTGCTGGAAAGGATCAGCCAACTCCGTAACTTTTGAAACGTCGTGCCCGTTTGTAACAGCGGGCTTAGGGTGAAACCACCATTTCTTTCCTTCGCTGATTTACCGCTATTGGGTTGGATCTTTAGGCTTTATCTTCTTGGATTCCCCTCATATTTCTCTTCAACAAGCAAACAGTTAAACTGTTTGCTGGGGGATCTACAGCACCCAAGGTAAGATGAATCAAAGCCGTTGGCAACTTCAATTGCCACCCTTTCCGAAAGCTGCTGACCCATTTTTCGTAGAAGGTCTTGCGGAGGCAGAAGGCCCTGAGAAACGAGCCAGGGAGGTTTCCGCCAATACCACGGTGAATTGAAGCCCCACACATGGCTCTGCCTCAAAATAGGGGAGCCCTGTAAAAGGGTATTCTCAAAAAGACGCGCACGCAAGATGAGTATTGATCTGACGCATTTGGGTGTGTCTCTTGTTTAGGGGACCCCCGCCCTCCAAAAGAAAACAATCCATTGGTGTTTCCCTTTTGTCATTTAAGACCAGCCAAAAAGTAGTAACCCGCGGAAAGAAGAAAACAAACGAGGGAAACAAACAAAAAACGAGAAACAGAACGAACAATATAGTTGGCCTTTTGGTGTCGTTTAAAACCAACCAAACAGCACCCCCCTCCCCATTTGCCCGAAAGACAACTTGATAAGTTGGTTCAATCCCTAAGGTCCGAAGGTGAGTTCTCAGTCAGAATTTTGTGCGCAAAACATGTGAGTCACGTGCTCAAATCCCGGGTACTGTAAGTGAAGGTTAGTAAGGAACAGTCCCAGCCATAAATAGCTGCGGAGATCCGCCTTCTTAATTATTGAAGCATGGTTCTGGGTCGACTATTTTAATACCAGGTTTTGATTGTCATTGGAACGAGCCGGAGGAGTCTATCCGGAAGATTCAGCGTCCCGCCGTTCAGGTGAAGGTTCTGGGGGATGTAAAGCAGGCATCCTGGGGTCTTCTCCACAACTATTTTAGATTTCAGCATTTGCAGGGTTGAAGGAAACAGCATTTGAACACCTGTTTTTTTTCTGTGTATCCCAGGTTTTGAAGATCTCAGGATCAAACAAACTAGCCTCCGAACACCTGATGAGCAACAAGCGATCCCCTCGTGCTAGGACGGTGAGGGCCTGACGCTGGCAGATGCGGCTTGGAAGGGTCCTTTAGTGCCAAGTGGCCGCTTTGGTTCCAGACACTCTGCCCTAAAAGCGTACGCCTCACAGGTTTTGGGGATTGACGGAAGCCTCCCAAGTTGTTCAATTCGTAGTGGGGGATGTGGGGATGTGGGGGGGGGGGGGAATTGGGCGAAAGCTGAGAGGGCAAGCACCACGAACCATTCCCAAACGCAGAGGTCCAGAAAATTCATCAAGCGTTTCCACACATGGCCGTGCCGATTCCCTACGAGGGCCAACCGTCAACTCTATTTATCGTTACCCTCCCACCAAGCCCTTTGGAACACTACTCTCTTGCTGGAAAAGGACCGGGTAAATGCTCATTGAAGATGTCTGGGTTGCGCACATGTCCGAGTCCGAATTCCCAAACGAGCATAAAACGGATTTGGCAAATTTCGACCACAGCTCGGAGTTTGCAAGCATTGGTTTTGGCCAAGCTAATGAGTGTTCAGTTCACAGGTTGTCACCCAGAGTCCGTTTGAGGAGGTGTAAGTGGACTGCAACCCAGCTTATGTGTGCTCCGAGCGGGGGCTCTGGATTCGGAGAACCATGCTATTCCAACAGATCCCCTCCCCTCAACAGGAAACCAGGCGTGGTTGGTTTGGCCCCGGATTGATCTGGGGTCTAAGTATGGCCCAGAAATGTTGGTTTTTGCCATTGGCATTCCTATGCTTGCCCTATGTTTAACCAAAGTCACATTCTAATTTCTATATGACGTGTTGTGCCTTCACTAGTTCACTCAAGAAGACAAAGCACTGTGTCAAGCGTCAGAACTCTCTTGCGTGGGACAGCTCTCCAACCCGAATGTTGAAGGGTCACCAGTTGCTTTCCACGAGCGCAGCGTACTGGCGGTAGCTGCAAAATTGCGTCATTTTGGACCACCGCATCCGGTTGCAAGAGAGCTTGGTCTGAAATGCAGGGACATGTGCAGAGAGGATCCATGGCTTTGGTGTGGTTTTCACTAAACGCCAATGAGGTTCCCAGCATTCAGCCCTCGGGTCGAGCGGTCAAGCTAGAAAATATGTGTCAAACTTGGGCCCGCCCCCCCCCCTTTCAACAGGGATTTCCGTTTTCCCTGGTGGTCTTCCGCTTTAGCAACCAATAAAAGGGGGCAGAATCGCAAAGGCCAGATCCCCTCCAGCCGAAAAACGACCTCCCCAGCCGCATTTGTCTTCTCAGGTGGCCACACTGCTGACGGACGTCTTGGGCCACACGCTGGATCGAGATGCCATGCTGCGGCTGGCCGCTAACGTCTATGACTCCCTGGAGAAGAGCGAGCAGGCCGGGCCAGGTAGAAATCAGCCATGGGTTGCCCTGAAGCCATGGATCTGGCATGCCTTCTTGTCACTCTTCTTCCGTCCTTGGGGAGTTGGCCCATCTGAGACAGTGATCCCTGAAGAGAACAGGGAATTCGCGTGTGCTGAATCAACCCCTTCGTAGATGGCGGCTTCTCTTACTACGATTTCACAAAAAACAAGGCATACCGCCAAGCCGTGGATTGACTGTGGCATGCCTTCTTGTCCCCCTTCTCATCAAGCGCATGTCCGTCCCGTCCGTGCTGCTCCCAGCAGGGAGCATTTCCACCTTCAGTTTGAGATAGGAGCTGCCGATCCGAGTTGAAGAAGTTGTTCTGCCCAAGTATCCAGATCCTGCTTGCGAGGAACGTGTCCTGTTGAAGACGAATTGCCTGGCTGAAGTTTCCAGGGGCCGTGAAGTCAGAAACGACTGCAACTTCCCACTTGGCTCGGGGGCTTGGATTTCCAAATCAAAAGTTGACGAATTGACTGGTGGTTTCCCCTTGAAACGGTCGGATTCCGCTTTTGAAGGTTCCAAAAAAGGAAGGAGGACAGCCAATCCACTCGTTCGGAAGTGAGTTCATGGTTGTTGTTGGGAAACATTTCACACGTTTGCTTATTGTGGTTTCGCGGTTGACATCCAAATCCACTTAGCTGGTAAAATTGCACATGTTTTGCTCCCCTTCCAACGTCAACCAAGTTTTGAAGGTTTCAGAAAGGGAGGAGGAACGCCAATCCACTCGTTCGGAAGTGAGTTCTAGGGGTTGGTTTCCCATTCTTTTCAACCATCGTTCCTTCCAAAAACCGGATCCGTTTTGCCTGGGTTTCCGGAGGTTTTCTAGAAAGAAGGATTTGTGGGGAAGCTACCCCTAGATGAGTTGCCCTAGCCGGCAGGAGCTGCTCCAGCTGGCCGACCTGCAGGGCAGCCTGGAGACGGCGGGGAGCGGGGAGCGGAGAGCGGGAGGGTGCCGGGAGGTGCCGGGAGGTGTTGGGAGGCAAGGAACGAGGAAGGGAGGGTATAGTGGTTTTGTTTGGTTGCACAACTAGGTCCCCCATTACTGCCCTTCTCTCCCCTTTTTTGGGGGAGGGTTCCCCTAAAATAGATTACAGAAAAAAGGGTACCCTTGTTCTAGCCTCTCTACTGGAGGACCTAGGTGTAGCGGTTTTGTTTGGTTGCACGAGGGCGTGAAGGGGGCAGGAGAAGTTGAGTGCTTGTTTGGCTTCAGCCACCATGAAGACGTGTGAAGGACATACTCTCGATCACTCATGAAGGTTTGGCGGCGCCAAACGGGACAGGGGGCTGGATGTGGTTTCTTCGACGGTCCCGCGCACTGAATTGAATATCTGTGCCAGGATAGCCGGGATTGAAGTCGGGCAGGCATCCCGCATTTGCCATTCCCTTTTCCTTTTGACTGAGGAATTAGAATCTGAAACTGAAGGCGGGCGGAAGGAGGAACTTGATTTAGCGCCAGTCACTGCGTGCAGTCTTTGTGGCTGCACCGCTGATGCACGCTCACTCTTTACTCTTGGTGACTGAACTGGGTCAACCTTTGGTTCCGTCTCAGACATCCTGTCCCTTGACGATTTTCGTGTAAATGATGAACAAATAGCTTAGGGTTTAGGGTTGAAGGTTGACCAAAGGATGTTTGCCGAGTGGCATTTGCATGTGGTTTCTTAGTTGGCTCGGCTACATGCATGCAATCCTTAACATACATATGCCCGTTGCTTGGACCCTTGAGGTGACTTCATGTTTGCCCCGCATCCCAATGCATACAGTATACATGTTCATGTGTTTGTTCCTGCATGCCGTATGCACTTGTACTCCTGTCCGTTCCTGATTCATTTGGGTGCAGGACCATCATCACCACATGGTTGTTGTTGGGAACAATTTACATGTTTGCTTGTTGTAGTTCAGTGGTTGAAATCCAAATCCACTTCATTCCTAAAATTGGGTAACTGTTGCTCCCCTTTCAACGTCAACCAGGACAAATGGTTGGTGGACAGTTCCGAGTTTCTTGTTTTGTTTGTTTCAGTGTCCCCTCAGTTCCCCAGCCTCAGAACTTAAGATTTTTGTCCGGGCGGACCATTTCAAGGTTGAACCGCGCCGAAGTCCCCTAAGAATTGCACTCCCAGCTTGTTCCTCAGGTTGGAATTCCTTGGTAGGAATGAACCGGAAGGTGCTCCCCCAGGAAAGCAGTTGGATGGTTCAGTTGCGTTCCCTCAAAATTCCTGACAAGCAAGAGTGGTGCTGTTTTTGCTCCTTGACGTTTTGGGACACCTGCAGTTGGACTGTTCGGCTTGTTCCCGGAAAATTCCACCTGCCCTAGCTTCCAACACGTCGACGCACATTCGGGGCTGCAATCTGACATGTATGCGGTCTTTTATCGGATGGGTTAGCTTGAGACTCGAGTCATTTTCCAAGCCCCCGGAGCAGCTTGAGACTTGAGAGCAGCAGGTCACAGCTGAGACTCGAGCGCCGCAGGTCACGGTGGAGTACGAGGCCATGGTGAAGCGCCAGCGCCAGCACAGCTCCAAGCGCGGAGATGCCAAGGGCTCCTGGCTCTGGGTGCAACGCCTCGCAGGTGCTGGGGCGGCATTGGGTGGGTGGTAGGGTGGTGGGAGGTGTGCGGAGGGGCGGCATTTGGTGGGGTGGGAGGTGGGAGTTGTTTTTCCTTTTTTTTCTTCTTCTCTTTTTTCTGGGGGGGGAAGGGGCGAGCCTTGGAGAATCCTTGGGGTCTCCGAAAGGGTTTTTGGTATGTTAGGGTAAACGGTAAACTCACATTTTTTTTGTGTACCCAAGGTCAAGCTAAAGGATTCGCCTCTTTTGCAACAATCAAGTGACCTGATGTAGACAACGCCCAAAAGGCGGTGGTTTCAATCTCCGGCTCCAATCCACCAAATTCCCACGTGAAGGACCAAGGGCCCGAAGGAACTTCCCTTTTTCGTGCCGAAAAGCAGCGACTGCGCCCGAAATCCGGAACGCTTCGAAAGATTTTTTCGTGCCCTTAGACACCCCTTTCCAACTTTTTGTTTTTGCCGTTTACTCATGGATCCCTTACTTCAGCTTGGTGTGGTCTGGACTTGGTGCAGATGCTTGCAATAGTATTAATAGGGGGGATCCCCAAGCAAATTAGGAACTCGCTCTTTGTCTTGCTGGGAGTGTTTGTTGCCAACTCCTGTGAACCTTGGGACGGGTCCGGCTTTTCTTTCCAAATACGCTGAAGTTCATAATCCATTCGGAGTGAAGCGCCTGTTGATATGGCTTACTCCCCCCGGCGACACTGGGGGCTGTCTAAATGCAACCCATCTTTGGGACTTTACGGAAAAAAGGTCTGTCCTTTTTTGAGGATGAACCATGACCAAGCCTTCCTTTCATGAGAATTGAAGAGACGCCTTTCGGTCGTGATTTTCCACACAAACTTGGGAGGATTGGCCAATGTTCCATTCTGCCCGGGCGATGGCTGTAAGGCTCTGTACGGCCGAGTGGCGGGCTGAAGCTTCTCAGTTGTCCCAAAATCGGCGGAGGGGGGGGGGTTCGAGCCAACTGGTCCCTGATTTCCCTGGCGCTTTCGGCTTTGAAGTAGGTCCCCCAGTGCCCTGTTACCAACTTTTTTGGGTTGGGTTTCCCTAAAATAGACTACAGAAAAAAATCGGGCACCCTTATTCTAACCTCTCTACTGGAGGACCTAGTTTTCATTCCTTTTCCATGGGGGGGATGTCCTTTTGGCCTCTCCGAAGTGGGTTTCTCGGACACCAACCAAACCCCGGGACCCGGCGCCAACCGACAGATCCAAGAGCATCACGGACATGATGCTGAGGGGCATGATTGGACTGGGAGCTTGGAATCGTACAAACAAATCATCAGTCATGAGCATGGGAACATGTTCTGTCATTCAGCCTCTTGTACTGATAAACCTGGGAGGTATCGTTTGGATTGTTCGGCCATATTTCAGGCATCAGCTTTGGATATTCACATAGGGGGAAGGGCGCAGATGACATTCCAGACCTTGAAGTTCCTCAGGTCCGGTGAGATGCCTGCGGGTGAGAAAGAAGTAACTCGCCCCCGCACCCCCCTTCCCAAGATCATGGTTGTGGTTGGGAACCAATTTGCATTTTTGCTTTTTTGTGGCTTAGTGGTTGAAATCCAAATCCACTCAACTGCAAAAATCGGACATGTTTGCTCCCCTGCCAACGTCAACCAAGAGATTGGGGTGCCAGAGCAATCCGTTTCCAAGCGGTGAGCGTGCAGGCTACGTGCAGCCTCCAGACTCGCCCTACTTGGCAGTTTGGGCCACCTGGCCGAAGTCGAACCGGAGGGCAGATCTGACTCACCTAGGTCCCCAAGCTAGGTGCCCGTCTCTCCCCTTTTTTGGTTGGGAGGGTTCCCCTAAAATAGACAAAACCGAAAAAAGGGGGGGGAGGAAAAAAACATCGGGCACCAGCTTCTTCTCACCTCTCAAATCTGGAGGAACTAGTCACGTTTTGCCGGTTCGCAGTTCTCGAACGTCCCCACTTCGGAAGCCAACACAAGAAACGGAGCGACCGTCATATGCCAATGTCTCGGCCCGCTCTGTGGATTGATAGTGAAGAAGGCTCTCGGGGGTGGCTTCCTTGTCCTTTCTTTCCACCCAACCTTCTTTTCAAAGACCGGAGCCGTTTTTTTTCCCCGGGTTTCCGGAGGTTTTCTAGAAAGATTCGGATCCCTGGAAAGAATGGACATGGAAGGTACCCCTAGAAAGGTGAGTGAGCGAGCTTCTCTGTTTCTACTAGTCTCGGTTCCACGTCTCGGCGGAACCGCCCATGCCTCTGAGAGGGGCTTTGGCACCTGCGTGTCCAAATGACTAGGCTTGCTTCAAGCTAGAGTCGACCCAAAACTCAGGAGGTGGCAGCCGAATTTCCTTGATTGAGTTGCTCCAGCAAAAAGACTAGGAGAAAGGTTGGCGGATTCTGCTTGTTTGGTCATTACATTTACCCTGCGCTCTTCATCATTTTAGGGCACCACCGTCGTTATATTTCCGCTTCTGTCAAACATCACATGTTGGGCCGGGTTTAGTTGACCTCATCTTTGGCGCACAGTTGGGAGGGGATGCACGAAAAGGGAAGAAGCAGGTTGCTTGCTCCACAATTGGGGTCTCTTCTTTCCTGTGTACCTCTCATGTGGGCGTCTCGTTTTTGAGAGTATCGTTTGGGGTTGAAAGAGAAGCAAAAAGGAACCCCACGATGTGTTGGGCCCTAGTTTCAAAAACACCTATATAAGTAACCAGCTTACAGGCCGAGATATGTGCCCCCCCTTTTTTTCACGGACCTACCCCCCTTTGGTTGGTTCCATGTGATCTAGGGAGTGGAGGGGCTTCTGCATCGGCCGGACCTGTTGGGAAGTTGTTGGGACATCAAAGGTACGACTTATGGGAACCCACCAGGGAAAGCAGCAGCTGATGGGGATGAGACAAGGTCTGAAGGTGAACTGTTCTATTTCCAGTGATGCAGCCAAGACTAGTGGACGTTTCCATTGGAATGCTGCTTTCGGTCATCCCATGATTTCGATTCTACCCTGTTTGGTGCGGGATAATGATGGACATTCGCTGTTCAAAAGGGTTTGTAGCCCAAATGTTGAGGAAGGGCTTTACACATTGTCTTTAAGCAGGAAAAAGGTTGGGAATCCCCAACCCCTAAGACATGTACGGGCGTTTCTGCTTTGTGAGTTCAAAGGGGAAAGCATATTCTTGAGTTGGCCCTCATGCTTTGCCGACGCTTTGCGGAAATGAGCAACACTCAAGACCCGGGTGCATGAAGGGTAGCAACAGACCAGCCACAAATAGGTGCGGATACCCGCCCCTTTGTTTTTTAACCATGGGTTTGGGCAAACCCCTTCAGTACCATGGCACACTAAATATGGAACAGAATCTGAAAATATGATTTTCTTGTGTACCTCAGTGACCAAGTGTTGATTGTGACGAGGATTTTGTGAAGCGGCTTGTGGTGGTCTACTACTTCCTGGAGGCGCTCCACTTCCTCGCTGGCTCTCCAAATCCCAGTGTTTGCCCACCAAAAGGCTGGCGTCCGAAAATGAAAGTTACGTCTTGGTCCAAGGCGACAATCTCATTGCTGGAGACATTTTACAAGACGTAACTGTGTCCATGATTGCTGTTGTCTCCCATGATTGTTGTTGGGAGACATTGCTGTAGGCTGTGTCCATGATTGTTGTTGGGAGACATTTTACATCTTTGCTTATGGTGGTTTAGTGGGAAGTCCCCACTTAACTGCTAAAAATTATTTTTTGCTCCCCTTCCAACGTCAACCAAGATCTGTCCGGTGCTTTTTCTCAAGCTTGTCGGCCCTGCCCTGTTCGAACTACTGCCTTGCCCTGCCCTGCCCTTAGGCCCTTAGGCATGGATTCTAACATCTCTTGACTCCTTGAAGGGTACGCAGACAATCTTTGAAGGGGTATCTCTTGGATTAGCGCGAAAGAAATGCCGGCCCGCTTCACATAATCCACGAGGGGAATGAAGTTCTGAAATTAGGATAATTGCAGCATATACCGGTAGCAATTGACAAAGGCAAGCCAGTTGCGAGAAAGGAGGGAGGGGTTATACATTCTGGTTACTGACATGACTGGGAATTGTGAGGTGCTCCGGCCTCACCTCGAAACCACCAAGTGAGGGGAAGCGAACCCCTGTTTCTTGTGGAGTAAGACTCGCTCCAAACCAGCTGCAGGGAACCATCCCCTCCAAACCGATTCGGCTCGCGAACCACCCGGGCGCAAGGCTTCGGGCTCACCAATCTGAACCAACCAGCCAACCCAACAACAAGCCCAGCCCATCGAACCGAGGTGCCGATGAGGTTTTGCATCATCAACTTCGACTTCCAGGACGAAGACACCACCTGGATGTGGATTCTGGTCAACATGGGCGCCCTTGATGCCAGAATGGGGGGTCTGGAGGGGATTCATAGCCCTGGGCTCCCCCCCGCCACGTTAAATGCATATGTATACACGCGCGCACACAGAGACACAATATGTACATATACATATTACAACATACATACATACATACATACATACATACATACATACATACATACATACATACATACATACATACATACATACATACATACATACATACATTACATACATACATACATACATACATACATACATACATACATACATACATACATACATACATACATACATACATACATACATACATACATACATACATACATACATACATACATACATACATACATACATACATACATACATACATACATACATACATACATACATACATACATACATACATACATACATACATACATACATACATACATACATACATACATACATACATACATACATACATACATACATACATACACATACATACATACACATACATTACATTACATATACATACATACATTACATTACATACATACATTACATACATACATACATACATACATATACATGCATACATACATACATACAAAAAATACATACATACATACATACATACATACATGCATACATACATGCACACACACATACATACATACATACATACATACATACATACATACATACATACATACATACATACACATACAAACGTACATGCATGCATGCATACATACATACATGCATACGTACATACATGCATATATATATATACAACATACATACATACATACATACATACATACATACATACATACATACATACATACATACATACATACATACATACTTACATACATACATACACATACATACACATACATACACATACATACATACATACATACATACATACATACATACATACATACATACATACATCCATCCATCCATGCATGCATGCATGCATGCATGCATGCATGCATGTATATATATATACATATATATGCGTGTGTGTGCCCATTTTAGAGGAAGCCCCTTTTGCTGGTTTTGATGTGAAACCAAAAAGGAACACCACCATCCTCGGGGTGCCCCAATTTAAGACCAGCCCATATTTTGCCACTCAAATGTGCCAAGCACGAAACGTTGAAATCGTTTTGGGCCATCTGAAGTGTAGTGCGAAAGCAGCAAGGGGTCGGCCACAGGGTCCTGGTTGTACAGGCATTTGTGCGTTTCTGGTTGAAAGTCGACGCTCCGTGCGTAAAGAGACAGTTTCGACGCCCTGCATCTCCACTGCATGCTGGTTTGTCCGTGCTGGTTGGGTCAAAGTGATGCGCACGGTTCTGTCCAATCATGAGAGGACACCATGTTTGATCTTCTGCTAGGGAACTTAAAGGAACCCAACCAGTTTTAGGTACCCTTTCCCTCACTCGAACGCGAATCGACCTTTTGACCGTTTGGTTTTCCTCTTTTTGGTCCAGTCAGGAAGGCTCCAAAAAGGTTTCCCTTTTCTATTTCTGGGTCCCGAGTTCTTGCTGGACCATGCAGCTTGGGTCAATATCTCAGCGGAGCTCTGTCTCCAAACCTGAGGGATGGACGTCTTCATGTTCGCCAACGTGCCTTTGAACTTCCTGCGTGGCTTCTTGCTTGCCCCGAGGGAGGTGTCGTGCCCTGCTGGCTTGCTGCATGTTGCTTGTTTTTGTTTTGAGGGTATCGCAGGGCATCATTTCAATGTGAGTTTTCATGCTAAGGTGCGCTAAATAATTTGGGCCAATCATAGTCGGAATCTATCAAACAAGTTCGACATGTGTTGTGTGTGTGTTTCTTGGTAGGGGCAAAAGCTCAGTTCTGATTTGTAGCTTGGACAGCGCCAGCTTCAAGAGGAGTTTCTGGTTTGGCAGCTACTCTGAAAAGCAGGTGATAGGTAACTGCGAGGAAGTGCCAGTGGCAACCTTTTCTCACCAGGCAATGAATCCGTATTGACTCCCCACTCTTAGGTTTGGCCTTCCCAAGCAACATGCAACCGCCGTGGCACAGGATCCTTTCTTGGCCACCCTCTATTTCAGGTTGGCCTGTTACGTTTGGGTTTTAAGGCTTTTCTATTTTGCCGCACGCATGTAGTGATCAAAGAAGGGTTGTGTCTGCCGATTGCGTTTGCTTTTGGGCTATAAGTGGCAGGGACCCAGCCTTTAGCGCGGTACGTCAGAGCTGGATGGGTGGGGGTGGCTGCCAATTGAGAGAACCAACCCTCACAACAACCATAGACTGGGTTGTTTTGCGATGAATGCTGAATCCTCGTGCCAAATGGTAGCTGTTTCCCCTTGTCGTTGTGACCCGCTACGGACGTATTCGGATTGGGGGTCGCCCAGCTTTGCACGCAGACAAACGGCACTTCTTAATCCTGGGTCCCCCTTGACCTCAGTAAAGGTCCAGAAGCACAAATAAATGTGTGTCGGCCGGAGTTGGGTAGAACTAGCATTGCAAAAGACAAAGACACCATGAGGGATACTACCCTCCCAAAAAGGAAACATGGAAAACTGGAAAGAGGGTCCTTGTGAACGAAACAACGCTACTGGGGCAAAAAGGTCCGTTTTGAATGGCAAATCTGGAAGTCTAGGTTTCCTCTTATGCCAAAGGTGAAGCTCAACAGGAGTGGGCCTACGGGTCCCAGGCTTGTTTGCTTGCTTCCAAAAAAAACGGAAGAAAAAAGCAGGAAGAATAAAACAAAAACAAAAAAGAACGTCGGTGTTCTGAGCAACGACCCCCGTGAAGCATCCAACTTGCGACTTCCTAGGGGATCCTGAACCAATGTCTAAGAATCAAAGATCCGATCCAGTCGGAGACATTTTAGTTGTGGGAGACATGGACTTGTTTCCGTTGAGGGCACTTGTTCTGATGAGTTTAAAGGGGCAAGCCGCACGAACCACGCTGTTTGCTTTGCGGGGGGGGGTTCTCCGCGGGGGTCCCCCATGTTGAGACAAACCCACACATCAAGACTTGCACTAACACATAATGTCTGGGGCAGGTTAGCAGTAGATGCACAATCAAGAGAAGTGTGCGATCTACTTCCACGGAGCCATTGCGCTCAACGTCCCGCTTCACCTCAAATTGGGAGCTGTACCTTCCCCATTCAGGGATCATTCAGGGATCATTCTCGAATTGGCCAAGCGCCCGGAAACGGGGTGGTTAAAGAGCGCGATGGGTGAAGAGCATGGGGGATTCGACCCTCATAAGTATGCTGAAACTGACCTGCTCAGTGGGCAACAAGTCAGCAAATGGGTTGTTCCCCTTTAACCTACCCCTTGGGTGACTTTGACCATGGAACACAAATTGCGGCCAGTAGCACGCACAAGGGGGTGATCCCTGAAACCAGTCCACGCCACCGGTTTTGGCGAACCAAAAGGAAACCCTGCAATGAGTGGCTTCCCCTATTTCGAGACAAGTCCTATTCCAACCGGAAACCATGCAATGAGTGGGTACGTGCCCACTTGGGTAAGTCCAAGTGGGTTCCCCTATTTAAGACAAGCCCACTTGGGTAAGTCGATCCGGGGATCCGCAGGCTATGAGGAGGCAGGGTTGGTGATCCGAGACTTCGAGCAGATCCGAAGGCGGTACCTGCTGGGAGCCTTCAGCGCCCCGGAGAAAAAAGAACCGTGGGTCAGAGATCCTGGGATGGCTGGGGGTGAACACATGGTCGTGCTCGAGAAACCCAGGGAAGCAGCTGTTTCTTTTTGAAAAGAAGGATGGTTGAAAAGAATGGGGAATTCACCCCTAGAAGTTTACATGTTTGCTTATTGTGGTTTAGTGGTTGAAATCCAAATCCACTTAACTGCTCTTTTAGATTAATTTTGGGCCAAGGGGTGGTAGCCCATCCTTTTCTCATTTCCAAGCTACTATTGTGTAAGCCATCTCTGTTTGGTCTCCCTTTACAAAGGGGGGGTGGAACTTAAGAGTTGTCCTTTTGACCTCCTTGCAAAACCCCAAACAACGGCGCCCTCAAAAAGACACCTGTATATCATGGTTGTCGTTGGGAAGCATTTTACATCTTTGCTTATTGCGGTTCACTGGTTGAACTCCAACCACTTAACTGCCAAGATCTGACTTTTTTTGCTCCCCTTCCAAGGTCAACCAAGGTGTGGCTGTGGCGCAAAAAAGTCAAGAGCCAAGGGACCGCAGACTTGTTCCATTTTCCAAAGCAACTCATGCTGGGATTTGAATATTTGGCTTGAAGAAGAACCTCTTCAGTGTTTTTTTGCATGGCTTTCAGCTTTTTAGCTGTTTTCTTAGCTTCCCTCGAACTGGTGGTTTGGATTTGTGGTTTGGAGGTGGTTCGCTGGGTGGTTTCCCACTTACCCCTCTTTCCCTTTGCAAGAACTAACTACGGGTTCAATTCCCCAAACCACCAATCCAAACCGCCAATTGATCGGAAGCTGATTATATTTCCCCTGAAAGGGCTTGAAGAACAACCTCTTGGCCCAATTCAAGGTGAGTTTTTGTTTGGGGGTGATGTTTTATGGCGGTTGGACCGGAGCCAACGACAGCTTCGTGGCCCGCTTTCCCGTGGGCAATATTCAGCTGGGAAGTGGGCTGACAGGACATTTCTCACCCAGACATTGCAGACTTGGCTGTGAATTTCAATAGGGAACCACCTGTTGGTTTCCTGTTAGAACTTGTTGCTTGATGTTGCGTGTTTTCGTCCGATTCCCTTTGAATTGCCTTGGCGCTTTACCTTGGGCTTTGGGAGGGGTGCCAGCTTCTTCCTGTCGATGTCTCTTGCAATGTTCTCCAAAACTCTAAGCATGAATTGTAGGGCAGGCTAAGTATGAAACAGACCAAACGGTGGGCCAACCCTGGTTTGATAGTTTTAAGCAAGTGTTGCTGAACCAGCCGTTGTTGGTTTCTTCAGGGGAGAAAGGATATGGATTTTGCCCCACACTCAGACTGGCGGTTCTCCTTTGGCCTTCTTTTAAACACCTACCAAGAATGGGTACCCTCAAAAAGGGACATACCTACCTACATGGGATGCGAATCATAAGGCCCCGAAGGCCCCGAAGGCCTAAACACGTACAAATGTTGCACTCTTACGGCCTTGCCGCCGATTCAGGCCTCATTCTGGAACTCAGAATTTGGGGAGGGGGAGGGGCTTGGGGGGGGGATGGCTTTTTGTGATGGCTCCAGAGGCTGGGATCTCATTGCCGCTTTGCCCTTCGACGTCTTGGCGGACCCCTCCTTCTCCCGCAAGCCTCTCGAAATCGCCGGGACGGGGCAACACTGCGGTTTCCAGTTTCCGCGGGTTCCCCAGGTGCCTGGGTTGCGGTGGTTTCTCTGCAAAACTCAAAAGAAAGCCACTTCCTCAGTTCATGAGCTTTAAGCTTTTTGGGAAGACCGTTTTAATGGTAAATATAAAGTTTGGACTTTTTTTGGGCCATCCACTCAGCAAGTGAGGAAAGCAAAGGTTATTTGTTGGGGGAACCTAACAGAAGTCAAGCGAGAGGAATGGTTGTCGAAGCAATCCTCAGCTTCTGTTGGCCCAACAAGGCCCAAATCGAATTGATCGGATCTGACTTTTGTTTGTTTTCCTTGGTCCAGTTTTTAGTCAGGGTCACCTTTTTCAGGGCTCATGGGGCTGAAGAGATGTGTGGAAACCGGAGGTCTTAGATGCTTAGTTGCCCAAAGCGAATCGACCTTTTCACCTTTTGGTATTCCTATGTTCGTCCATTTTAGTCATGCCCCCCCCCCAAAAAAAAAAAAGAACAAAAAAAAGACAGCTCCTTTGGGCAAGTAATAATGTTGCCATGGGAAACAGGACCAGGTGTGTCACATTTCACCCGCTCATGCGTTTTGACATTGGGGTTCGCCGCATGGCCTGGTGGCCGTTGGTCAAAAGAAGTGGTCAGCACTATGTGCCGCCATCTTTCCTTTTCGCAAGTGTCAAGCCCATATTGCCAGAAGCCCAAAGGCCAAGCGACGGCTTTGAACAAATCAATTCAGCAACCCGAGAGGGAGTACCAAGAGCAGGATAGCGCGGCAAGTTCCTTTGTTTCAACACTTTTCACGTCTGTGTTGTTTGGTTGTGGTCCTTATTCTAAGAGCTGCGCAATACTCACTTGCCCAAAGCCGACCTTTTTCACCTTTTGGTTTTCCTATGTTGGTCAATGTTTAGTCATGGCCCCAAAAAGCTAACCTTTCATTTTGAGGCCCTTTGGGCAAGCAAGAACATGCAAGCTTTCTTGACTCCCATAGGGTTGAGAAGTCTCCTGGCATTTCCATCAAGGGGATAGTACCTTTGGTAGAAATGGCTCTGCAGCCGTCTTTTCATGGTTGTTGTTGAGAAGCATTTTACATTTTTGCTTATTGTGGTGCAGTGGTTGAAATCCAGCCACTTAGCTACTAAAATCTGATTTTTTGTTTCTCCCCTTCCAACGTCAACCAAGTCTTGTGTGTTCCCCCATGGTGCCGCTAGGGACGGAAAGACTTCAGGCGCACATATGCGACCTGGCGCTTACTAAAGCTGATCCACCTCCGGCATCTCTTCGCAAAGAAGCACGCACCTTTGCTGCAATGTCGTCCATTTGCTTAAGAACATGTTTTTCTTCCCCTGTTGGTTTTAAAGGGAATCTATCACTACTGGAAATACGTTTTTCTTCCAGGAGTCTTAGCCAAATGGAAGATGTCTTCACTGTTCTTGGCAGTTCTGCAACCATGCCAAGGGTTGTGAAGATGTGCAGGTCCTGCGGGGGATGGGGGCCCCTATTCAATGTATGGGAAGATAAGCCCTTCTGGTGGCCATGTCTACCATGCATTCGTTCCATTTTGTTTGCAAACGCAGTTATCATCATTATATGATTAATGTTCCCAATCATCACTCTTGTTGTTTTTGATCCTTGTCACCGTCATCGTCACCCTCATCATCCTCATCAGCATTGTCATCGTCATTTTGATGTCATTGTCGTCGTCGTCGTCGTCGTCGTCATCATCATCATCATCATCATCATCATTATCATCGCAAGACTACCCGTCATTATTTGTACAGCTCAGGGATGTGCACGTCCAAATGCGAATTTTGCAGAATGTTGAATACAGCCAATACGAATGAGACCAATTAGAACTAAACACGACCAAATGAGGCCACATAAGACCAAATGCAAATGAGACTAAATAAGGCCAAGTAAGGCCAAATATGACTTGGTATGTCTGAAGTGCTTGTAAGACCAGAGCAAAACACGACCAACTGCACCAATACGAGAGAATCAGGCCAAGCCAGGCCAATGAATGAGACCAAGAAAGAAGGCGTGATTTGTGTAGGTAAGCTGGGGAAGCGCCAGTTGAAGCACTGCGAGTCATGTTAACCTGGATTAAATTGGTACGTGGAGAACAGGTTTTTTGGGTTTTTGGGGCATAGCCCAGTCATAGTGTTCAGCCATTTCACTTGCAAGTTCGTATGGTTTCCTTTCAGGGAAACCATTTCCGGTTCATTCCCAAAACCCGGGCTCGCACCGGCAAGTTGGAAAACATCCGCTTGGCAGTTGTTTTTTTTGGGCATGGCCCAGTCATAGTGTTCCATTTCACGCAATCCAAACAGAGAATTCTATTTGCAGGGGGCCAAGACCAAAGCCCCGACGGCCCCTTGCAACGCTCAGGAGAAGTCCTCCGAGCGTCGGGAGGGCGGCTTTGCGCCAGGAGCTCGGGCTGAGGGGTTGCAGGGTCAAAGGAGCTCATGGCAGGGCTGTTGTTGGGAAGGCCATTTTGTGGTAAGCTAAAAGCTTCGTGACCTATTGGACATTCCACTTCAAGGTGACTCCCAGTGCGACCATGAGGGTCATTTTGAGGATATAACTTACAGGGACTGAGTTCACCACTGGATATGACTATCACTCGAATGGACCCTTTCTCATGGTTGTTGTTGGGACACATTTTACATGTTTGCTTCTTGTGGTTTAGCGGTTGAAATCCCTACTGAACTGCTGACATTTAAATCGTTGCTCCCCTTCCAAGCGAGCTCACCACTAACACCAAGGTTCACAACCGTGACGGTGATGCTGCAGTTGTGCTTTTTGCTGCACTTCATGGCGTGACTCGGCTTTCGGCTGTCGAAAGTGGACTGAACCCCACAATGACTAGGTCCCCCAGTAGTGCCCTTTTACCCTTTTTTGGGGGAGGGTCCCCCTACTAAAATAGACTACAGAAAAAGAGTACCCTTATTCTAAACTCTCTACAGGAGGACCTAGATGAATGGGTATTAATGCAGCGGAAGGCCCCCAATGTGGTGGCTTTCCTTTTGGTGTCCCTTGCCATCCCCAAACCCAGTGGTCGAGTAAACTTTCTCACCACTTTCTACTGGTTTGTGGTGAGATGCTCCCCCCACCCCAAACTTATCGCACCAGGTTTGCCCAATTCCTGGTTTGTAGCCACTATTGCAGTTTTTCAAGGGAAGCCACTGCCGGAAGGCAGCCGGTGTGCCACCAGAGTAGCA
Organism: Effrenium voratum; assembly: GCA_963377175.1. Taxonomy (NCBI): domain Eukaryota; class Dinophyceae; order Suessiales; family Symbiodiniaceae; genus Effrenium; species Effrenium voratum. The sequence goes on from CAUJNA010003317.1 coordinate 621,869, forward strand.
GCTGCGAGCGGGTCGAGTCATTCCTTCACAATATCCTCTCTATTTCTCATTCATCCCTCATCCCATATGAAGATATGAGAATAAGGACGAGATAAAGAAAGGGACAGAGCGAAGGAGTGGGTAGGATGGTGAGAGAGAAAGATGAGGTGCTTCTATTGGTACATCGGCAACGGCTGGCCCACCCAGCAGCTCGGCCCGCGGCTGCGGAAGCGCCCAACGCCCTCAGCAGCGCCCACAACGGCGGCTGCTTTTCCCCGTGCGCAAAACCCCAAGAAGCAGCTGTTGGGGGCTGGAAGCTGGTTTGTTTCAGGCAACCCGTAGTTGCAAGTTTGGTTTTTTGTTGTTGCGACTTGGAGCCCCGCGTGTTTGTACCTCCGAACCAGCGGGCAGGCTCGAAATCGCCAAGCTAGAGGGAAGCTGATTGTTCAACCTTTGGAACTTAGGGCGTTCAGGGGGCCATCGGGCCATCCGCCATGTGGTAAGAAGTCGAATCTCCGAGACGGGGCCTTCGAAAATTCCGCTCTGAAAAAGCTGAGCCGATTTCTTCGAACCGTCGTTGAGGAGTCCTTGGACACGGAGAGAAAGCTTCCTTTGGTTGGCCCTGGGTTTTGAAGCAGGTAGGGGGTGCAGAAGGACCTGCGTTTCAAAATGGGATCTGGGCCCAGCGCACAGCCATTCTTGGATGAGTCTTCTTGGAGGGTAAATTCTTGGTTGCATCAATGTCGAGAGAAACCAACAGGAACTCACCTGTCTGGAGGGTTCCCCTAGTTTGAGGCAACACCGTACAGCGATGGACGAAATCCTGCTTCACCGAAAGAAACCCGATTCCCCTGTGAACATATACCGACCAACAAGGGTTGTCAACCATGGTTTCAACTTGGTGCGAAATGGGTTGCGCCCGTCCACGGTGGATCCGATTTGTCGTTCTTCTCCATCCAGGCAACAGATTTTGGAGCAGCACGCCGGCACGGGGCACATGGAAGTATCCTGGATTACTGCGTATTACGGCGACTTGGCCAACGGATGTCTTCTTTATTTCGATTTGGTAACGGATCTTTGGACACTTTCTGGGTTTTCCATTGGACCCGCAGTTAAACTTTTTTGCAAAGGGGTCAACAGCAACCAAGGAACTATCTGCCTAAAAGTAAGTACCGCTGAGCCACAATCAAACCAGGCTAGATAAATTGTTAGTACCGGTACCGACCATAAATAGGTGCGGCCGCCTTGTTCAGTACTTACATGGCTTTGGATAGACACTCTATTTTTGGAAGAACTGGTTGTTATGCTGGCTCATTGGAGTGAAAGTAGATGGCACCACCTCTCCAGCTTGTTTTTTGTTGTTTAATCCCCCTCTTGCGGACAGAACGAGAACGTTGCGCCGCCTATTTTCAATTTGGTGTACTTTGGGTGTTTCCTGCCGCAGCTCGCCTGTACTTCAGGTTTCCCAAACAGAGAAGGGGCCACTGGGTTTGGGGCGGCTTCCGGGGATCGGTTGAGCGGAAAGATGCTGTCGGGGATGCTTATCCGGCTGTTTCATTGGAGCGAATGGCATAGTTATGCAAACAGGGCTTTGGGCCGTTCTCTGTGACGTCAAGCACAAAATCATAACAATCGCCAACTTTGGTATTCAAGGGTTTAGGGCTAACCTCCGCAAGGAGGAGCCTGTAAATGCGAAATTCAGATGTGTTCCCCTTGAAGGAATGTTAAAGCGAAGTCCTTGGAGCAACAGGGTGCTTAGCCAGGAATTCAGTAAGCCACTCACAACCCCCAAATTAACAAGCCCATCCTTTCAGGGGGGGGCGGGGCCCCACCACTTGGAGGGTTGACCTACCCCTTTCCACATGACATTAATGCATAGACACAGTTTTCGCGATACCAAGGCAATCCCCTTCAAAGTGATGTAGTCATGAAGATGGCCCAGATTGGAAGCACCCGGTGGTTTTCCACTGCGTAGGTACGACTCAGTGGCAGTGCCCCCTCAGAGCCCAAATGCAATGACATGGACTCACTTTCAAGGGCAGATCGAAGTATAGTTTTTGGAGGTAATGCATGGCAATCGTGTAGTGGTATATCAACCTCGGCTCCAAAACCCTTCCGGGCGTTTGCGCTTTTTGGAGGGTGCCCCTTCTTGTTGATGGTTTAGAAGGGGAACCTGCCGTTTTGTGGTTGAAAAGACGGAAATCAAAAGGAAACCTGTCTTTTTGTTCCGGCGGACATCAAAAGGGAAGCTTTCTTTTGGGTAGTTTTTCAAGATCGATTTTGCGTTTTTGTTTTGCTTTTCGTTTTCTTTGGCCTTTTTTCTTAGGAAACCTGTCTCTTTCAGTCGATTTGAAGAGAAATCAAACCATTTTAGGGGGCCCCACTACCTGAAGCTGCTCTTGGCTTCAAGGCGGCCAAAGGACGGCTTTGGCTCCAGCTGTTTGGTTTGTCCACAAACCAAGTGGAGGTACAACCACAAGAGGATGCCACAAGAGGATGTGGGTTTTTGTTTTTGTTTTTCCAGGAAGACAAGCTTTCAGTTTCCTAAATCTTGTGTTTCGTTGTTGGCTTGTTTGTTTTGCAGAACTAAATCACTTGTTCCTCTACCTCAAAAATCTCCGAAAGGGTGTGTTTGTGTGTGTTTTACAGCTTTTTCCAGGCCCGATCTTGCGCACGTGAGCCAGTGAATGCGAGGCATGGGCTCGGAGATTGGTATGCTCAATGCCCCCGATGTACCAGCGCCCCGGTCTGAACTTGATCGAGCTCACGTTCGGGTTCATGGGTGTGTCTTCTTCAGGGGGCCTCTGAGCTCAAGGACTTCAGTCACTTGTCAGATCTGCTAGAAGTCGAAAACTTTGAGGGGGCTACATGGAAACTACCACTCAACCCACGAAAAAGCTAAACATCTTCGTGGACTTCTGTCACTTTTTGGGCGTGGACCATCTGAGTGGAAAACAAACAGTTTGGACATTTTTTCGTCCAGTCGACGAAGTGAGAAAATGGGCGGGTGTTCCTTTTCTCCACCAAGAGGTCCCCTAGAAGATTCATGCCCCGACCATTTTGGAACCAGCGACATTGCGGAAACCCAGGAAGCCCGGAAACACCTGCAAACCGCCGATTCGGCTCCAAAACACCAACTTAGAGGGCCGCTGACATGTTTGGGGGGAGGCTAGCGCACTTTGCCGAGAGACATGGTTGTTGTTGGGAAACATTCTACATTTCGGCTAATTGTGGCTAAGTGGGAAATCCCCACTTCACTTCTGAAATTTGTTTTTTTTGCTCCCCTTCCAACGTCAACCAAGAAAACATGGCGCATTCCAAACCATCAAACGTCAAAACTAACGCCACGTGCACAAGACAAGTTAAATTTACGTCTCATATTCGATGGCTAGCCTTTTGATAGGGAGCCCACAAAACGCCGATTCCTGCAAGTCGTGCAAGCCGCGTTTGTTTGCTGTGTGGCTGAAGACATTTTACCAGCTCACGGTTTCGGCAACCGGGCACCGACAGCAAAATGAGAGAGGTCAGGTCCTTTGGGGAGGAGTCCTTGCTTCCAGGGGAATATCTTCCATTTGCTTGCTTCTTGTTTGATTTTTCAAATGGAAGATATGAACGTCTCAACTCCGCTCCTGGACATGGTGGTTCTTGTTTGGGTTTGGACCACCAAAGTGTGGCAATCAAACAGTTCGGTCATTTTTGGACCATCTCGGGAAGTGAGGACAAAATCCAGCGCCACTTTTTGAATCCATGGGAAGCCATGTCCATCCACAGTAGCACTTTGCCACTTAGCAGGGTGTCGCAAAGAGGCAAGGCCCGATGGCTTGGCGAACGTTCTGAGGTGATTCACCAGTACATGTTGCTGCTTGGATGCGTTAGGGGCAAACTATTGGTCTACATCTCGGTTTGTGGGCCCATCTTCCTTCTGGGTTGCCTTTGCAAGAGCCCAAAGAAGGGTTGGTCATGGTTTTCGTGTGGGGTTCGCACCGTGTCGATGTAAGACTGGTCGGCCTGGCCGACCAGATATTCCGACATGTCCGGGAAACTGCGGCGGTTAGGCTTAGCGCCTCTCGGCGGAAGCAACGGTATTGGACAGCCGGAATCAAAGCCAATGGCCACTGGCGGCGGCTGACCCCATGTTCAAATGGATGTAGGTCCGGACCCCAGGGTAGGGCGGCTGAAGTCCGCCGCCGAAATGGGCCGGGTGGCTTCTGATGCGGGGCGGGGGTGGACAGTGATGAGTCCCTACTCAATGGTCGCCCCCGCCCAATGATACACCGGGCTTTATCACGTTTGGGTTTCCATGAGGGTGTCAAGTTTGATTATGAAGAGCGCAGATGATTCCCGCTGAAATGGATCATGCCTCCTGTTTGGGGGCCTCTTGTTTGACGTCAATTGCAAGCTATGACTTTACGAGGGGTTGCGACCTGAAGCATTCTCAAGTTGGACAGAACCTTTGTCTCCGAATTCGTTTGAAACTATATGATTCACCCACGTGAAGAAGCCCAAAGTGAAGAAGCCATTTGGACAGATCAGGCTTACTTCCAGGGGCTGCGGGTGTGCATTCAATGCCCGCCACTCCGCATCGGATCTTGAGATCTCCAGGTATTGATCGATTTGATTGCATCTTTGGGCTACAGTGGTCGATATCTAGCCTGAGCTTTTGGGAAAGAGAAGGAACCAAGCATGGCGCAGATGCGACACCGTGGCTTGCCTGGCCAGGGTGCCCTGTACGGTGCCCTGTGCCACAATCGCTGCCCTGTCAAGCATGGCTTGAGGATGCTCATGTTGACCACGGCTTAAAGCCGGACTCGATGTAAGGCTTGCGCCACCAAGCAACATGGTGTGTTTGTTTTAGGAGACCCCCGAAAATGGTTGGCTTCCTTTTGGTTTCCCTTTAAACCCAACCGCAAAAAGGGTAAGTTTCCTCAAAGACAGACATACCCAGGTCGATCTATGGCATGATGTTTGCCCTGATCAACGACAGCAGTGACTTGCTGGTCCCGGCCAGTTGGAACGAGGTCTTCTGGCTGATTGTCAGCCACCCGGCCATGACGCGGCTCTCCCGGTTCGGGGCCGAGGGGTGTCGATTTGTGGGTTTTATTCAAGCAAAAAGCTGCCAGGAGGGGGTCCATTTGCCAGGTCCCCACTCAGATTGCTCTGGTGGCCAGAAAAAAAAGCAAGTTGGGGCCCCCGAAAGCGAGCTGACCGAGGGGTAAGGCAAGCCCGCCACGATCTATGTCCTTTACTTGGGGAGTGTTGGATTTCTGTGTTTTTTTTGGAGTATAGTAGAATTAGCAGATGATTCCTGTTGGAGGATTTGCGAGGGGGGTCACAGCTTCTTGGTATGGAACTGGGTCTCTCCACCCCCTCATTCCAAAATGGATTTCCAAGGCAACGTATTGAACCATGTTTTGTCCAAGCATTTCTAGTAGCAATCTCAATAAACAACATATCTGAACCCTGAAGCTACCCAGAATACAGGGAATTCACCCCACACATTTGGGGTAATATCCCTTTGTCGAGTGATTTTGGAGGGCCCAGGTATCTCCAAACACATCGTGGGTCTGGATTTTAAAGGGTCCAGGAGCCAAGTTCGGGGAGTTGCGATCCAGGGAATTCAAAACGCGTTGCGGGCAATAGACCACATTTAGGGGTAAAGGGCCCCCAGTTTTGACCATGCGTAGCTTTTCTCATGCGGGAAATCTCATCTTTTTCTGTGGCTTTCCACAATGGTCATCCCATGTATCACGGACCTTGTGGTCGACCCCCATTTGGTCCCGCATGGTAGTGGATTTCAATACAAACAATGCACAATCCGGGGGCTCAAACACGGAGGTCAATCACCTTTCCCCTGTGATTTGACGGATCTGCTTGTAAAGCAGGTGGCTTTGGGATGTGCCTAATTGGGTTGATTCTCCATTCTCTTCACCCAATACTCGCTTAGACCCCCCCCTGCCCCCTCCCATTTCCCCAAGGGCCAAGCCAATGTTTTGAACAGATGGATCTCTGAAGAGAATAGGGAAGGCACTGCTACGCTGGATGTCCTAAGTATTGCAAGTAAGCCAACCGCCCTCGTTCGGAACTTGGAAACTTTGGGGCATCCAACGTAGAATCCGTGAGGAAGAGAGTTCATTTCGTGCGAGGTTTCGTGGTGTCAGTGGCGCTCATGGGCAATTTGGACGGCACACTGGTGGGCAAGGCAGGGAACGCCATCGCTCGCGTGGGTTTTCTGGTTGGAATCGGCCTCGTCCGGGTGTGTGGAGTGGTTTGGGGGTACCCGTTTCAAGGATGGCTTGAAGGGAACTCACACGGAATATGAGGTGGCCCCTATTACTTTTGACACATTCCCATGTGAGCTTTTATTGTGGGTGTGTGTTTTTTAGTTTTTTTTCCCCCACATCTTTGTGTGGGGTTCTTACTTTTACCGCTCCGCGCCCGCCGCCCGCCGTCCGCCGTCCGGCCCCGCCGTCCGCCGCCCGCCCCCGCCGCCCACTCACTCACACTCACTGTCTCACACTCACTCACACACACTCACTCACTCACACTCACTCACACTCACTCACTCACTCACCCGCACAAAGTCACTCACTCACACACACTCACTCACACACACTGACTCACACACACTCAGTCACACACACTCACTCACTCACACACACTCACTCACACACACTCACTCACTCACACTCACTCACACTCAGCATTTGGGAAATTTGCGTGGCAGGGGCAGCATTTGGTTGCTGTCTAAAGGGACTGGATGTCTTCGAGCGCGCGGCTCGGGGGCTCAATCTGCGTGACAGGCGCAGCACTTTGGAGATGGCGCACAGATTTCGTGGCAGGCGCAGTATTTTCTGCATCTGGGTGTGTGTGTTTGCGTGGCAGGGGCAGCATTTGGCAGCTGTCTAAAGGGACTGGATGTTGTCGAGCGCGCAGCTCGGGGGCTCAATCTGCGTGACAGGCGCAGCACTTTGGAGATGGCGCACAGAATTCGCGGCAGGCGCAGTATTTTCTGCATCTGGGTATGTGTTTGCGTGGCAGGGGCAGCATTTGGTAGGTGTCTAAAGGGACTGGATGTTGTCGAGCGCGCGGCTCGGGGGCTCAATCTGCGTGACAGGCGCAGCACTTTGGAGATGGCTTGCAAATTTCATGGCAGGCGCAGTATTTTCTGCATCTGGAGGTGTGTTTGCGTGGCAGGGGCAGCATTTGGTAGCTGTCTAAAGAAACTGGATGTCTTCGAGCGCGCGGCTCGGGGGCTCAATCTGCGTGACAGGCGCAGCACTTTGGAGATGGCGCACAAATTTCGTGGCAGGCGCAGTATTTTCTGCATCTGGGTGTGTGTTTGCGTGGCAGGGGCAGCATTTGGTAGGTGTCTAAAGCGACTGGATGTTGTCGAGCGCGCGGCTCGGGGGCTCAATCTGCGTGACAGGCGCAGCACTTTGGGGATGGCTTGCAAATTTCGTGGCAGGCGCAGTATTTTCTGCATCTGGGTGTGTGTTTGCGTGGCAGGGGCAGCATTTGGTTGCTGTCTACAATCTGCGTGACAGGCGCAGCACTTTGGAGATGGCGCACAGATTTCGTGGCAGGCGCAGTATTTTCTGCATCTGGGTGTGTGTTTGCGTGGCAGGGGCAGCATTTGGTAGGTGTCTAAAGGGACTGGATGTTGTCGAGCGCGCGGCTCGGGGGCTCAATCTGCGTGACAGGCGCAGCACTTTGGAGATGGCTTGCAAATTTCGTGGCAGGCGCAGTATTTTCTGCATCTGGAGGTGTGTTTGCGTGGCAGGGGCAGCATTTGGTAGCTGTCTAAGGACTGCATGTTGTCGAGCGCGCGGCTCGGGGGCTAAATTTGCGTGACAGGCGCAGCACTTTGGAGGTTGGCTTGCAAATTTCGTGGCAGGCGCAGTATTTTCTGCATCTGGGTGTGTGTTTGCGTGGCAGGGGCAGCATTTGGTAGGTGTCTAAAGGGACTGGATGTTGTCGAGCGCGCGGCTCGCGGGCTCAATCTGCGCGACAGGCGCAGCACTTTGGAGATGGCTTGCAAAATTCGGTGCAGGCGCAATATTTTCTGCATCTGGGTGTGTGTTTGCGTGGCAGGGGCAACATGTGGCAGCTGTCTACAGGGGCTAGATGTTGTCGAGCGCGCGGCTCGGGGGCTCAATCTGCGTGACAGGCGCAGCACTTTGGAGACGGGGCACAGATTTCGTTTGCAGGCGCAGTATTTTCTGCAGCTGGGTATTTGTTTGCGTGGCAGGGGCAACATATGGCAGCTGTCTAAAGGGGCTGGATGTTGTCGAGCGCGCGGCTCGGGGGCTCAATCTGCGTGACAGGCGCAGCACTTTGGAGGCGGGGCATAGATTTCGTGGCAGGCGCAGTATTTTCTGCATCTAGGCGTGTGTTTGCGTGGCAGGGGCAACATATGGCTGCTGTTTAGAGAGGCTGGATGTTGTCGAGCGCGCAGCTCGGGGGCTCAATCTGCGTGACAGGCGCAGCACTTTCGTCCAGACTCACTTGCACTCATTCACACTCACTCACTCTCACTCAGGCTTATAGACTTCCAGCTCAGGCTTATTAGAGCTCGAGCTCAGGCTTATTAGACTTCCAGCTGTCTGAAGAAGAGGAAGCCGTGAATAATCTAGCGCCTGACTCTGCCTCGCGAGCGAAAAGAAGAGAGCACTCTACTAGTGACCGAGCGCTACCCCGTAACCACTCACTCACTCACTCAGTCATTATCGCATGGCCACCAGAGAGCCATTCACTGAAAAAATGCGCATGTGGGGTTATCCGGTCCTTTATTTTTTTAAAATATTAGAGACCCTTTCAACATCATTTGGGTGGGGATTCGTGTCCACCAACCATAGGTGTGAGGCCAACTGGTCGCTTTGAGAAGCACTTGAAGGTTGCTTCGACCATTGCTGATGGTGGACGTATCGGTGTGTGTGTGTGTGTGTGCGTTTTCTTCCCCCCAAAAGAATGGTTTTCTGTTTAATTTTGCGTAGACCACCCTCCTGAGACCTGTTCCTTTGATATTTTCCCCACTTTGGGCAGCTTGCTGGTTCTCAGCTAAGAGAAGGAGCAGTCAGACGTTTGCATTTCTTGGTGTTCCAAAGTCCTTTTTGGACCAAAGGCGAACTTTGCAAGTGTTGGGGGAATACCATATATAGCATTGGCAGAGGTTCATCGTCGCTTAGGGGCACCTTTGCATCTAGCTAGATGACAATTGGGGCTTCCGCATATCTAAAGGCAAAGAAACGTCGACCTTATTTTCAGAGACCTTTAGCTCAGAGTTACTCCCCTGCACATTATCGGAAGAACCTCACCGGCACCCCACACCAGAGGAGATTCCTTTCTGAAATTGTGGTTCCTTGAAATTCATGTTACCGCCCAAAACTGGTGCCCACAGGCATTTTAGTAGGTCGGAGCCTACCAGTTGGCTCCATGCAGGCCTTGCTATAGGCCTGTATAAACCCTGGGGTTCAAACCACCATCAAAACAATGGGGGTTCATATAACCAGCATTGTTTACCTATGGATTGTCACCATGCAAATTGGGTCAACCTTTCTTTTAATGGGGGCTGAACCCTCGGGTAAACCCACCGCAATGTTGGGTTGGAGCCGTGTGGACCTGGGAAGTAGACGAACGCTGCTCCCGGAGTCAGGTGATTTCGCAGGACGAGAGCATCGTGGAGCAACGAGTGATGAGAGCCAGGACGCCGTTTGAAAAACCACACCTGGGATTAAAATTGATCGACCAAGCCTATGGCGTGGTTTACCACAAACTGAGGTGCAACAAGTATGGCTCACCAAGTATGGTTCGCTAAGCCATGACATCTTAGGGTTCACTTAGCGACCCGGCCAAACTCTCAAGCTTGTGGCTTTTGTTGGTTGGGGGGCAAAAGCTGAGGCTCCGAGATATGAAGCTTTACAAGTGTTTTTTCCTTTTTGGGGCGTCGACTTGTGGTCAAGGTCCCAAAATGCTTATCTTCGGTTCCCTTGCTTTCTCTGGGCAAAAGAGACGTGGGTTCAAAGCAAAGCGGAATTGCGAAACGTCGCTAATGGGAACCCCAGATTGGATTGCTAAACCCACACGGGGGTGACCCACAAAAGTGAAGATTCCCACTAAAAGGGACGTCAACCAGGGCTCCTCAATCCGGACATTTAAACGTTCTAAGCCCATCCCGCCGCCCTCCAAAAGCCCTCGGAACTTGAATTGTGAGGCGAAGGGATCTGCTTCCAAGTCTGGTGCCCGAGTTGTGATAAATAGTGGCATTCTTCCTCATGAGGTTCTTTGGTTTAGTACTACCCCACAACCCCATTCTGTCCTGAGGGTCCAAGTACCTTATGAATTTGGTCCCGTTCAAGCCCTTCAACTTCATTCTCACGCAAGTACTTGGACCCTTAGGGGTCCGGCTTTAAAGGCAAACAGTCCAAGCCACGACCCCCTGGGAGGTTCCAGGTTTGTGGGTGGGAGGGTCATTGTTCAGGTCCAGGGATGGGCGAGTTCCCAGCCAGTGTGGCACTGGCCTTCCTGACATTCGCGCTGTCGAGCGCGGGGGCCCCCGCAAAAGTAGTGGAGGGCCACGCCCCGCAAATAAATTGCTTCATACATACCCCCCACCCTACATTTTTTTTCATCTTCCATCTTCTACCCTTATTTGTTTTCATCATTTTTCTACATTCCTTTCTGTCCATCTCATCCGTTTTTTTATCATCATTTTTCCAAAATTTTCGCCATCCTTTTCTCCTTTCTCCTCGCCTCATTCATTTCACCAACTACCCTCCAAAATGTCATTTCCTCAATCTCCTCACCTCATCCATTTCAAAAAAATAAATTTTGCAAAATATATTGCAAAAAATATTTGTCATCAAAAAAATATTCGAACTGTCTAAAAACGATTTGTCCATTTCCCGGACAAAAAATAGAACAGCAACAACATCACTCTCCTCCTTCGTTTCATCACTTTTATCATATATTTGTTTGGGGCGTGGTCGCATAGCTTGCGAGCTTCGCTAACGCTCGCATCCTCCTTGTAGGATTTTATCTTCAATATATAAAACGCTATACTTACATTATAATTATAACATATAAGGGTATAAATGTTATTATTATAGTATGATTAATAATTATGGGTTACATTTATAGTCAGGAAAAATGTCTTCAAATATGTAATCTACATATTTATCAATATCGCCAATGTCTATATATTTGATATTGTCTTTTCCTATTATTGAATAAATATATTCCCAGAAAAACAAATTAACTAGTAGCCATACTTGATATTTAGTGTTGTAGTAAGACCATACATGATATTTAGTTATTCTAAATTCATTCAAGACCTCGTTTATTTTATCTTTACTTAATAAATGCCAATCAATCGCATCAAACATGCCTCGAAATTTTTTAACAAATGCTTTATATGGTTTAATTGCGCTTGTCCCTCCAAACCTTTTAATCAAATCTTTATTATTGAAGAACTCATCAATTTCTTTTTCAAATGACTTTCTTGCAATTGTATGGTAAAAACATACAGGACATCGTTTTTGATATCTCATAAAGAATGTCAATTGTAATTGAAACTTTGTATATCCCTTATCCTTATGTTCTTCAACAAACAACTTTTCAAGGTCTCTTGTTTTACAGCATTGATTACAATATACATCATATTCACTTATTTTATTACATAGATTGGCGGGTAATAACTTATACAATGTTATATTAACATCATTCCTTTTAGTTGTACAACATTCGCACTTTGAATAATTAAATAACATTTCCACTGTAATATATATATAGTGTTTATTTCTTTAAATACTTTTTTACAAGAAATAAAATTACATATTGAAATATAATTATAACATATAATATTTTACATGTTATTATTATATTATGATTATAATTTCAGTTCAGGATAACTATTTAATTGATATGTTTTACTTCTTTCATACATCATTTTAAATATAATATTAATATCTATCACCATATTGTTAACATTAAACTGTTCGCTTTCAATATATGATTTAATGATTTTTTTTACATCAAACCCTCTTTTTCTTTGATAAATCAATGCCCATAATATGTAGTAAATAATGTCATACTTTTTCTTACTGATTTCAAGAAATGCTTTAACATAATCATAAGGTGGTATTTCATACACAGTTAAAAATATCAAAATGTCATCTTCAACATTTCTTTCATTAAACCTTTTAATGTCCAAATTATATTCGATTGCTTCTTGGTAATATCTCCATTTTCTACAAATTTTACATATATTTTTGTTATCCAAAGAATAATCAATAATATTATTAACTATTCCATTAGGTAAATTCAATTTATATAATTCCATATTTTCTTTTTTGAAGTGGCAACAGTCGTAGCATTTCTTATTGATATAACTGTTGATTTCGGTTTCAACCATTGCTATTATAATATATATAGTGTTTATTTATTTAAATATTTTTTTACAAGAAATAAAATTAAATATTGAAATATAATTATAACATATAATATTTTACATGTTATTATTATAGTATGGTTATAGGTTAATTTCAGGATAATAATTTAATTTGATATGTTCATATTTGGTAAAATTATGTTCATGAATGTATTTTAGTATGTCATTAAATTCTTTCAGTTTACTTGATGGTACAAAATGTTTTAAACGCGTAGGGTCATGTAAACGACTGTTAAATCCAGATCTGTATTTCTTAAACCTGCTTGGTGCCAAATTAAACTGTAGCTTTAATTCTTCTTCCTTTGGGAATTTATATAACTCATTAAAATAGTATACTGTAGAGACATCACTAAAATATCTATTCGCGTGGTCAATTGTCTGGTTCAAATGAATGCAGTTATCGCATTTGCATTTACGTTCTCCATATTCTTTGATTAACCTAATGGCATTGAATGGCAACTTCAAATAAAGTAATAGTGATGAATTGTAATTATGTTTGGATAGTTCGTGTTTGAGAATCTTTTCTGTTTCATTTTTGTTTAAGTCATCCAAGAATTTATTAATAATCTCTTCTTGCTCTTTCTCTGTAAATTCAACCATTTCTATTATAATATATATAGTTTTTATTTCTTTAAATACTTTTTTCCAAGAAATAAATTTATACCTTTAATAACTCATGTCTCAAAAATGCCCTGTCATAATTTTCAATATAATAATATTCCTGTCCTAACTTCTTTTCAATCTTTGCTATTTTGTATGTTTGTTTAGTCCATACTCCTACTCTTTCCTTTTCATTCTGTCTCCTTTTCCTGAATATCTTAACTTCATTTCCTACATTTAAATCTGGATAAACTCTATTTCTTTTGGCTTTCATACCTAAATTTAAACTCACTTCTAATTGAAGTTTAGGCTTTCTTGCTTCTGACGGTGTTAAGCCGTGCGAAGTGTGCTTTATTCCATTGTTGTAAGTTAATATAATCTCTTGTATGTAGTCTGTCCATTGAATAGCCTTTCCTTTTTTCTCATCGTTTTCAACCCTCTTATACAAGCTATCTTTAAACGTCCTTATCGCCCTCTCCGCGAATGCTGGGTGACCTCTGGTTCTATGTAATTCTATTTTTTCATCTTTCAAAAAATCTATAACACTTTGATTATTATAAGCTCCTTCGTCGTCAATATAAATTAGTTTGGGCTTTCCACCCATTTTTTTAATACATTCCATCAGTCCTGCTAAAATGTCCGCTGGCTGTTTTGACATAAGCGGGACAACAACCATATACTTAGAAAATATGTCAATACACATCATGCCAACTTTCATTTTTTGTTTAGGGATATCATTAATGAAAAATAAATCAATTTGAAACTCATAATATGCGTTAGGAGCTACAAATGAATTCTGTCCTCTTGGCTTGGCTTTCTGTTCTACATTCTTCCTAAAAAACTCATTAATATCGTTTATAGTTATTGTTTTATCCTTTTGTCTTGCTTCTTGTAAAGTGCGGTTCTTTGACCCGAAGCCTCCCTTATCATAATAAACATTATTAATAATATCTTGCTTAGATGCCATATAAAATAAGATAGATATTATTTTTCCCGGCGATTACAGTTTAAACAGTAAGATATACAGTTTTCCTTATGATGGGCATAATCGTTGTTTATTCTTTGGGCTGTCATATTGCTATTTATTACTCCATTATTAACCAGGCTCCCGCCTGCTGCCGCCGACCCTCGGCGCATTAAGGGAAAAGTCACAAGGACCGGTCCTGAAACACGTCCGCAAACCCAGGGACCACTTATAAGATCCTCTACGACCACAAACAAGGATTAACGGAAAAGTCAGAAATAGGGCAGCTAGTCCGTTAATTACCGCTTGGGCCGGCTTGCGCCCAAGTCACTTCGAGTTGGCCCGGGAGCAGTCGCCTCTCCCGGGGTCGCCCTGAAACTGGCCCTCCCGAAGTTGACCACAAACAAGGATTAACGGAAAAGTCAGAAATAGGGCAGCTAGTCCGTTAATTACCACTTGGGCCGGCTTGCGCCCAAGTCACTTCGAGTTGGCCGGGAGCAGTCGCCTCTCCCGGGGTCGCCCTGAAACTGGCCCTCCCGAAGTTGCCCTGGACCGGTCGCCGGCAGCAGGCTGGTCCCAGTCTGGCGCGGTTTGACTTGACGTATTGGACTCTCTTGCAGAATAGATCCAGGGATCCTCTACTACCACAAGGACGTCAATAACCGCACGGGCCGGTTTGGTCGCAGGGAGTGACGACCTGGGACCCTGTCCAGTGTCCTGGGTGCCAGTCCGGAAAGGTGTCTGGAGCGGTTTGAGGTGGCAGCACAGCAGTTTGAATTGGGACCCAATACCAGCGGTCACACCAGGACTCGATCCCGGACCGGCTTCCCAGACCGGTCCCAGGACTGGTCCTGGGACCGGTCCCAGGACCAGTCCCAGGACCGGTCCTGGGACCAGTCCCAGGACCAAACCGCTGGTCCGGTCCCAGGACTGGTCCCAGGACTGGTCCCAGGACTGGTCCTGAGACCAGTCCCAGGACCAAACCCCGGTCCTGGGACTGGTCCTGGGACCAGTCCCAGGACCAGTCCCAGGACTGGTCCCAGGTCCTGGGACTGGTCCGGGACCGGTCCTGGGACCGGGACCGGTTTTGGCTGACTACAAGTAATCCAAAACAGCAGAACCAGGGTCCCAGGACCAGTCCCAGGACTGGTCCCAGGACTGGTCCCAGGACTGGTCCCAGGACCGGTCCCGGGACCGGTCCCGGGACCGGTCCTGGGAATCCACTTTTTGTGGGTTCGGGCGTGTCCCCCAGAAACTATCATTGATTCCAATCACTTCCAGTTGCATCCCACGCCGGTCCCCTCTGCAGGAGGCTGGGACGGGAGGCAGAGGGTCGGCGGATTTATTTCTATGTCAAAATCTGAACTGCATTTATTACATCTGGTATTAAGCCTGTCAAATAACCATTTGACATCAATATATTGTTTGTTGTCTATCTCTCTCTCTGCTTTTATGTCTTGTAATTTATATTGTTTAATCTTATGTTCTAAATATCTGGTTACCTGTGCTTCATTTAAATCAGTATCATCTACGTCTGCTTTGAAAAACTTGACTTTATTGATATCTCTGCATCTCGTGAGGGCTGTCCAAATCCACTCACGGCTGACCAAATGTGATTTATCCCATTCGTGTATAGTAATGCTTTTATCTAGAGAAGCCCCTTGAGACGAATGACATGTAGCACAATACGCATGTATAAAGTGCTTGTCTAAAGTCGTGGTGTTTGTCATGAATATAGTTTTACTTTTGATATCTTGGATTTCTACTTTCCAATCATCAATACTAATAATTTCATAAGTAATATTTACATTAAACACCTGCCCCATTTCTTTTTTATAAACTCTGCATATCACATGCTCTCCAATTTCATATTTATCTGTCTTTCCTAAATTATTTCTTACGGTCTTGCTTACCCATTTGCACCTAGCATTAGTATAGGCTATGTTATGCTCTCCTTCCATGATGTCGCTTGTAGTTTCAAAATGTTTATTTACTATTTCCTTAATGGGCAGTTTATTTTTCCAAATGTCATTATATATATCATTCAATTTAATTTTATCTTCTTCTGTCTTAAGTCTCTTAGATATCTTAAGATAAATCTTATATTTAAATATTTGATTAAGACAGTTGTTTAAATATGTCTCGTGGTCCTGGGTGTTAGTTAAATCAGCTATAGGTTTCAACTGCTTCCCGTCAGCAGTTCCTATAATTATCTTCTCTGGGTACGTATCCTTAAACTCCCTAACTCTGTTCAAAATATAATTGCCCGCCATACCTAGCTCATCAAACACAATACAATTATAATCAGAATGGTCAAATGTCGGTAGTCTTTCTCCAGCTTCTATTGGAATACTGAAAAACTTGTTTAATGTTACGGCGTCGGCTTCGGTTTCTTGCTTCTGCTTGTTATTAGAACATACGAATAACACATTATAACCTAGATTTTTCATATATTCGCCTATATAACTCTTGCCGCTTCCAGCCAGTTTTGCTTTTAGTAAAACCGGATGACACGACACAATTTGCTCACAAATGCTTTTGGTGTCGTATTCGTCTTTAACACGAATTTTTACATTATTGTAAGTCGGAATTTCTGATAACTCATTAACCTTGATTTTGTATATATCACTCGGTGGTGATACTTGTTTATTATCTTCAGCTCTCCATCCTCCCCTTTTGGTTGAAAACTTAATCAATGTTTTGGCCTTGTCAATATTTTTCCTATCAATAATGAAGGCATCGGTTTTAACACTATGCACATTGATATTGTTGTTTTTCAATGTTTTATAATCTTTATGCATTTTAAAATTATGTCGTTGCATGAGTAGCTCTTTAATATACCTAAAGCCATTGGTTAAGTCTTGTTTATGTGTCGTTGTCAATGTGTAATATTTGACTTCTGATTCTTTCTCAACGTTTTTGATATCGTATTTTTTACCATCTATAATTTTATAACATTCGCGACAATGATTGTGATAATACATATTATTTTTCCAAAATTTATATGTACCGTCATCAGAATTCCGGTACCTATCATCATCATTATCATGAGCCTTAAATTCTAAAACCCATCCCTCGCCTCTTTCCTGTTCTAATTCTTTAATATATTCATCTGTCATCTCTGTCAAAACCTTATCATCATAAAATCCACTAATCTTATTAATTCTTCCCCCATACAGATTTTGATGATACAATGCTTCACTTAATGTATCAAATACTAAACTCTTCTGAGACTTGTTAGTTCCCTTTTCTAACAATCCGATATTTACATTCGAAATCAACTTTTTAACCT
The DNA here is from genome assembly GCA_963377175.1 of Effrenium voratum. NCBI lineage: Eukaryota > Dinophyceae > Suessiales > Symbiodiniaceae > Effrenium > Effrenium voratum. The sequence continues at coordinate 639,149 of CAUJNA010003317.1, forward strand.
TGATGTCTTCACCTAAATTATTTGATATGTTAGTCTTCCATAGGTTCTCAACTATACTTTTATAATCTACTTCATAAATCGAAGAAGGCTTTTTAAAATATAGAATTTCGACTTCGTCAATAAACTCTTCTAAAAACATGCCATATATTAAATTATATTGTTTATTAAAAAATAATGATGTTTGTTTTCCAGTAAACTTAACTAAGAATAAACATAATTCTCCCATGTTATTAAAATCATGTTTACCATACTCATAAGGCATCCAAATGTCAAATTGTTTAAACACTGGAATTTTTACGATTTTAGTTAAATTATGTGTATATGCCTTGTTCTGGTCAATCTCTATATGTAATTCATTACTATGATAAAAGTAATGAAATTTACCAGCGGGTGCTACTGTCCTGCATCTGTTTAAAATTTCTACATCAATGTCATTATAATAAGATTTATGCAGTGGATTAAATAATGATTTATTGAATTCAAACATCGCCCTTGACATCCTATTATAGGTGTCTTCAGTTTCTACTGTTATACTTGCATTGAAGGCGTCAATCAAATTTTGTGTTTTTATCCTGTATGTAATTATTCTTTTCTTAATCTTGAATTGAAACATCAGCTCCGAAATGATACACGCACTAAATTTAATTTTCGGGTCATATCCCGCCTGCTTTGCTTGATAATACATTTTCGCCAAATCATTGTGTGTATATATCATTGTGTATTCGTCCTGTTCGGTGTGTTTTAATATGTCATCCAGCTCTTCAATCATGATGCATTTAATGGGTTCCTCTCTATGATTTAAATAAAAGTCGGTAGAAGCATTAACATTGATATTATACTCTTTCTTTATTCCTAAATTTGATTTCAATTGTTTCAAGTCCTTATTTAATGTATATATATGGTCATTCTTTATTAATGCGTAGAATGTTTTGATATGGTGGTTTCTTTTTGGTGGGTCAAATGTAAAACTCAAATTACCTACAATATCGAAAATTCTGGCGGTGATGGCATACTCTTTAAATACCTTGTTCATGTCTTCTATTGAAGCACCATGGTTTTTGAATTCCTCGTCTGTTTTGTCTATGAGTTTCAAAATACTTTCTCTGGTCATCTTCTTCATGTTCTTGTCTTGTCCGTAAAAATCATTCAATGTGTTAATCCAACATTCGTTTTCAACATAATGCTTTACCTTAATGGCTTCCTCAAAAGTGCAATATTCTGGGTCGAGTTCTGTTTCCATATATCTATGAAAAATACCAATATTATTTGCGTTTTTTAAGTTCTTCTTTTTAGGGTCATAATCTTTAATATCTCCTTCTACCGTGTCGGCATCATAAATGACTACTGCATCTATATAGTGCTTCATTGTCTTGTAATGCCTAGCGATGTCGTCATCTTGCGCCAGTGTTTTAATAACCTTCTTAAAAAGGTTTTTGTCATACAGTCTAAATATTCTCTTCTTGACTAACTCCTCTATCCATCTTCCAGTCTTCACTCCCGCATGCTTATCATCAAAATGCATGGGATAATATGTCCCGCCTTGAATGTCTTTAAACGATGCTTTTACCTTATGTGCTCCATATCCACTCATAGTAAAAAAACGAAATCCGATTGTGTAATCTCTGGGTTTTGTTTTGTGCCCTCTTGTTATGTTCTCCTGTTTGTTCTTTTTCATTCTTTCGTTTAGTGGTTCTCTCTCTTCGTATGTGTTCATAACCTGGTCATATTTTTGATTTGCCTTGCTCTTTTCATCCTCTGATTTTGCCTTTATGAAATCATTAACTATCTTCTCCGCTGTTGTGTATTGTGATATTTTCCTGTCGGTGTATAATCCTATAATGTCTCTAACCTTTGCCTTTTGTTGTGTTGATAAATTCCCCTTGTTCCTTTCGAGTTTGCTTTCTAAAGAGTTAATATTTCTTTTTACAGCTTTTGATGTCATAATAATATTTATATTATATATTTTATAGTGTCAATATTTCTTTAAATAAGTTTTTTCTTGAAATGTTATTTAATAATAATTTATAGTATATAATTATATTTTATGTAAAACTTATTTAAAGAAATACTGTGTTAATAATATATTAACAGAATGCCCAGATTATCAAAATATCATGATGTTACTAAGGACTTGAACCCGGATGACTACACAATGGAAGAGATACAAAAACAGATGGCTATATACAACCGCTTGTATTATCTTAAGAACCTACAAAAAGAAGGATGGATGGAAAATAAAATTGAACAAAGCAAAAAGGCATATCGTCAGAAAGCCATAAAGGAATACATAGAAAAACAAAATATAGATATTGATGAAATTAAAAACCCTCAAGAACTACTTGACAAGCTCACAAAATGAAATACTTAATAATATTATGTTGTTTAATATTATTAATTATTTAGATTTTTTCTTTTTCAATAATTTAGTTTCCAAATATTCTACGCGATGGATTAGTTTTGATAAAGCATCCCAACTAATACAAGCCATTCTGTCATAACACATCGTTAAGTATTCTCCTGAATCATTTACAATATTATATTTAGGATTTGTGTATTGTTGAACATCTTGAGCAATCCATCCTAATTCAGTCTTTTTAGTTTTTTGATTTTTAACAAATGTTTTAATCTTAATGTTTTTTACCATATTTATAGTGTCATCTTCTACATCTTCTATATTATCTTTCAGTCTCTTATCACTACTTAAATTAAATCCATTGAATGATGAAAATTGTGTATCGTCCAATTGTAAATATTTAGTGCCATCAATATAACTATCAATAGTTGTTGATGCTTCTAATCTTAAAACAGCATCACTATTTAAATGTCTCAAATTGATTTTATGAGCAATTCCAAAAGTCATATCACCGTCAATAGTCCAGTCGCCTCGTAATTCGCTATTACTTCCACTATTCAAAATAATTTTATTATCAGCATATGTTGAAGATAATCCAACAACCAAATTAATAGAGTTTGACGTGTTGCTATTCCTGATTATTAAATCATTTGTATCGACATACATTTCAGCATTATCAATTATTAGTTTTGATGTGTTGCCAAATTGAACATTGCCACTCGGTGAATTTTGTAATAATAAAGTATTTCCTGATACTGACTGAACCTGATTGACTTCAACTTTCTTACCAGAAACCATTGTTAAATCGCCGTTTGTATATACATCACCTAATACATCAACTGGCTTATTGAATATGGTTTTTGATACAGCACCGTCGCACATAAAATATTGGTTAGAAGCATTGGTTATATCTCCGATACTACACGCTACAAAATTAGGATGATGAACATAAAAACCTTGAGTTGCCGATGGGGTGTGTGTTTCTAAATATGGAGTTAATGCATTGTCTAAATTATCAATTTTAGTTTTAATATCTGTTGAAAAATCATTATTTGTAAATAAATTACCTTTCATATAAACAGCACCTTCAAAATATGAAGTTCCGTGTGCTTGAGCAAAATTGTATGAAGTATGAACATTACCATTAATCGTAATTCTTGAAGCATTATTAGGTCTTCCAATAATAACATCTCCCGTATTCCATCCTAGCCATAATCTATAAGGCGTAGCACCTGTTAAACCTTGATACGAGTCCAACTGACAACCTCTTTTAAATTCTAAGCGTTGGTTACTTACAGCATCTTGAATTCTAAAAATTGGATTAGTATTATCTGTTAAACTAAGTATTAATGGAGAGTTTACTGTTTGTGCAGTTGTGATTGTTTTATCTAACTTTTGTAAATCTGCTGATATTAAACTATTAATCGTATTTGAATTTTCTGTTATTAATAAATCTTGTGTAGTGTTGTCTGATATGATTGAAGAAAATGTATTGCTGTAGGCTGTGTTAGTATTGAATAAATTAGTATCGTTTGCATATAATGTTGATACATCTGCTAAAATTGTTGATATTGTGTTTCCGTGTCCTGTTATTAGTGAAGAATTTGAACTTATATTATTGAAGTTTGAAGTGATTGTATTATTGGAATTTCCTACTAAGAATGTATTAGAACTAATAGTATTGAAGTTTGATGTTATTGTAGCGTTTAAATTACTGATTAAAAAAGTATTAGAACTAATATTATTAGCATTTGTGTCAAGTTTAATTGTATTTGCTGATATAGTCGGTAGTATTGAAGTTATGGTTAATCCGTGTGCTGTTATATTATTAAGGTTGCTTGTAATTGTTGCGTTTTGATTTACTTGTTCGTCAAACATCGTTGTTGAAGTAGCATTTAATTCAGTAATATCAAGAATATTAGCATCTATCTTATTTTTTTGTGCTAATATCAGTGCATCAACTTCTTCAGTAGTATAACCGCTACCCAATGCGCCTGCGGTGTCTGATAATTCTTGCTTTGTAGCATAAACACTGCTTAAGGTTGATGGTTCTGTTGAATTTATTAATACTAATTCGCTTGCTATAATTCTGCTTGAGCCATCCAATGATAATGTTGAAAACATAATTATTATATAGTAGGTTATAAAATAATTATATTCTATCTTTTTTTTCCTCTTGAGCCAAATATACCTTTATTTAATGCATTGTATTTTTCTTGCTTCTGTCTCAAATATTCATTTTGCAATAATTGGTAATGCTGTGCTATATTGTGTAGCGGGTTTGGAGGCGGTTGTTGTTGCGATCTTCTTGGGGGTGGTGTGTTCGCTATTATATTATTTGTTACTGGTTGTTGTGGTGGAACGTATTGCTCTTCTTCTTCGCGATATTCTACCTTTTGGGGTTTTGCTATTGGAACTGCTTTTGGTTTGATTGATTTAATTGGTTTAGATCCTAATGGTCCTTGGCAATTGCGTTCGTGGCTGTATCTATATGATTTTAATGTTAAAGTTTTGGCACATTTTGGACAGGTTATTTTCTTTTCATTGCGTGCTTGCGTTTTTGAGTTGTTTTTCAATGGTTCTACTGGTTTCGCTTCTGTTGGTGCTTCTATTGTTGGTTCTGCCTTTGGTGCTTCTTCTTCAATTGGTGGTAATTCATTTACTGGCTCGTCTGCTTCAATTGTATTAGTAATTTCAGGTTCGACTTCTGACATATATAATATATTATATATTTTGTCTATATTTTTTATATATTTTGTCTATATGGACAAATTGAGAAATATTAATATTAATAATTTGATATAAATATTAATATTTAGGTTGTTTATTCAATTGTCTAATTGAAAGAGAATGCTAAAAGAAATGGGTACGCCATGAAAATCAATTAATTCGTTTCTTGAAGTTGTTATTCTAAAGTGTAGTCTCTTAATATTTTTACCGCCTACATCAATAAAATCTGCATATATGGGCGCTGTAAAATCTGTTATAACTCCGCCAAGTTGTTGATTAATTTGAACTTTTTTAATTACTGAACTGCTGAAATTGTTTGGCGCTGAATATTTATAATCGCTTAATTGAGGACAATTTATGTATATATTCTGAAAAGGAACTAAATTAAAATATCCACTTAACCAAGATGACGCAGGTTCATAGGCAATATAATTACTTAATAAATAATTGATAGCTTTTGGTCTCAAGTTGTCATATTCAAACTGTCCTCTGTTCCATTCACCATTTACATAAGTTTCTAATTCTTCATCTGTAGGTATTTTGATTTTGTAATTTAGAGGGTCATTTAATTTAAGTTCCATTTTGCGTTCGCTTTGTCCATATACTGTTAAGAATAAGTCAGGTGCAATATCATTAAATGCCGTGTTTAATTCTGATTGTATTTTAAATGATAATTGATTGGCATAATAAATTTCACCGGATACATCAACGGCAGTGCTTCTTAATAAGACATTGGAACTATTATACAACATAATATAGAAGCGTTCGTAAAACCCTTTCTCTGTTGTATAAAACGGAGTGCTGAATGAACACTCTGTCACGAACATTTTTGTTCTTGGTGGAATTTCAAAGTTTTGGTCAAGTTCTATAATAAAATCGCTGGTAGAATTACTTTCTTGCAATCTGTAAGCACTATCAACATAGATTTTTTTATATGTTAATCTATCACTCATAAATATAATATACAATAGAAATTATAATATAATTATTATTGATAATTACTTTGAAATATTGTTATTAATAGATAATTTAAAAAATATCTATTAATAATATATGATTGGACGACAATTATTATTAGGTGCTATTGAAGGCAGGACGCCTACACAAATAATGGCAGGTGTAGCAAGCGATAAAGCATATACTGCAGGTAAGGATTTAATAGAAGATGTATTTTTTAATCATAAAAAGACATTGGAAGACAAAATAGGAGGTTTCAATAAACATTTTGATAAGCAGATAATGAAACATAAAACACGCTACGCTGAAGAAATCAATGTTCAAAATAAAAATAAAATCGATGATGTCAAGGGTTTAGACGCGGCCTATTCTAATGTGAATGGAATAACAAGAATAGGCAACACATTATATATTGGTGGTACTGGTGCTAAAACGGGACTAAATCACAAAGTCAATGATGTAATTGCAGATTTGTTTTTTATTCCTACTCATAATGTTCAATTAAGCGAAAGATATAAAGACGCAATGGAAGAATTAAGGAAAAATCCAGATGTGAATAGAATTGTTGGACATAGCCTCGGTTCATCCGTTGTTCAAGAAATCAACAACAGACACGGCAACAAATATGCTAGTACTGTTTATTCATCGCCTTTTGTATCAGGAAGTAATCAACAGAAAAACCCGCGACACCTACGATTTAGAAATCGTGGAGACCCTATAGCAATGTTCGATGACGCGGCAATAACTGGAGAAATAGAAAGCAATAATTTATTAGATAAACACAGTTTCAATAATTGGACAGGACAAGGTATGACTGAAATTAATCCTACTACTGATATTTCTAATGGGTTCAACCCGCCGAATGATAATTCGGGTTAAATGCTTCGCGTTTCAACCCTAATTCAACACCAGAACAATAAATAAATAAATATATATATATATAAGTTATATATGAGTATTGATGCTGAGAAATGGGACAATGATGTTGAATATGCTTATGAAAGATTGATAGAGCGAGAGAAAGAGAAAGAACACAAAATATCAAATAGTAAATACGAATGTCATTGTGGCAAGGAAGTATTGAATAAAGATAAGGAAGAGCACGAAAGCAATGATTTAAATCATTTATACTACAGAAAAGGTAATATTGAAGGACTTATAATAGGCACGTATAGTGACATTATTAATTATGAAAATGATTATTTAAAATTACATCCAGAAAATAACAAAATACATTATACAGATTATAGTAGAGTTGATTATACCGACTTTTTAAAAGAACAAGAAGAAAAGAAATTCCATTAGATGAAGATGATTTAAGTTATTTGTATAAGTATAGAGACGAATTAGAAGATTGTATAAAGCGTATAACTGAACTAACATTATCTCAATAATATTAATAATAATGTTTAGAAATAAAGACAAGCAAAACAAAATTCCATTAGAGAAGAAACTGACAAAAGAACCTACAAAATACGATAAACAATATAAAATTTTAGATTATGATACTTTAAAAGATATAGTTGATACAAAAAATAATTATCTAATAAATACTATAAAAAATACAACTTCAAACAATTCTACTACAATGCTTCCACATAAGAAAAATATAAAAAATAAAAAATAAAATCTATATCATCATATATAAGTAATGGATAATATAATTGCAGAAAGTGAAACTACAATGATTAACTCGTTAAATTTTGGACTTCCAGAAACAGCACAATATATCACAGACAGAAGACACGTTAATTATTTTCCATCGGGTAGTAATGTCTATAATCCAAATGCAGGAAACAAGAATATTAGATTTCATATATCAGGAGAAGACAACACATATATTGATTTATCTTCTATTCGTTTATTTGCTAATCTTCAAAACACCGACGGAACACGAAGTCATTTTTTACGACCGTTAGGTAATTTATCATCCTTCTTCAGTCGGTATAGATGCACAGTAGGCGGACAACAGGTTCAGGATATTATTGAATACAATAGGCATTGTGAATTGTATTATTCCTTTAAAAGTCAAGATGCTAGAGATATGGACGATTTAGAAAGTAGCGCTAATCCTCGTTGGGATGATGACTGGCGACACACATATGCTACTGGACTGGCAGAAATGTTAGATGTTAATAAACGAAAAAATCCCGGTACTGCTGACCCCGCAGCGACTACATTTCCAACTACAAGAGACCACAACAACTGGGGAGATTTAACAGCACGATATACTCGCCATTCAGTAGCAGGAATTCCCGGCGCCAATGGTTATATGAGATTAGGACATAAACCGGTATGCGGACTGTTAGAAAGCAATTATTATTTACCTCTTCGTTATGCTCCACTTGAACTGGAATTTACAATTGTATCAGATGAACATATACCAGTCATTACACCATTTGCTAAAACCGATGACAATGTTCATATTGATGCAAATGGTTATTATTTCACAACTGGAGACACCTCAACACAGTGGGAATTAAATAACGTAATCATTAGAGCTGAGGTAATACAATTGGACAATACGGTCAACAATAATATAGTTAAACATTTGTTAGAGGGTCAAAGTTTGAAATTGGTATTTCCAATGTATCACACTATGACACAATCATTCAACGCGGGAGGAAATGAAATTAATATGAATATTGTTAAATCCGCTTCTAAATTAAATGGTTGTTTCATTACATTGTATCGCACACCAAGAGCAGGTGTAGATGCTGATAATAATAATTACTACAGACACGATAATTATATTTACAAGCGATGGAATTACTTTTACAATCCTATGATTAATTCAAGAATCTTTGACGGTCCTGATCCAGATGGCACTGATCGCGAGCGTTTCCAAGGTAAAGGCTTTCAAGATAAAGATTTAAATTTAACGTGGCAATTACAAATTAATAATAAGAAATATCCAGAGTTTGAATGCCAGAGCCTCGCCGAGAGTGCCTACTACCTCCGAAGAACATTACACTATTTGAACCCTGACCAAGACGCCTTTAGCATTTCATATAAACGCTACAGAGAAGACAAGTTCGTTATTGGGATTTCATTTGAGAAAATGGCAGATACTAATTTTACAGGCCAGAATACGAAACAAGGAGGCTTACTCGTTTTTAAACTAAAAGGAAGTAACAGAGCACTGACAGATAATGAAGATGTGCGAGAATTATTTGTGCATATGATTTCGGAGTCTGTTCTGGAATTACGCGAAAGTGGGAGCGTGCTTTACGATTAAAATTAAAATCTATGATAAATATATAATGTATAAATTTCATAAACGAAATAATAAGAAAAATAAAGGTAAGATATTTTTACAATCCTCCCAAATTAAATATAGTCCATTTGATTTAAAAGATACAAAATATTTAGAACACCTGCACGAACAAATGAAGTTAAGAAACTCACAAGAAGCATCAGTAGCATTAAGGAAAAAGATTGACGAAGGAAATAAGAGAGCAAACTATGTAAATGAGCTGGATAGGACGATGGGTGAATTATATCGTCCTAACTTGCCACATGCAACAAAAGAACATTTAAATAAATGGTATGAAGATACAAAAAAGTTAATATTTACTTAAGATTTATTATAATAATATTAATAATCTAACTATTATTATAATAAATATGGCAACTACAGCAAGTTTAGAATTAATAAACCCATATGCAAAATTTGGATTGAAACGACGACCTACTTATGAAGAAATTGTAGGTCTAATTGGCGAAAATGATTTAATAACGGGAAAACTACCTAACCGAGATGCTACATTCTTCAAAGCAAGTCCTCAGGGTAGTTTTTTTGATGGAAGCGACCATTTAGAATTATTGAAAGACCAAGAGATGAGAATATTAGACAGACAAATGAGAGAGGCAATGATGAAACAAGAAGCACGCAGAAACGGGCATACTTATGCAGTTCACAAAATGAATGCAGAAACACCTGTCCAAGCAAACGCTGATGCATAAATGATGAATATGATTTTTCCACACCACAACAAACGGCAAGGCAACACGAAGGGATGGTAGATACACAATTACAAGATATAGCAACTGCAACAAAGCGGAAAGCGGAAGAAGTAGGTAGAGCGATGGCATCAAATTTAAGAGAGATGGGCGGAACATTATTTCATAAAATGGTGGCAAACAGACAATCAGCACCAACAGAACCACGACAAGCGCCAGCAGGTAGAGCCGTAGCAGACGACCAGCAAACAATGCACATAGAAGATGTTGAACTATCACCTCAAGCAGTAGATGACAATTTTTACGCGACACCAGTTCAACAAGCAACAGGAGCATCAAGTTCAACAGCCCAACAACCACCACCATTGCCAATGACGCCATTATTTAAAACAACAATAGATAATAATATTAGTCCTGTTTACTGGAAAGAAAACCCTAATTTAACAGTAAATGATATTAAATTTCAATTTTATTTAAGAGGAATTCAAGTACCAGAAGAAAGCGAAATACAAGAAGAATTGAAACACAAAGGAAGAGGCAAGGCGAGAACATACAAACAATATTTAGTGGATATGATTTTAGACACTATTGATAATGGCGGGTGGATAGTAAATTTAGGCAAAGGTAGAATAGAAGAACTCAAGGCAAGTTTTAAGGGCAAAGGTAAGAAATAATATATAAATAATAATAATAATAATGATAATATTAACTAAAAATATACTGAAAAGAAAGAAGCAGAAATTCAATGATAAATATGATGACGACAGTTTTACAATACATAACCTAATGAAACCAAACACACCAACAACAATACAACCACCGAAACTGATGAAAAAGGGCATACCGAGAGAATTTGTTGACATTGCAACCAACACAGATACTATTGCTACAGCAACCAGAGAGACGCAAGAAAAGTTATACAATGATACAGACCAACCATTAAACGTGACATTTGAAGCATTTAAGGTAAAGGAAAACCAAGACAATATGTTTAAATTAATGCTTAAAAACTTTTGGCGCAACACATACAAAAGAAATGAGCCAACAAGAACACAGGCAACACAAACATTGAAAAACCAACGCGACGCAATGGTGTCAGCCTTTACTAAAATGCTCGACAACAACAAACCGCCAGAACCACCGCCAAAGAAACCACCAGACGAGGATGACAGCGATGAAGAAGAAAAGAAGTTCAAACTGACAAAAATGATAGAAATAATGCTACACAACGGCGCTACAGTAGCAGATATAATATTAAACTTATCACACAGCACAATTGCAACAACAATGAATATTGCAGATTTAGTTAATCAGATAACAGCAGGAAATGCACAAAGTAGCAGTAGCAATTCATCAAATGAAGCTATTAGTGTTCATAGTTCTCCACCTATTACTGTTCATAGTTCTTCATCTGAAAGTCCAACAGAAATACCAGCACCAACTGAAGATGAAGAAGAAGAAGAAGAAAACCAACATTTCAATTTTGAAAAATTAAAATCTAAATAATATTATATATAATGGGTTCAAGTAAATCAAAACCAGTAGAAATTGATGACGAAGAGGCTATTAAAGTAATAAAAGATATAGATGTAAATACGATAAGTGAAATGTCAAGAATTGATATTCTACAAATAAATTCATTGAAAGCAATAATAAATAAATTAGAAAAAGTTAATGAATGTAAAAAAGATAAAATATATTATAAATTACCTGCCTTAAATTTATGTAGTTATTCTTTATTTTGAATTAATAATATTAAAACATAATTAATATTATTAATTGCTTATACAACTTCTTTCACTTTTTGGCGTTGATGTTGAAACAGTGCTATTTGTTTCATCTATTAAATGTTCTTCATCAACAAAATTATTTTGAAATCTTAATAATTCCTCGTCCGTTGCCCTCCTCTTCAATGCCTTATAAAGTTTATGTATCCAAGAATTAGTATGAAAATTATAATTACCTCTACGATACAATCCACCACATCTACATAGTTTCATTGGCATATTATTATATTATATTAAGTTAGAATATCTTTATTCATCATTTGTAATTTGAAATGCCTGTTCAAAATTGATATGAAACATTTTGTTAATGTCTTTTGAATTCATATTCACGTAGAAAAAAGAATATGGAGCAAAATTCACTGCTTGATGATACATATCTAATAATTGCTGTTTGTCAACAATGGCGCTATTTTCTTCAATAAAACTCATTAATTCACTGGCATTTTTCAACCTAAAAATATATAATGAACTGGCATTTAAACGAATGATAGGCGCTAAAACATTATATTTTTGTGTTGAACAAATTACACTTACTGCATCGTGCCTACCTCTTGTAAATAATCCATGTAATAATTTACTATATCTAACAAATTTAGGGTCGTCTGCGTGGTCATCTATAACGATTAATATTGAGTGCAGTTTCTTTATCTTTTTAGATTTCATATAATTAATTATTTTCTTCTGTCTTTCAATTACATTTTCTAAATCACTTGGATTATAATTATCAAAATAAATTTGTTCTTTTTCATCATCCACGTGCAATTCATCCCTGATATATTTTTTAACTTCTGTAAATGTAGGGTCGTTATGGACGCTGGGTGAAAATATAAATATTCTTGCGAATGAATTTCTATAAACATTCAATATTAAATTTTGAATAAGGACAGTCTTACCGCCTGTCGAAGAAGCAACTATAATACTTCTAAATGGTAATTTTGGCACGTGCTCATATTTGGATTGCTTGAATTCATATTCGGTTATGTTTATTGGTTTTATTATTGGAACATCTGTCATAGTTGATATTAAAGAAATATAGAAAATTATATTTAAAAATTAACTTGTAATTATTATTAAATGGAACATCATTTTTATGATATGCTGGTGGCGAATATCATAAAATGGAACAGGTTTTCCATTGCTACAATCAATAAGCATTGAAGCTAATTAGTTTGTATCTCTCTCGCGCGTGCAATGAAAACCCCAAGTGCTGTGCCCCACCAATATTCTATTATGCATGAAAATAATAAAATTAAATAATTTAAATAATTATTTTATCTTATTATTATATGACTGTTATCCATTGTAATTGTTGTAAAACTTATGATGACAAATATTTATTTAAACATCTAAATTCAAAATATCATCAGAAAATTGTACAATATAGATGGAATAAGGACGATACAATGAAAAAACTTTACAAGAAAAGAAAGACAGAAATGAAAAATAATTTATCTTATTATTTATATGAATAGGAGTTATTCAAATTATATTAATATAATAGATGAAGTAGAAAATATAGAACAAGTAATAATTACTGATAATAAAACTAAAAAATGCTGTTATTATTCATTAGAATTAATTAAGTTTGTGATACAGTATATCAAAAATAAAATGTAAATATTAATATAAATGGTGAAAAAGAAAAAGAAAAACAAAAATAAGACAAGTTTAAGTCTATCTTCAACAGAAGATAGCGGAGAAATTGTTAAAGAAACAGCAGTAATTGAGTTTTCTTGTCCAATGTGTAAAAAGATGTTAGAAATGAAAAATGAATTAGAAATAAAAAATAATAAAAATTGTAAATGTTCATGTATTCCAACAAGTTTCAAAATAAGTAAAAAATAAGAAAATGTATTGATAAAACTAAAGACAGTATCAACTTAGAAACTGATGTCCACAATATAACTTTTAAATTTGGTAGGCAAGCAACACCATCCGATAATAATGAAAACGAAACACAGGAAACTGTTAAACAAATGATGAAAAATATATAATTAAATAAATAAATATCTAAATAAATATATAGTAATGTCTGAAAATGAAAATTATACTATTAATGATTTAATGAAGAAGATAACATTAATTGGTAAAAATATCAAAAACTTAAATGATATGATTAAATCCATTGATGACAAAATAAAACCAGTTGAACGCGAACAACAAAGCAACGAAGAGAAGGAGAAAATCGATAAGATATTTCAAGCAAAATCTATAGGAAGGCCATCGGGCGATTATCCTACAAAACAAAAGAAATACTGTGATATGTTGAATACAGGAAAAATCAAACAACCAAAGCAACAAACATTAGAGTTTTATAAAATTACAAAAAATGATGATGAAGTATATGTATTATTTGAATAATTAATATCTAAATAATTCTAATAAATGAATTTATTAGAATTATTTAGCGGAACAAAAAGCGTCGGAACCATAGCAAAGTCGCTTGGATTTAATGTGATATCATTAGACTTGAAAAATGCTGATATCAACACTGATATTTTGGAGTGGGATTACAAACAGTTTGACAGAAACCATTTTGATTTTATTTGGAGTAGTCCCCCATGCACTGAATACAGCATAGCAAAAACTAGGGGAATTAGGAACATCGAATATGCAAATAATATTGTCTTAAAAACTATTGAGATTATCAAATATTTCAATCCTAAATATTTTGTAATCGAAAATCCACAAACTGGATTATTAAAACATCAGGAGTTTATGGATGAGTTTGATTTTAAAGATGTTGATTATTGTAATTATGGAATGCCTTACAGAAAGCGCACTAGGCTCTGGAATAACATTACAACTTGGAAACCTAGAGAATTATGTAAAAAGGATTGTGGTAACATCAGGAATAATAAACATATTGAAACTGCGCAACGTTTGCCAAGTGGAAACAAGGAACAATGGGGAGACAATCCAACAATACATAAGCAGGAAGACCTATACAAAATACCTAGCGAATTAATTTGTGAAATCTTGGTGAGTTTGACGGATTAAGGATTTCGAGTTTGGGGTTGGAGTTGAAACTTGAAATTTCTAGGTTCATCCAACGACAACACAGTAAAAAATAGGAATTATAAAATTTGAAAATAATGAATTTTAAGGGGAATATCCATAGTTTATCACATTTAGAAAACACCAGTCCCAAAATTAGGGGATTCGAGTCCCAAATGCGTGGGATTGGGGATTCGAGTCCCAAATGTTTGGGATTTGGGGACTCCAGTCCCAATTTTCGGGGACTCCAGTCCCAATTTTCGGGGACTCCAGTCCCAAATGCATGGGATTCGGGGACTCCAGTCCCAATTTTCGGGGACTCCAGTCCCAATTTTCGGGGACTCCAGTCCCAATTTTCGGGGACTCCAGTCCCAATTTTCGGGGACTCCAGTCCCAAATTTTCTGGAACGATTTAGTCATACTATAATAATAACATTTATACCCTTATATGTTATAATTATAATGTAAGTATAGCGTTTTATATATTGAAGATAAAATCCTACAAGGAGGATGCGAGCGTTAGCGAAGCTCGCAAGCTATGCGACCACGCCCCAAACAAATATATGATAAAAGTGATGAAACGAAGGAGGAGAGTGATGTTGTTGCTGTTGTATTTCTTGTCCGGGAAATGGACAAATCGTTTTTAGACAGTTCGAATATTTTTTTGATGACAAATATTTTTTGCAATATATTTTGCAAAATTTATTTTTTTTTGAAATGGATGAGGTGAGGAGATTGAGGAAATGACATTTTGGAGGGTAGTTGGTGAAATGAATGAGGCGAGGAGAAAGGAGAAAAGGATGGCGAAAATTTTGGAAAAATGATGATAAAAAAAAACGGATGAGATGGACAGAAAGGAATGTAGAAAAATGATGAAAACAAATAAGGGTAGAAGATGGAAGATGAAAAAAAATGTAGGGTGGGGGGTATGTATGAAGCAATTTATTTGCGGGGCGTGGCCCTCCACTACTGCAAAACCCCCGTTTTCTCATATCTTTGTGTTCCACCTGTAGAATCAAGGTTAGCTTAGGGCCAACGTAGGGGGTAGAGCAGAAATTCCCATATTTTATCTGGTGGTTTCAAAGTTGGAAGTGACCCTGCGCCAGATGTCGGGCATTTGTGACCCGTGAGAAAGGGTTCACTGGATTTCCACTTAACAAGTTGATCAATTGACTGGTGGTTTCCACTAAAAGTGCTGCGTTTGGAGGGTCCACAAACGGAAATGGAGGAAAGCCTGCGGCCAGGATCGACACCTTCATCAAGAACTCAGGGCTGCCCCAAGAGTTGGTGGAGCAGAGCTTTTGGCTGTGGACTGTGGGTAATTCTTGGCTCCGCCCCCAGATAGCTGGTGTTCCCAGCTATTTGGTTCAACTCAGCTAAAAATTAAGCTGTTGGCGGGGAATCTGAGGACAGCCCAGGGAATTAATTGGTGGTTCAAAAATGCCTGGCTTTTGTACAGGGTACATGGCAAAACCCCCAAGTTAATCTAATTCACAATTTGGTTGTAAGTTATTTGCTGGTTGCTCCTAGGATCTCTTGTGATATTGTCCATCCACAGTATTACATTTTCAGATTCACGAACTATCGGGCAGAATCAAGATTGTTTTGGTGGGCAAAGGCTGAGGTGGGCTTGAAACAAAAGTCCTGAAGTTCCCCTTTTGCTCGGCTTAATCATTGAAACGTGGCCATCCCACCGACAATCATGAAAGAACACAAACTCCATTTCCAAGCTGAAAAATCGTCTTTGTAAAGAGGTGCAGTTCCATGTTTGGTGGGAGGGTACTCTTGGGTTGCCATTTTATGCTTGGTCTCGTTTGGCTGTGGTGATGTTTGAAGGGGACATGCACGTGCTACATACCACGCATGCATGTGGTCGTTTAGTCTCAGATAGTGTGGTTCCCACTATGCCCAAATCACTGCTCCCTAGCAAAATGGGTGTATAACCCATGCAAAAGTAGGCGGACACCGTCGTAGACGTAAAGATCTGGGGGCCTGGTGGATCTCTTTGCATGTTGTTGCCGTCATTGGCTCAGGCACCCCTTACTTGTTGGTTAGGATTGGTGGTTTCCCTCGTTCTTGCAGAGGGCAAATGGGAAACCACCCAGAGACCTCCAAACCCAATTATGTAGAGGGAAGCTGATCGGCTATTGCATGACTGGGTAGTTGCTGAGGCGTAAACCAATCTATATAGGTCCTAGGGCACACCCTGTTTGACGGAATCTGACAGCCCATGATGTGGGCATAGCATTGGATGTGCCATGGTCAAAACACCTATTTACCGGTTCTGAGAAACAAACATGAACGCCTAAAACCCCATACCGGAACATTGCGCTTCTGTGGGTGGCCCGCATATTTTTTAGAGTTGGTGCGTTTTTTCTTCCAGGGAAACTAGAGCAGGAAATTCAGCACGTTTTGAGGCTCGGTACCCGTTATTTGTGGTTTTCGCAGGGGAACCCGGAGACCAACCCCACAAAAGTACCTGGACCCCCGAGTGGCCCCTATTTTTGCCATTGTAAGTTGTTTATGGGTCAAAGGCAGAACACTTTGGTTTTGGGGGTGGTAAAGGGACGAGCCAGCCGGGCAGCAATCGACGGCTCAGGATTCGGATCTCCGCTGGGGGCGGGGAAGAGGAGTCGCAGGGTGAGGGCGGCAAGATCCAGCGGGCCGCGGATGTGCCTCGGTTGGGGTGGGGGGGGGGATGGAGGGAGGCGGGCTGGCTGAATCAGGAAAGCCAACTAGCAAGGGATACAGGGGGAACCAGGGATACGGGAGGATCCCCCTAAATGCACCTTAACATACCTTGACAAAGTTTACGGGAAATGGCGGCAAGGGAATCCCCCCATATCCCCGCTCCCTCCGTATCCCCGGTTGTTTGTTTGTCCAACTGAAGTGGGTCAGAAATGAAGAAAACACCAAAGCCAGCAGCATGACAAAGAAGAGAAGCAGCCAATTAGCCTACCAAGCAACCAAGCAAGCATGATGTAGTTCTGATAGCTGTTTCAGAGTACTGGCTTCTTTGCAGCTCAATTGCCGAGAATCTGGACTTCATACTATCTTTTTGTTTCTGTGGTTGTGCTAAACAAACAAGACTTTCCTGGGTTCCCCACACCCCCTTTTCCTGGTAGACCGTGGGATAAAATGGGCATGCGTCGAAATAGGGAATCCGTTTCTTTCCCGACCTTCACCAGCTTGAGGGGTTCCGACCCTTGTAAAGCCTTAGCTTTTGGATGTATTTCCGTGTTCGGGATCCCGGGGAACCTGGAGTATCCTTTCCTTGGTTTTCCGTTAAAACCAACCCGCAAAAAACTTGACTGCTATTGGATTGGATCTTTAGACTTGAACTTTTTGGAAAATGAAGGGGCTTTCCACTAAACCCCCAAAAAGCTACATTTTTTGCAGGGGGTCAACAGTCCTCAAACCGCCACATGGTCCATC
The DNA here is from genome assembly GCA_963377175.1 of Effrenium voratum. Taxonomy (NCBI): domain Eukaryota; class Dinophyceae; order Suessiales; family Symbiodiniaceae; genus Effrenium; species Effrenium voratum. The sequence continues at coordinate 657,371 of CAUJNA010003317.1, forward strand.
AGTCAAACCGTAACAAAGCCCCAGCGTCCGCGCCATACGTGTGCGGAGTTCGGCCACAGAAGGCTCTCCGGTGTCTTCCTGTGTTGTTCTTTCTGCTTTCTGTTTAAATTATGGCCAACCCCACAACATGGTCAGGCCGAACAAGAATCGGGTGTTTCCTTGTTGTTTTGCTTAAAGCCAACCCACTTCCTGGTTACCCGTATAGCAGGCAACTGGCCAGTGGTGAACTATTTTTTTCTGGAACTAAGCTCGGTTCCCCAAAAAATTGGAACCATATTCCAATCTCACCGTTTTCACGATTCCAACCAAAGTATTGTGTATAGCCTTCTTTGTGGTTCAGAGGCTACCGGCCAGTTGCCAACATAGCAGGTAACCAAGCTGGTTACCAACTATACAGGTATATAACCGGAAGCACTGGACAACATGTGAAGGATATTTTTTGTGTTGTCCTAGGGCTAGTTTTTTTCTTTAGTCTGGTTGCCTGGCTGGTTGGCCAACCAAAAACTGGTCATCAACCCGCTTGTTCGGCCGCCAGAAACCAACCAAAAATTCTGAGGTCCGCACCATCGAAGTGCTGCTGACCAACCTCTCCCACAGCTTGTTGCAGCGCATTGGGCGGAGGGTTTTCCTCAAGTGGCTGGCGCAGCTGCCCATCTTTAAGGCGGGATCGATCTCGCGCGTCGTCGGCCGCGTGGGCGGCGGCCCCTGGGAACACTGGATCTCGTGGGCGTCGATCTTTAAGGCCCCCGGATCGAATCCGTGGGAACTTTTTGTCTCGGAGAAAGCACGGAGGTTTTGTAAGCAAACCGTGGGTGCCTTTGTTCTTTTTGAGGAAGGGTAGTTACCATTTTTGGGGGTGTTGAAGGGAAACCAGGTGCGCCACGATTTGCAACTTGTTTGGGTTTGCCGCAAATCCCTTTAGTTACCAACCTGAAGCCGATCTTTTTATCCTTTGGTTTCCCAAGTTGCTCCATTTTTAGTAAAGTTCCCACAAGCTTAGCCAGGAAGCGGGCAGGAAAACCCAAAGAAAGCAGCAGACAAGCCCAGCCAGGGCAAGCGAGGGCAAGCTTTTAGCCGCCCCCAACCCTCTGCGGTGTGGATATCCTCTTGCTTCACGCGTTCTATTTGGGTATGCCCCTCAAGTTCCATCCCCAGGGGCCCCAGGGGTGGGTCGGCAGTGACAGTCGTGAACTTCAAAGTGTCAAGATAGAAACACCAACCAAGCCGGTGATCGCCGTAGCAGCCTTAGACTCAGTGCTCCAAAGCGGGCCAGTCGCCTGCGTGAAATGATGTCAAGAGCCTCGGGTGGCAATCTGCTAATAGGACCGCTTGGACTTTTCATGCGGCCCCGGCCATAGGACCATGGTCGCAAATGGGTGTGATACCCTTTTTCAGTGTGGCTCACGGAGAAGCAAGCCGTTGTGATACACATGCAGACCATGCCCATGGCTTCGTAAGTTTGTATTGGTCCCTTTCCACACCCCTTTCCCGCAACTAATGTCAACTTCCAATATCACAGAATCCCTAAACGGGCTTGGTACAGGGTGTGTGGGTAGTTGAGACCCCTAGGTTTTCCTTCAGGAATCGGGAGGGCAAGGGTATTCCGCGGGTGGGTTCCGCTTGTGAGGTGGAGCGAAGCCTTTTGTCGAGAATCTTGGGGGTCCTATGCGTTGTTTCCTTTGGCTTCCCTCTACGCAAAGCGGCCCCATCCAAGAAAATTCAATCAGATGAACCATTGCTTGCCACCCCATTGCTTCATTAAAAACCTTTTGTGACAAAGTACTTGATCCCCATGATAGCTGAGTGCTAACTAGCCCATACCTTTTCGTGAATTCCCAAAAAGGAAGCCATCAGCGGACATGTAATTTATCATAATCGAGACCCCCAATTTGCACATCCCTTCATGGTTTCTTAATTTCTCAAGAACCCCCCGCCCCCAAAAAAAAGCAACACAATAAGCAACAACAAACGATCCAATCTAGGATTCAGGTAGTTTTCCTTGATAAAGTCGGGATCCGATTCCCACTTTTCCCCATCAGGACTGTACCGAGCCCTTCCTCCTGCAGCTGGCCACCATCTGCCGGCCCTTGACCGTCCCCGCGGGCTCCTTCGTTTGCCGCGCGGGCGAGCCCACCAGCCCCTCGGAGCTCGGAGTGAACTTCCTCACGTTTTGGGTTACTACAATGGACTATTCTAACCTCTCTACTGGAGGACCTAGGCAAATCAAAAACAAAATTGGGAGCTTTGTTTTTGCCACCCCACGGAGGAAGCAGAGTTCCCCAGTTGCTGCTGTTCTATAGGAAACCAGCCAAGTTTTCGAGCTTTGAAGGGTGGTTCCCTTGGTTACTTACCATACGGGAAGCCTCTTGGACATACAGACACTGACGCAGACACAAAAACACACACACACACACAAAAACACACACAAAGACCAGACACAGAGACACAGAAACACAGAGACACAGAGACACATACAGACATAGGCCGCCCTTTTGATTGTTTAAGTGGTGTTGGGTAGACTGCTGTAGTACTGGCTAGGTTTGGATTATGTCAGCTGGTCCCCAGAAGAAAGCGTGCGCCACCAATGACCTGGGCTGGGCAAACATGATTCAAAGAACCGAACCCGATAGGGCAAACCCGCCCAAAGGAGTTTGATTATCTCACATCCTGAGTGCCTGGACTTTAAACTTTTTGGGAAGACAATTTTGGTGGTAGTTTGAACTTGTCTTGGCCACTCCACTCAGGAGGTGAGTTAGACATGCTTATAAATCAGATTTGTTGGAACGGTTCTAAACAAAGGCCAGCAGTCCAAATTCCACCCAAACAGCTTGGGGTTAGAAAGTTGCTTGAGGCACATTTGGCCACACACCCAACAACCCTCAAAATCGCTTGGGCTGAGAGCTCAAGCCAAACGAGCGAACGAGTGGGTGGCTCTTGGACGGCTCCTTTTGGTTGTGATTGGGGAGTGAAATGTCACAATTTGGTTACCCCTGATGTTTGGTTATAGGGTCCCCCGATCCAAATCCGAAGTCCGTAGTGGCACACTGCAAGGGAAGCCCATCTGGCACAGGCACCTTCCTTCCACGAACCTGGCACCGGACCGGGTGTCCCTTCAAGAGGAATTGATCTTCCAGATGCCCTCCCAAAGAAGCCATCTCTTTATGCCTGTGGGAGGAAGTGCAGCAGGCACGGTTTTGCGCCGAAGGTTTGGCGGCAAGTGTTGGGGGACTCGGAATGGGCCCACTAGGTTGATGAAATGCTGAACGCCTGCTGCTTCCTTCAGTGACGTTTCCTTTTTGGTTTGCTGACAGGCAGCAGAGGCCTACCGCTGTTGCCCAATGGCCATCGGGCACTGCGTTGAGTGCTTTGTCTTGCGGTTGTCAAGTGCCCAAGCGAAGACCCCAATCCCAATAGGGCCTATTAGCACCCAACATGGCCTGATAAGGCCTAATCAAGAGTTTCGGATCCTAATTGCGGGTTTCCACCAGTGGGCGGCCTTTGAGCGACACACTTATCTTGAGCTTCCAGTTTCAAGAGACAGAAAAAGGATTGGCCTTTCAGATGCCCCGCCAGCAATTGTCAGAACGGTGCCTGGGGGTCCCTTGGCACCTGAGCCACGAAGTTCCCACTTCATTAGCCATGGCTTTGGTGCGGAGCCTGCGCGTGGCTCTGGCCAAGCAGGCGTGGCGGGTGGGGTAGATACGTTCTCTCGTTGGGTCGTCCAAGAAGGATATTTTTTGTTGAGTTGGTTCAGGGAAAAAGGGTCTGGTCTCTCTGTTAGCCTCTTCGAGGCCGAATTTGTCACAGCGTCGGTGGGTGTCTGTGGCGGGGTGGGGCGTTAGGGAGGCCAGAGGAACCAAGGAACCGCCGACGGCTGTGTTCCCAGCTCGGTCAAAACGTGCCTGCAACTGTGTGAAGATAACTGTTGGTCTGAGTTGTTTGGGCGTGGAACTTGTCAGTGTCAACGATCCCAACTTGAGAGGCCGACTTTTTGCATCAAATTTGGCTTTGACATGGGCCCTGGCAATTATGAAACATTTGTGAGTATCACGTTTGCACGCGCAACCCATCGCCAGCGCCCATGAAGTTATTCGCAAGCAAACGCAGACTTCAACGGGCACCGTATGTTGGGATGGCCTTCGCCGCCAGGGGCCGCTGCTGCCATGCCTGGCCGCACAGGGCCATCGGTCGCTGGGCCAGGTCAGGCATCATGGAGGAGGGCGCGGAGAGAGCAGTCCAAGCCAAATGTTGCTTGCGGGCTTTGCAGCTCGTGTTTGTTCATCCCCCGAAAGGACAACAAGATAATGAATATTCAATGTGTTCGAGACATTCTTGCTGATTGCTGCTTCATCTTGCATGCTTTGTGAGGAGACAATCATCGGTGCAAGGAAAGCACGCACAACGGTTTCTTTACAGATGACAGTCTGGGCAAAACAAAGCAACACAGTTCTTTGCTCAGCCGAGTTGCCACATTGACAAGACGGCCTGGTGCCTGTATTTGTGGGCTTGTGCTCTATCCCAGTTTTGGATTTCAGCACGATAGACAGCCCTCTCGCTGTGCTAGATGCAAAGAGGACGGTATGGTCGACATCAAGAACCGCAAATGCAGATGTGGCAGTGCCAGACCCTTTTTTGGCATGCCAGACGATGCTCGGGCAACTTGCTGTGCCAAGTGCAAAGAGGACGGTATGGTCGACATCAAGAGCCCCAAATGCAGGTGTGGCAGGGCCAAACCCTATTTTGGCATGCCAGGCGATGCTCGGGCAACTTGCTGTGCCAAGTGCAAAGAGGACGGCATGATGGACATCAAAAACCGCAAATGCAGATGTGGCAGGGCCAAACCCTACTTTGGCATGCCAGGCGATGCTCGGGCAACTTGCTGTGCTAAGTGCAAAGAGGACGGTATGGTCGACATCAAGCACGGCAAATGCAGATGTGGAAGGGCCATACCACTTTTTGGCATGCCGTGCGATACTCGGGCAACTTGCTGTGCCAAGTGCAAAGAGGACGGTATGGTCGACATCAAGAGCCCCAAATGCAGGTGTGGCAGCGCCAGACCCTATTTTGGCATGCCAGGCGATGCTCGGGCAACTTGCTGTGCCAAGTGCAAAGAGGACGGTATGGTCGACATCAAAAACCGCAAATGCAGATGTGGCAGGGCCACACCCTTTTTTGGCATGCCAGACGATGCTCGGGCAACTTGCTGTGCTAAGTGCAAAGAGGACGGTATGGTCGACATCAAGCACGGCAAATGCAGATGTGGAAGGGCCATACCACTTTTTGGCATGCCGTGCGATACTCGGGCAACTTGCTGTGCCAAGTGCAAAGAGGACGGTATGGTCGACATCAAGAGCCCCAAATGCAGGTGTGGCAGGGCCAGACCCTATTTTGGCATGCCAGGCGATGCTCGGGCAACTTGCTGTGCCAAGTGCAAAGAGGACGGTATGGTCGACATCAAAAACCGCAAATGCAGATGTGGCAGGGCCACACCCTTTTTTGGCATGCCAGACGATGCTCGGGCAACTTGCTGTGCCAAGTGCAAAGAGGACGGTATGGTCGACATCAAGCACGGCAAATGCAGATGTGGAAGGGCCACACCCTATTTTGGCATGCCAGACGATGCTCGGGCAACTTGCTGTGCTAAGTGCAAAGAGGACGGTATGGTCGACATCAAGAACCGCAAATGCAGATGTGGCAGTGCCAGACCCTTTTTTGGCATGCCAGGCGATACTCGGGCAACTTGCTGTGCCAAGTGCAAAGAGGACGGTATGGTCGACATCAAAAGCCGCAAATGCAGGTGTGGCAGGGCCAAACCCTACTTTGGCATGCCAGGCGATGCTCGGGCAACTTGCTGTGTCAGCTGTAAAGAGGATGAGATGGTAGACATTGTGCAATCGAGGTGCCTTGTGTGCGGAAAGCGTGCCTTTTTTCCAGATGCTGCTGGCAAGCCTCGACAACTGTGCGCAGCTCACTCTGCACAGGTTGGTGCACACGTTTTGTCATCCTCATGTTTCTCACGCGCAGCAAGCGATTGTCTTGACATTTTGGAGGACGAGGTTGGGTACAAGTTTCCTTTTCGACATAGATTTGACGCAGCTGCCCGCGCGTGGTCAGGCAAGGAGTTTGCAGGCCTGATTCGAAATCGTGCAGTGCGGCCTGATGCCTACCACCCGGAGAGGCGCGAGGTGGTTGAATTTCTGGGGAACTACTACCATGGCTTTCCTGTGGAGCATCCGCAGCCACCTAGCAGCAAACATCGCAGCTTGATTGTGTGTGTGTTGTGCCACCAAAGCTATACATTGTGAAGGGTAGCCGACTTGCCCGTGTCTGTTTTTCGTATCAGCTCGCAACTGTTTCCAGGCATGGCGCCTACATTTGCGTGGGCAGCAAGCCCGCGCCAGACGTCTACCGCGACACCATGGAACGTTTGGATTTGTTCGCTGCAGAGGGGCTGCGCGTTTTTTACATCTGGGAGCACGAGTTCGTGGAGTGGCGGAAGCGAGCATCTTGGCAGAAGTGGGGCTGGAGGTTCTGGGCTCAAAACGATTCTTGGTGTAAAATCTGGCAATGGGACACGCTTGCTTGTAGATGCCAATAGCCGCAGATGGGCCTAGCAAATGGTGCAGCGTGTCTGACGCAGTGAAATGAAATGTGACTTTCCTTGGCCAGTTTTGCAGTTGCATGAGATGAAGATGTGAATGCGCTCGAAATTGAGAGACAACTTGCCAGAATCCCCTTTTAAAACCTCCGAAAGTGGCAGCTTCAATGGACACCACCAGTCAATGGCAACCTTTGAAGGGGCAATCCAGTGACCCCATCCTGACACGACTGCGTTCGTTGTCCACGAAAGCCCAGGCTGCCTCTGGGAAAGCAGTGCCTATTGCCAGCCTCCTGCGGCGCCATCAGCCCAAAAGAGCCAGCGCCCGCGAGCAAAAAGTAGCGTGCGCCTTTGCCCTTGACACATTCCCGCACCTGTCCCAAAGGCCAAAGGCCAAGCTTGATATTTCCAAGGTTGGGTTGGGTTTGCTTGTCAGGGCTGTGGGAATTGTTGGCCAGTGGTGCCCTTAGTTCCGAAGTTGGAAGCATGTCCTGCAATGCTGCACCATTTGGCAGCCAAGGCGTGCTTGCTGCATGCCAAAGGCCCATGGGTGCAAAGTAGCAAAGACAGCAATTGATTTTCCACCAACAAGGCGGCCACCGGAGCATTTTGTTCCCCGCCTGGCTTACTTTTGCACCCCTGCGGTGCAAGTGCATTTTTGTCCTGCTTGCTGCCCACTTGTGTAACATCGTCCGTTTGCCAGGATCTGGTTTGCTTGGAATCCACGCCCAAAAGGACGTGGCCTATTCATGTGGTTTGCTTGAGAGCCACGCCAAGAATGTGACCAATCCTGGCATAGAACGGGTTTGGCCTGTGATTTGTCCTCGAAGCTTTAATCGCTTTTCGCGCGTGGCCCGTTTCAGTGGTAGACAAAAAGCTAGGACTTTTTGTTGACCAACCCGCCCATGAAGTGAGTTGTAGCGTCGCTTAGAGGCCAAACACAGGGGCTTCTTGGTCAATGCAACCAATGTGGACAAGTGTGAGCCCTACCTACCTCGGTTTGCAGCGAACCCAAACCAGATCATCGGCCCAAGGCTTTTTCTGCAGAGGCCCGAAAACATGGGCTTCTTAAGGCCAATGTGGCCAATGTGGGCAAGTGTGAGCCCCGAGGCTTTTTCTGCATCCTCCGCAGCGGCTCGGTGCAGCTCAGGGATTCCAACAGCGAGGAGGCGTGGCCGACCTGAAGTCACAAACCTCTCAACATGAAGGTCCTTTACCTGGCTTACGCGTGGAAGGTCTTCTACCTGAGGATGACTTAGTTTGGAATTGTGATAAATCATTGCAAGATGTGAGTTGCAGGAGAGCCCCAAGACATTTCATGGAGCTCGGTTAAGGCAAGCGGGTGCATTTCAACCAACAGCATCACTTTTACCAACTGGTTTCGAGGATCCAACTGCTGGTGCATCGGGTGGAATTTGGATTCTAATGTTGATGTATCCTTTGAGGAAGTTTAGACTTGCTTTGGCCCATCCGCTGAGAGCGTGAGTTAGAAACACATCAATCGCTTAAATTCATTGTGTTGCCAAATAAAAGCCAAAAGTTGTTTCGTGCAACTTCATCGGTAGCTTTGGTCGGGTTTTTTCTTCATAACTTAACTTAAAGTTGGTCGCCTCATGCCGTTCCAATAGTCGAGCCGAACCAGTTTCCCAATTTGTAGGTGGTTTGCGTTCGCTGTCGCTTGGGCTCTTCAACTGTTGATTCGCAACTCCCGTTACGATGGACATCCAGGAGAATCATGTGAGCTAGCGTTGGTTTTGTGTGCGCCTTCCTGCAAAGAAGGTGCGAACTGTGGGAGGCATCAGGATGAAGCTATATGGCCTTGAGCTAGATGTTGATGAGTAAATCAGCTGGTTCAACGTTTAAGGGGAGCAAACGAGAACCATATCCACCACACTCCTGCCTTCGTGCAAGAATGCGTTGTGCAAACATGAAAGTGAAGATGTGCTTCGCAACTTTAGGTGTTTTTCTGACCTGGAAGCCTACCCACTTCCCAATGAACCCATACGACCCCGAGGCTTAAACAGGCTCCTTAAAAGATACACTTTGCCCATTTGAAACATGGCTTTTTCCACCAAAATAAAGGGAAGCCACCATTTACAAGGCAATGTTCAGGTGTATAATATAAGGATCCCTGTTAAAGGAGACATCAACATCCAAGCCTCGGGTTTTGTTGGAAACTGGGGGGGGGGCCTTGCTATGTTACGCTGGCCAAGCTGCCACCCAAAAGGGGGTCGCTTTCTATGTTACGAAACTGGCCAAACAGCCAATATTTGACATGTCTCACTATTGTCTATCCAGACCCCCCTGTTTAACACAGGGGAATCCCCCTCGACGGTAAGGATGGCCTGAGGAATCGCACGGGTGATTTCCCAGGTCTCTCAGAAACCCCTCTCAAGTGTCGATTGGGGGATGGGCACAAACTAAACCTTGGGATACCCCGGCCTTTACCCTTTCCGCGCTTCAAAGCAACTTGATGTGAAATGATCTTTGGGTTTCTCTGATTCGGTCCATAGTGAAGGTTCCACCAAAATGATCACCTTCTATTTCCAAAGTCCCGAAGGGGCAACAGAGTTTCTGGTTTTGGGTGCATCTTTCGTGTTGGGGATTTAGCAGACCTCCCATGTCCAACCCAGCGAGAGCGGGAGTTCGGCAGGTGGATCGCGTGGACGAGCGGGGCACGGCGCTCTGCGACATGTCCTGCCTCTTTGGGCTGCGGCACGAGGTGAGTATTGTGAGCCCCCCGGCGGAAGAATCGCAGGAGATTGAACTTTTCAAATCACATCAAGTTACGTGGGTATCTCACCCTGAGTTCATGGACTTTAAACTTTTTGGGAAGACAATTCTAGGGGTAAACAAAAAGTTGGACTTTTTGGCCAGTCCACTCAGCAAGTGAGGCATGCTTCGCTTTTGGGGTGATCCACGTCTTGGCTTTGGTTGATGTTGAAAACAAACCCAGAGGGAAAGTCGTGATGAAATCAGGCAAAAGCCGATGTAGAAAAGACATCCAGGGAGGTCTCACTCAGTAAATGGAGGTTGGCGGTAGTACGATGACGTATGCCGCTTGTAGAGGGGGTGTGCACGGCCTTCCCACCGGTGGTGGCATGTAAGCCTCCATGCCTGCAACACCCATACAAATAATTGGCGTTATATAGTGGAAGGGAAAGGAACGGGGGGTCGCACCCACCCCATTGAAACCAAAAGATGTGGGAAGGGGTGACCCCTGAATTCCATTCATGCTGGCATTCCCCCTTTTGATGAGGACCCCTGTTGACATCACCTGCAATATCAAGGCTCACTGGAGGGTGACACATGTGTTTCCTATTCTTTTCCCTTTGAACCCCCAAGAAGGGGTACACACACACACTCATCCCGTGCACTGTATCATCGTGCACTTGGCACTTGCACTCCGCAGAAGCAGGGCACGAGACCAAACGACCTCAGGCCCCAGGGCATTTGGCAGCACTTGGTTGACCTGGTGCCCGCTGCGCTTATCAGCAACACAAACCCTTCAACTACGCTTGGCATGCTGTTTAGGTGTTTTGGCTCTTTGGCTTTGTTCATGGTTGGCGGGTGGCTGCCAACTCTCTCTCTCTCTCTCTCTCGCGCTCTCGCACTCTTTTTGAGTGCCCCGGGCAAGTAAATGATCTCTCCCGAGCTAGAAGGAGCAACCATTGCATTTTCATTCATGACCGATGTTTCACCATCGGGCAATGCTTGGGTGAAATACGTACCGTCTTGGGGTCAAGAAGCCACGATGTTCTCAGAGATAGGCACTTGAGAGGAATTGCCGCCAACTCCGCGCGCAGCTGCTCATTAGTGATTTTCGCAAAAACCACGCGGTGTCAACAGATGGGGTGGTTTTTCTTGTGGCTTTCCAGTTGAACCTCACCCAAACGGGGCCATTGCTGTGATACGAAGTACCTGATGCGGAAAACTCTCGGCGTGGGGCCTTCCATGGACCCCAAAGGGATCGTCGGATAGGGCCTAAGCTCACTTCCTGAGTTCCGAGAAGGACTTTAGTCACCTTTTGGGCTTCGACCAGTTTAGTGATAAACCAAAAGGTTCGGACCTTTTTTGTTGTTTGCCAATCCACTCAGAGTAAATGGTCTTTCTTTGGGGGTAGATGCTGGCACAAAATCGAGTTTCAGTCATAGCAGCAAAAGGTGTTGTTTTCATTTAGGCCCTGCCCTGCAAAAGACAGACTGGCGGTGGTCGCGTTTCATGGGGCAGGCGCGTCGACACGTTGAATCGTCCAATCGCGGAGGTGAAGAGGAGAGCTCCTTCATCAAGGTGCCCATGGAACAGCTGAACACGGCCTTGATGCTCTACCCAAAGGACTGGATGTTTATGTTTAACCCCCCCCCCCACCCAAAAGATGAGACAAACAAAACATCCAAATGGAAAACACAATGAACACAGAGGAAAAAGACAAAAGGACAAGGGAAAAACGTCAAGCTGTCATTTTGAAAGGAGTTTGCAGGAAATATATAGTCTAAGATAGTTTCCACTTCTCCGACCAGTGCCTCCCCTCGATGTCCGTGGGGCAAAACACCCTCAGTGGCGAAGTGCAAGGGCCCCAGCCCAAACCCAACGCGCTTCTGGCAGCCTTCGCCATTGTGTCTTTGTGCCACCTCCCGCGAGGGTCGCAGTGCTCAAATATCAAACAACCCGCAGCAACACAACAACTCGCAACGGATGACTGGAAGCCTCGAATTACAAGGAACTGCGCCTTGCGAATCAAACTGGGGAGCGAACTTCGGAGACGAAGAGCTGGGGTGGAATTCTAGATCTTAAGAGCTGGACTGACCTGGTAGTTCAAGGTTCCAGCAATGGCCGCTGTCTCTGACATGCTCTGAAAGGTAGACAATTCCAGAAACTGGGAACTCACTTTCCCAACACCCCCCCCAAGCCATCCCGACTCCCAGCTCATTTTGGCCGCCAAGTTCCAAGTTCCCTACATTTCCACCACATGTCCTTTCCAAACATCACCCCACTATGAAACTCAATGAAACGGGGCTCAGAAGGTGATACTCGAAGCATCCAAGATAGGAAAAACAGGCGCCTGAGAGAAAGAGCCCACTTGTTTGGAAATCAGCTTGCAATAGCAGGTTCTAGCAGAAATGAATTTGTCAAGGCCTTCCTGACACCATGTGTCCTTTCTCTGGGGGAGTGACCATTGCTTGCTTGCCAAAACTAAGTGATTGTCCTTCAACTCGGGTTAAAGATGCTTGCAGCTTTAACATGCTTCAACCCCACTGTCTCCAAAGGCTTCCGACAGGACCAAGAGGTGATCCACAACAACATCTTCAAGCTCACGCCGAAGCCCTTGGTGGGTGAGGATGACCACGAGGCCATTTCGATGGGCCGTGGTTGCTTGAATAGACCTTTGCCTCGGGGCTTGCCGCGATGGTTTCTTTCGGGTCAAAAAGCGGCACGTTTCCAAGTGGAAGATGGGAACTGCCGGAAAAAGAGACGGTGTTTTGGTTGGCTCCTCTTGGCAACCCATCCATGGGCTAGCCTTGCAAAAAATCCGGCCCGCGTTTGGCCGCGCCTCTTGGGAAATCTGCACCCCAAGGCGTGGAACCCTTTCAGGCCGCCAGTTTTTGGGAACAGGTCGAAAGGCGAAAGGCCGAAGGAGTGTTCCTTGCTTTTTGGTGATCTGGTTGGTGAGTTCTGAACGGCTGTCATACTGTTGGTTCAATGCCTACGGGGTTCGAGGCAATTTGTGTTTTTCCTGGAAACGGATTTTGGGGATGCCCAGTTGCTGCTCAAAAGCCCAGGATCCCTGACTAGAGGGCAGCTAAGTTAGGCCGGGCATCTAAGTTAGGCCGGGCAGCCAATGTGTAGTTGCTGGATCCCTTTTATTCGCAGGAGTGACCTCATGTACATCGGCGGGCCAGTATTGACATTCTAGGGCATTTGCTTTGTTCTTGCAGTTGAGCGGTGGACCCTCCGTCCAGCTTTTGATTTGAGGCCTCAGTCAAAAGACGGCGCCTCTTGCAAGACGTGGATAGAGAAATTGATCTACCGGTACGACATGAAAGCATCAACATACATGTATATTTGCACATGTGCACACGTGTATATAAATAAGTATAATTGTATATATATATATATATATATGTATACACACATGTGTGTGTGTGTGCGCGTGTGTATGTTTTGTGATTGTAGCAATATGTGTGTTAAAAACCCAAGCCGCACCAACCACCGTGAGGTGGAAGTCCTCCTTCCCGAATCACCCACCGCTTCGAGCGTTCCGCGCAGGAACATGAGCAGATGGGCGCGGGCTCCTCGCTGTCTGAGTTTCCGGGGGGGCTGGGCCTGCGGGCCGTCGGAACGTTTTACGCCCAATGGTTCCTCCAAGTCATTTCGAGACACATCCATCTGGGTGGCTCGTTCTATTTTTGGAGGTAACCCATTGTTCCTCAGCTGCCAATTTCCCTTCCAAAAGACCCACCCTTTTCTTGGTGGCTACTGCCCCCCCTTCCCAACAGCACGGGTTCTTTCCTGACTTGCAGGACCCAAGAAAGCCGTAAGATTCTAGGAGCCTCTGGGGGTGGCATTTGCTTCCCCACTGGCATACCAGTGTGTTTTTCTAGGGGCACCCAAAAATGGTATAAAAATGGTGGTCTTTCAAGCCACAGGACCTCGAAAAAAGACGGCGTTTTGGGTTCCTTAGTAATTTGCAGGGCGTTTTTCCAGGGGGCTCAAGCAACTGGCAGACTCTGAAGCAGTTGGGAGCCCGGGATGAAAAGAAGGTCCTGGTTGATCAATTCATGCTGTGCCCCATGTAAAGAGGGCCACCTTTACGATTGCTACAGATGAAGGCCTTGGTTGATTCATGCGGTGTCCCATGAAACGAGGGCAATACTCCTTCATTGGGACAAGCAGCTAGGAACTCAATCCATCGAAGCCGCCGGTTGGACAAGCAGCGAGCGAAAGTCGATCCGTCGATCCGTCGATCCGTCGATCGATCGACTGTTGGCCAGGCCCAGAAGGCGTCGGATTTCGCTTCGAAAGACGTCGCTCCGTGGGCCTCGACGTCGTTTCACGAGGTATCATGATGAACGACGACGATGATGACATGGCCAGGTCCCAGGCGAGCTGGGATGCTCACCGGTGCTTTGATTTGGATGGACCGGTGGACCGGTTGCGGCCCCAAAAGCTTCGCCTTTGTTGAGCGAAGCGAGTCAACCTGAAATGACTTTGGGAAACCATTTTTGGTCATGGCCCTATAAGGTGATCACCTTTTGTTTGTGGGTGTGAACCCAATTGAGCTCATGACAATTGGTAAACAATGGTGGTATGAACCTAACCATTGTTTATTGAACGGTGGTTTAAATCCCAGGGTAGGGTTGGGTGGCAACATGCGCTTGACCTTCCATAAGGGAACATCAAAGGAGGCTCACAATGTTCGGCAAACAAATGCCTTCACAAAGCGTCTCGATGCTCAACCTTACTGTTTGTTGCCCCTCTCTGCCTTTGCTGTCCCTTTGGACCAGCGACAAGTTGTCACTTGTTTCAGTTCCCCAGGACGAAGGTGGCTAAAAGAGTGCCACTCTTTGAAGCCAAGTCTTGATTTCCCTTTAAACCCCCAACCAAAAGAGGGGTGCCCCCAACAAAATGACACAAAAGAACGAATCAAGTTGTTTTCGGTAACATTTGTCAATATGTTGATGCATGTCAATACTAATAACTATGTGTTTTGGACATGCCAAAACATAATACTGGGAGTTTATGTTCAAATCAGTTGGTAGCGTCGCATTCTTTCCAGGGATCCTTCTTTTTAAAAAACCACCAACATCAGGAATCCTTCCATTTGCTTAAGAACATGTTTTATTTCCCCCTGTGGGTTTCAAAGGGGAATCTATGGCGGGAGATATGTTCATTTTTTCCAGGGGGGCGACAACGCAAGCGGAAACCGATGGGGGCCCTCCTCGCAGGTCTCAGCCTCCACACGGCGCCGGAAGCGGCGAGCGGCTGGGGCCGTGGACCTCGTGGCAGCGCCTTGGACGAGACATCGCGCGAAGCCACGGTGGCCATGAAAGGACCTTCGGAAGGGAGGAAATGCTGTCCTTTTCTCGGCGATGCCAGATGTGTCCGGAAGCTCCTTTTGGGGCTTAGGACGCACCTCACGTTTTCAATCTTGGACCCAGGAAGTGGGACCCAGCTGATATCAAGCTTATGGGGGTTGATGGCTCTGGGAAGCCATATGTTCAGCTAATATTTGGTTCTGTACCAGTTGGGTCCAACCCGTTTGACCTTCAACCTGTTGGTTGTCCAAGTTTGTTCTTCCCTTCGCGCCGAAAGCATAGGTGGCCTTTGAAAAATGGATGGCCCTGGTAAATGGAATGCACCCATCTAAACAGTTGACTGGGGGCACCCACCCCCTATGAATAGTTCCGGTTTCCTCATCCACGGTCACAGCACCCTTTGGGTCCGAGCTTGTTCTTAGGTGACGAAAGGCGTGACCTTTTAACGCCCAGGTCCTAGGTCAGGCCAAGTCAGGTCGCTGAATCTATCTAACCTGACATTATCCCAAGAGGATGGGCGATTCTCGAATTTTCCAACAACCAGTTGAGATTTGCCCCATCCGGAGAAGCACATCAAACATGAATTTTCTGGTTCTGGTGCCTAGATGTTGAAGTGTTTTTTCAAGCGAAATGCGGGGATTGCGAATGTGGGGATTCTCTGCCTCGATGATTAGCGTTGCTAAAGAATCAACTGGAGTCCCCCGTTTGAAGACGCGCCCACATGTTGACTCGACTAAGCGGAGATGTCTTGAGGTACTCACGGTAGCCCAGCAGCACACCCGAGTGCGACGTAACATGACCTTTTGGAATCCCAGCTTGAGATACCATGCGGCGATGGCGTGGGTCCAAGAGGATACCTTCCGGGATGCGCGTTGCATGGAGCCTTCCATGTTTCTTCAAAAGAGAAAAACTGGTAAGCACGGACCCCCCGCCCCCCGGTCAGGTTCTATGTGCGCTTGGGGCATAGGCAGCCTCATGTCGTGGAGCTGCTACTAAGTCAAGCCAAAGCCCAAACCCAGGAGCATGCGCCAAGTGCCCAAAGCAGCCTTCGGGCGTGCCTTGATCGAAGATGCCCGCTTTTGCAGCCCCAAGCGCGCGTTCATGAATTATGTTTTTGCCCTCAAAATGCTTCAAGCTGCCTTTCCAACAAAAAACCAACAACATTCCGGTGTACATTCCGTGTGTTGGATTGTTTCGGCGAGCCCCGGGTTCAGTGAGAGAGCCGCTGAGGAGCTGCCTATGCACGACTTGTCTCTGGAAGGAGCCGCTCGGATGGACTTTCGCAAGTTTCTGCGTAGATTTACTCACGCCCGAAATGCCTGGACTCTGCACTCTCTAATGGTCAAGGTCGACAAGGCTTGAGAGAATCAACATTTGGAGGCTCTTTAGGGGGTAGGACCCCCTCATAACTTGAGAGCGCAGGTTTTGCAGGGGCATGCAAAGGGTGGCTTTTTAATTCCGGTTGTACTCTCGAACAAACTGCACGTGCACGCATTGCTTTTGGAATGCTGAGTGGAAATTAAAATTGAAAATGGCCAGTACGCTTCGATACTTGTTGGTGGGGTACTTTCTCAGAGATTTGGAGGATACACAAAGTAGTGCAGGAGGAACCGCAAAAACCCTGCAACCAAATGAGGCTGAAATCAGGCGAGACAAAACCACGCCCCTCCCGCCCATGCCCCAGAACGGTTCTCAGACCTTAGATCCAAACCTTTTCCGAACCCAACCGCGGCAATTAGCACCCCGAAGGGTCCTCAATGTTTGCCTCGGGTAAGGTCTTGGGTGAGGGACCGTTTAAACCAACAGATTTGTTAGCACCCGGGTTTCCAATGGTCTTATTAAGCGCATGGTGAGACTGATCGTGAAAATGCTATGCAACATGTCCTTCTGCAGGGAGTCCGCGCCATTTCCTATTTGAAGTGGTTGAAACGCCGGCCTCTTGCCTCAAACCAGCAGATTTGCTGACAGCCCAATGTTCGTATATGGACCTTCCAAATGAACTGTTATTTTCTGCTGGGAAATCAACGCGTCTGTTTTCGTGACAACCATGCCGTTTGCTCAACAAGTGGTCAATTTCCTCAACACGGAAAGGAAGAGGGACAGGTAAAAGGTACGCTTCTTGAGATTGCGCGCGTTTGCGCGAAATTGCGCCCTTGTTGCGGGGAAGATCTAGGTATGAACGGGTGCGGAAAAAATCGGATCCCTCGGCTGAGGTGGCAGCGGTGCGAAAGGAGATCAAAGAGTTTCAGAAGACCCAGGCGCGAATCCGATCGACGGCTCCGTGGGGTCCCCGTCAGTGGTTTGGTCTCATGAACTGGTTCGGTATCCTTTAAGAACTCACTTGCCCAAAGCGAATCGACTTGAAATGACCTTGTGGTTTCGCTGATTTGGCCCATGTTTAGTCATGGCCCAAATATCTCACAGCGTTTACCGTTCATTTCCAGGTCCTTTGGGCAACTGACAGGATGGAACATCAACCTTGAGAAGGGTTCAGTTCCTGAATGATCCGTTCCAGGCACTATATCGACCTTGACTAGGGGTTCACTTTTGATCCGAGAAGTCTGGCGGTTGAAAATGTTAATTCAGGCCATCCAATTTGAACCCCCGGACTTAGAACAACCGCAACCTGACAGGGGCCCAGTTCGGCTGCCAGGTCCAGGAGCATTTCCTGAAGGGTTCTCTGGTTTTCACATGTGCGGGCTTGACACAGTTGAATTCTGAATTGAGACTTTTGTGGTTTCAATTATGCGGTTTGGCTTGGTTTATCGATTTGGCGTGTGGATTGGTTGAAAGAGTTTTCTTTGGTTCTGGGTTGGATGTTGCAGCTGGTGCTTGGTTTCTTCGTTTGGCCACGCGACCAAAGCCCAATGGCACCCTTTGGCCAGGCAGACTTTTTTCGGGTTCCGATCAGATGGGCGACGGCTGGTCTGAAAGGATTTTGACCCAACATGGCTCAACGATTGCCTCTTGGTTTCCCCTTTAAAGCCACCAAAACAGGGGGCACTTGCCAAAAAAGGAGAAGACACGCCCACATGCTCGGAGGGAGCCGTTGAAAGTGATCACAGCTACTTTAGTCAGCGAGTTTTTGCCCGACCGTAAGTTGAGATCAGGACATGTTTGCCAGGATCCTGAGGTGTGCCTGCCTTCCCAATGTCCCCGGCCACTCCCACACCCAAAAAAAAGCCTCCAGGTCAACATAAACCCTAAACCTTGCGGCACAAACCCTCAAAAAGGGGGGTCGGAGGCCAACATAAACCCAAAATAGTGTTGGTGGGCGCAGCATAAACCCTAAACGCTGTCTGGAGGCCAACAAAAACCCTAAACACAACATCAACCCCAAAAGGTGTTGGTCGGCCCAGCACAAACCCTAAAGGCATCTGGAGGCCAACATAACCCCGAAACCCTAAAAGGTGTCAGTCGGGCCAACATGTGGTGGTAGGGCCAACAAAGCCCTAAAATGTGTTGGCGGAGCCGGCGTAACCCCTAAAACAGTGTGTTGGTGGGCCCAACATAAACCCTAAAAGGTGATGGTGGGGCCAACAAAAACCCTAGAATGTGTCGGTGGGGCCCACATAAACCCTGAAAGGTGCAGGTGGCGTCAACATAAACCCAAAAAAGTGTTGCTACATAAACTTAAAAGACCTGTTGGTGGGGCCCAACACAAACCCTAACAGGTGTTGGCCGGACCAGCATAAAACCTACATAAACCCTAAACAGTGTTGGTGGGACAAGCTAAACCCTAAAACAGTGTTGGTGGGGCCAGCATAAACCCTAAACAGTCTTAGGGTGGGCAAACCTCAGGGTTGGCGCCAACATGTTGATTTGACTCCCTCACAAGCCAAGGTTTTCTACCCAGAGGGGATCAACCCTGTTGGGAAGGCCTCCCCGGCCCTCCAAACTGAGGACCAAAAGGGGCCGCTTCTCCGCGCGACTAAGGGCAGAGAAACAGGTATGTCACTTGGTGTGTGCCTGTGTTGTATGCGTTGAGCGGGCTAGACTTTTCTAGCCCACCCACGCAGAAAGCCACTTGCTGGGGGTGCTGCAACTTGTTATTAGTGTTTGCGGGGGGGATGTTCATCCTCAAGACTGTCTTTTGCCAAACTCATGGACGGACATGGCCTTGGCATCGCTGTTCCATGTGCTAATCTTCGAGCGCCGGGTCCATCCGAGTCCCGAAGTTTTTAACTCGCTCTCCAAGTTTCAGCGTCATTTTGGTGGGAATCACATAGACTTGTTTAATGACCAATCCACTTGGGAAGTGGGTGCTTGCCATTTCAAGCTAAGCCCCTTGATGTTTGCAGGGGCGAACGGCGAACCCTGCTCCTTCTTTTTTTGTGTCAGCCAGAGCCTTTAATGTTGACCCCGGATTAATACATAATACACCCCTGTTTACTAATAAGGGGGTGTCCCTGGTCTCAGTGAGGATTTGTCACTTTTGGACGGAAAACACTCCATATTAGTAAACAGAGGTTTAGCTTCATCCGGGGTCAACCTTAAGCAACGGGTTTTCAGGGCAAGGCGCTTTAGTCTCGGGGGAGCCGAATTCGCGGCAGCCTGCCGCCATGTTCCCGACGGCAGGAGCAGGAGCGGATCGGGGACTTCATCACCTGCGCGGCGGAGGGGAAGTGGGACCAGATGGAGGCGATGCTGCAGAGCTCCCTGGCAGCGGAAAAAAAAAGGGTGTTCGGCGCTTGGTTTTTTTAGCCATAGGTTTGCTTTTGCTTGTTTTGTTTACTGGTTAATTTGGGGCTCAGCTCTTGTTTTTTTTGGCCATGGGTATTGTTTTTACTGGTTTTGCCTGTTTTTGGGTACTGTTCTTGTTCCTGGCAGCCAATCCACCATGTGCTTCTTACAAAATATGGTCCAGTCTCAAAAGAGGACGGAAGATTTTTGTTTTTGTTCCAGACACACTATTGCCTCGGTGCTTTGGATTGCTGGCTGTGGGACTTGAAGCTCTGGTTCTTGTAGAGGGTGACTGGGAAACCATCCCGAACCTCCAACCGATGAAAGCCCTGTCGGGTTTAAAAGGGATCTACCACTATACGATGCCGCCTTTGAAAGACCCTAAAAAGGTTACTGCAAGATGGGTGTGTGCTTTGAGGTTGGTCTTGGGGGGCCAAAAGGACGCCAAAATCCATGTTTTGGTCTATTTGGAGAACCCGGCGCCCGAAAAAATCCGAAAGAGACGAGACCTCCAGAGAGTTCCCTTGAAAAACCCTTCAAACTGAGGAAGGCGATTTCAAGCCCATCCCCAGGTCGCCCTTAGCTGGTGGTTTGGATTGGGAGGGTTGGGCCCCTGGTTCTTGCAGAGGCTAGATTGAAAACCACCCCGAACCACCCGTCCGAACCACCGCAAGCTGATATCTATGTGGATCCCGTACCATGACCTTTAAGCCTGGATGTTGCCAGATCTTGCATGGTGGTGTCCAATGGTTGCCCACTGAGTTTGCAAGTTGCCCATGCACTCCTGAAGCCTGGAAACCAGAAGGGAATATCAAAGAGCAAGGGTTTGGGGGGGGGGGCTTGCAATTACAACATGGGAGACAGTTTCAAAGCCTCTGGCAGCGGGTCTTAACACACCCAAGGAACCGGAAATTTGAACCCTGGAACAAAAGTGCCCCTCAAATGTTCACATGCAAACCAAACAGGGGGTGCCCTGAAAAAGGAGGTTCCTCTCAAAATAGTGGTTCTTTGGGTTCTGTGCAAACCTGAAGCAGGGTACACCCTGACAATTTAGACTACCAGGACCCTCAAACTACCCATTACAAAATGGATTTCGCCCCATCATTTTGGGGCCAACACATTTTTTCAAGGTATTTTGAGGGTCCGGGTGCAAGTTTTACATATTCTTTGGACACCTGGCGGGCTGACAAATGATTTGGGGGGTAAAACAAGCTCGCCCATGAGGGTCCCTTGATTGGGGATCCCACGAACTTCCGGGTGCTCGGGGAATGACCCGTTCCGGGTGTTGGGAATGAACCGGAAGGGGATTCCCTTGAAGCAAACCAAAAGAAACAGGTTATAGGCGTCATTCCCTCATTCCCTATTCCCTGAGCCAGCAAGCTAAACATGGTCAACCTCGAAAAGGGTTCCGTGGTTCGCACCGGGCAGAATGTCGACCCCAGATTAAGCCTTAAATGAGTGAGTGAGTGAGTGAGTGAGTGAGTGAGTGGACGAGAGCCGTGCTAGGTGGGAAGCGCAGAGCAACCCCGTCCAAGAGGGGTGGTGCTTTTTGCCCCTATGAATAGTACAGGCTTAATCCGGGGTCAACATTATGGTGTATCTTAAAATGCTGGTGATGTTCCTGTTGGTGTCCATTCAAAACCAGCAAAAGGGTGGGTACGTCCCTTTAAAAAGTTTTACCAATTGCAGGTTGGGTGGCAGCAACTCACAAAAAAGACGACCGCCCAGGCAACAAGGTCAGCGCCAACTGCACGAATTTGGACGGCCGCACCGCCTTGCACCTCGCAGTGTGCGCCGGGCACCTCACGGTGGTGGAGCCTATGCCTGGATCATTTGGGTACCCTTCCTCCCACTAACATGGCACTTGTGGGAGGTACCTAGAAGATGAACTTCCTCTTGAAGTGACGCTTTGGCAGGTGGGTGCTAGTGTAGTGAAAAGAAAGGGTATGTCCTTTTTTGAGGGCGTTCCGTTTTTTCGTTGTTTTTTTCTCCAGCGGACTTGAGAAAGAGAATGGAGGGCTGGGAGCGACTAATGGGTGTGGCTCGGTTCTTTATGGAGGCTCGGCACCCTTTTCTGGGTTGGTTTAAAGGGAAACCAAAATATGAAAGACACCCCTCGGTGCCCTCACAAAAGCAGGCATGGAACCTACAGGGATTCTGGAAAGACATTTGTTTGCCTTGGAGACCCCTGTGCGGAGTTCGTGTTTGGTTTTGGCAGGGTACCCTTTTCAAGGTTGGTTGAGAAGCAAGACAAAAGGAGAGCCACCATTGGGGTGCATCCTAAGCCTCTAACTTTTTGGGGCGAAATGAATCCCAAATGCAGGAAACAAGGATACACACTTTTTGGGCAACAAAAGGCATTGGGGTGCATCCTTAACCTCTACCTTTTTGGGGGAAATTAATCCCACATGCATGCAACAAGGATACACACTTTTTGGGCAGGGGTACGCATCAAGGAGAAGCTGGTCATCGACTTCGGGGCCCAATTCCTGGTGCAGGACCGCTGCTCGGGGTCACTTAGTGCCGCTGGGGTGGGACTGGGCTGGGGGTTGGTGTGGCCAGATGTCGCGCGGAGCTTTTTTCTGAGGCTGCAGCCATAACCAAGCCGTGGCTTTTTTGGGTTGGAGCACGGTGGCGCTCCTTTCATTTTTTGCACTGGATGCGAATTCTGGGCAAATCATAACGAGCTCGCAGACAAGTTCAGGCGTGATAACCCCAGTGAATTGAACTTTGAACGGCTGTGACTGTGCTGTGTAAGATAGTAATTCTTTGCAGGCCAGCAGGGGTATATCGGAGCCAGCAAATATCGGGTTTAATGAAGTAGGGCCGTGCTTGCAACACGTGGACTGGCAAGAACTCCTTTGTTTGGAGGTGGTTACCCTGCTGAATACGCAGTCCAGACCACGCCTTTTGTCCGGACCGGACAGGACGTTTCGTTCAAAGCGACTGCGGTGCGGAAAAAAGCTGGTTCCTGACTGCACCCATAGTCGAGTTGTTCGCGAGGAGGCCAAAGGCGCTCACATAGCGAAGGTACTAGTTGCGTGGCACTTTCCAATGGGGGCATCCACTTGCGACGTCCCAAGTCAACTTCACAAGGCTATGTTTGTTTTTCAGGGTACACTTGTGCAGTGGTTTCAAAGGGAAACCAAAGGAAACCTATAATGAGCAAACCACCCTTGGATAGAAAGTTGGTAGAAGGGATCACCTCTAGCAATTTCCCATCCAACGACACACGTTGACCGTATTTAAGAAGGCCTGTGAAGCGCGCCATAGAAAACAAGAACGACTATATTTAAAATGCTTAAAACATGTAGTTTCAAGCTTTCTAAACTTTCTTTACATGGTTTGGCTTTTGCTTTGAAGAGGTCCCCGTGTTTTCCTTGGGCCAAGTCTCAACCGCGGCCGGGCCGGGCCGCGGAGCGTCGCCCGGCCCGGCGGCGAGCGTCGCTTCAGGTTTCGGGCACACACCCCTTGACGATGCCGTGCGGGAACGACACTCGGAGGCCCCGCACAGAAAGGGCGCCGGATGCGCAACAAAGATCCCCTTTCCAGTGCCATGGTGGTTGTTGGGAAACATGTGGCATTTTGCTTGTTGTGGTTTAGTGGTTGAAAACCAACCACTGAACTGCTAAAATTTAAGTTATTGCTGCCACTGCAACGTCAACCAAGGTGCCAGAAGTCCCTATATCCCCCTTTTTGGACGCGTTTGAAACCCTTTCCAGGATGGTTGACCCCAGATTAATCAACCAAGCAGTTTATTGATAGGTTTAGGGGGCCCCTCCAAAAGCGATGATTCCCTACTAAACCCAGGGAACAGCACTACCCCTCTGAATAAACTGGTTGATTAATATGGGGTCAACATTGCCAAAGGTCCTACGTCCCCCCTTTCAAAGCCTTTTGGGCACCCTGCAAGGTGAGCTTCCTTCGGTAGCGGCGATGTTTAAGCATAGGGAACCGTGGTTATTTTCCCCAGCAACAGACTTAGAGGTGAAGGTGAAATTGTCATAAACCACTGAGCGATTAGCAGGGGCCCTTTCAATTGCTCTACCACATGGTTTGCTGCGCAGTCGACCCCATTTCCTGAAGGGATCTCGCATGGATGCTTGGGCTCGAAGGAGAAACTGAAAGGACATACCATCGCCTCACATGAGAACACTTGAGTGAAAGTAGACGGCGCAATCATCTTATCAATGTGGGTCCAATCACTTACTCACAGGCACAACTGGGACACGCACAATTTTCCTCGTTTGGCATTTGCTCCTTCAAAGCTTTTGGCACGTTCGGCGGCATGGGTTCCTTGCACGCAGGTGGCCGAGTTCCTGATCGAGGCCAATGCCGAGTTCAAGACCGGCATCTCCGCCGCGGCGGCTCGGAGCATTGTTGGGGTCAGCTAGACATTCGGGGGGGGTTGTAGGGTTGCCACACTGATGCCCGGAAGGGGCTTTCTGGTTTTCTGGGGTGCTCCTTCTTTGCGCTGCAGCCTTCTCAAGTGTATACAGACAACATGATAAACAAATGTCCTAAAAGAACATTGCAAAACAAGCTCATCCCCCTCCCGCATACAGTATATACAAACAATATGATAAACCAATTCCCTCAAAAGGAGCATCTTTATGTGCCCACCATCCCCCTCCCGCATACCTTTCCTGTTCAGTTTCCTCTTTGGGGCCGATGGCCGGGTACTTGGGTGTTTCGGATTTGGGCTTGTCTGAAAATGGGGGGGGGACCCAGTGGGGACCCCGGCATTGCAGGGGGTTTCGTTGTGGAGCCTTCCTTTGACAGCTTGCGAGGGGTACTCAACTACACTCAAAGTCTGAGGGCTCCTTCATGTCTGGCATTGCAATTAACGGTTCGCTGGCCAAAAAAAACATGAACGCGATGTGTTTGTCGCCGGAGGCTCTCAGTTGCCCAAAGCGAATCGACCTTTGGACGTGTTGGTTTCCGGTATTGGCCCTTATGTAGTCGTTTGGAAGTAAGAATCCAGCATTGGCAATTTTAGTACGTGGCTCTACCTGGCTTTATGGGGGCTTTAGTGAGGCCTACACTAAACCGTTCTAACCTAACCGCGTTGATCGAAGTAGGGTCATTGTGTTGTTTCTTTCCGCTTGTCACAGTCAGCAGCTTGGGTTGTGCTTTATCAAACTACCGCTGGGGGGGCGGGGGCGGGGTTGAGGCAGATTTCCTTCAAGGGAGTCCTAGGGAGACCACCAGGCCCCTTGAACACACCCCTTAAGGAAAAGCAAACAGCAGAACAAAGGGGTGAACAACTCTGAACAACTTGCTTAAATGTCACGCTGTGGATAGACGAAATCCAAATCGCAGCGTCCAGGAATGGAATGATTCGATTCTCCAGCGTAGATTCCCGAAACATGATGGCTTCAAATCCAACTGGTGGTGCAAACCGGATTTCGCAACCATCAGTTTAGGAAGGTCTCCGGGGTGGGATGTTTTTTCCAGGATGAGCCACACAAATCAGAGTTAAAGGGGTACATCAGCTCATCAGTTGCTTAATGGTTTCATTTCTTGTTGTCGCGAAGGGATTTTGCCACCATCCACTGTATTTCTCCAGACCCCTACCCCTTAAGCCAACAACCAAAGTGGGGAAATTCAGCTAATAAGTTGTTGTACTGTGGATGGACGAAATCCTGCACCACTTTGAAACCATGGGAAGCCATTGTTCGTTGGTATTTACAGGGGAATCATAGTTCCAGGGTTTCTTAGATGGTGCGAAATGGATTTCGTCCGTCCACAGTATGTCTTCTAAAGCCCCCGGTGTGGGACCCGGTCAGTCGAAGCCTGCATCCCAGGTCCAACTCTGTGAGGCGGCGGCGCAAGGAGACACCGCCCAGCTGGAGCTTCTGGTGGATGTGATCGGGGCCTCCTGGGCTGAAGTCTTGGGCTGGGGGAAGGTCCACCCTTTTGAGAAGTTTTGGTGCAGTTGTCTTCGCGGGTTTCATCGTTTCTTCTTTTTTTTTGGTGGGTGTCACCCTTTTAGCTCTTTGGTGCATTTGTCTCAGTGGGTTTCAGTGTTTCTTCGATTTTTCCTGGTGGGTGTGTCAGTTCTGGTTTGATCGCTGTTTTCTGAGTTGGTTCTGATTTCTTGGGATCCTTTTGGTTGGGGGTTCCACCCTTGAACTCTTTTCTTCCCTCGCCCAAAATCTGCGAGTTCCCCTCTGCCAGGCGGGCCCCTCCCCTCGGGGTTTCCTCCACAGAGGGTCCTTCAGCTGGGGTTGGTAGGGGTTGTCAATTTAGTTGAGGAGCCTCCTGCATAAGAGAAGTTCCACCACGACACTGGCGCAGATTTGGGGGGGGAGTTCTGACCATTGAGTATATGTGGTATGCCTCGACTCCCTCAAACACGGCATGGATGGTTGGTTTCACTAGTTGACACCAGTCTTGGCATGGTGATGTTCAAAGAAATCCGCACTCTGAAGGAAGTTGTTGACCTTTGGGGTGTTCCCCCCGTTTTGATTGTGGCACGGGGGCGCTTTTGTTTGGATCCATCTGCGTAGTTGTTCACGACCCTGGTATCGTCAATGGATTAGTTGAGGGGTTGCTTTAGGCTTTAGGCTTGGTTTTGGTGGGTGCGAGGGAGCAACATGGAACACGGGACTGCGTATGCAGAACCTTGTTTAAGGAGGACCTGGGTATGCTTCCAAGGTAAATTGGCAAAGCTTTTCTGGGGTCTTGAAAGTGCAAACCATCGCCTTTGGACCTGAAATGGATCAAGACTTGGAGCCTGAAGGGGTTAGAACCTGGTTTCCATTTAGGCAGCAAGCTGCAGAACATGTATTTGCATTTGAGTTCAATGTATAAATGCACATGCGCCCATGCACATGTACATGGAAATCGTATGCAGTTAGACTATACATGTGTACATTTGCAGGTTTACATATATGTATATATATATATATATACAAGAACACACATATATAAATATAAACGCACGCATGTTCTTAAATAAATATATATATATATAAACACATATAGATATACATACATATATACACACATACATATATACATAGATATACATATATACACACATACACACACACACACACACACACACACGCATATATATGTATCTACATATGTCTATATATATACATAATATCTCTCTCTATATATATATTCACATGCGTATGTATACATACATACACATATAGTCACATATATATATGTTTTTTTTAATGTAGATGTAGATATACATGTGTGTGTGTGTTGATCTAGCCCCCTGGGTCTTGAGGTGGACCCCAACCTGGGCGACTACGACAACCGCACGGCCCTGCACCTGGCGGCGTCGAATGGTCACTACGAGACCATTCAGCGGCCTGGCGGGGCAGGGGGCCGAGGGCACGGTTGAGGGGTGGGGGAGGTGGGTGGGGAGCAAACTAGACGAAGGTTGGGCGTTCAACTGAGGCTGGGCTGCCGACGAGTCCCACAGGGGCTTCAGACTTCCATAGATGCACCTTTAAAGCACCACCCTACCAACGACGAAAAAAACTAAGATCGGCATTGCCAAAGCATGCTTAAACCACCCGAAAAGGGGCAACAGGACGCACGCATGGGACGCCAAAGTGCTCCAATGGTGTCCTTCTGAGGCCAGGTGAACAATTTCCCAGGGGATCCTCGACTCCCAAACTTTCGATTTGCCGTACTAAAACGGTCCACACCTGCAGATTCGCAGGGTAGAAACACTTCATTCGGTTCTCGCCATGTCTCTGATTTATATTCAGAAGGTTTACCAGCCATGTCTGCACCTGAGCTATTTAGGAACTATTCGAAACTATGTGGAGCTATCACCCTCTTTTTTTAGGATGGGGGTGTTTCTTGTTTTTGGTGGGGATTCATCACGTTTGGAGGGGCACCCCCCCATCCGAAAAAAGAGGGTTGATTTTTCCAGGGTCGACATGATGCGTTCTGGGTCCGTGTTTTGGATCTCAGGAAGATGCTGGACTTCCCGAACCTCGACCTGAGCCCCTTCGATCGTTTTGGGCTCACACCGCTGGATGACGCCATTCGCCATGAGCATCTGATGGTGCAGAGGCCGGGTGGAGAGGGCGTTTTACTGAAGAAAAACAAAACAACGAAGACTGTCGTGGAAAAAAAAAACCTGAAAATTAGGGATTCACCTTGGGGTAAACTCTTGATGTATCCATGAAAAAGCCTGTAACTTGGTTGGCGAACGTTTGGCTTCCGGCTGGTTTCCAGGAAGCATAGGGAAGCCCCAAGTTTCGCACATCCCGCGCCTTGCGCCCACGGATTCAGAAAAGTGAAACATGTGAAGAGGCGCGCGGAGTCAGCGATTCTCGCGACCGAGCCCCGGGACGATTTGGTTCGCCCGGCTTTTGAAGGAGGAGGCCCCCTTGAATTTCATATGTTTGGCTCCATTTCTGGAATTCGCAAGGTTGTTTTTGGCTCAGTTCCTGAGTTTCTGGACTTTAAACTTTGTTGGGAAGACCATTTTAGCGGCAGTTCCAAAACGTGTGGGAGCATTCTTCACTTCCAATCCTCTCGCTCGGAAGTGAAACCTCAAGGCTTTCGTGCTCGTGCCCGATGCCAGCCCTGCCATTGCGCGGGCCGCTGCAAATCCTTCTTCAATCGGTCCCTCAGATACGGCTGTTCTCTAAAAAGGTCTTCCCATGGCCTCACAAACAGTATGAGTGGCACCCCAAGTCCTACAGGGGCTCGAGGATACATTCGGGCCGGGTCAAAACTCCCCTTCAGCGAATTTGGATCCAAATCCTTGCAAAGCTGGAGGCTGTTGGAGGTACTTTTGGAAAACCTGGGGCCTCAAGTTTCAGAGTGGACAAATCTATGAATCTTGGACAAATCCTGGGAAGTTGGGTTTAATAGGAGTTGGGCCAAGGAAGAGGGATCCCTACAGGATACCTGGCCAGATCAAAAGCCACCAGCTGATCTCTGGGTGTTTTTTGCGTGCTTCTCATAAAACATAAAAACAAAATGGGCCCAATTCCTCCAGTCGGTTGGCGTTTTTTCCTTTGGGCTTTTTTTTTTTTTGGCCTCATCCAAATTGGTTGACCAGCAATCGTCCGAATTCAAGCTCACTCGTAGAGCTTGCAGTCATGCCGGTGTCGGGAGGGGGCTTGATAGGGATCCCAGGAGACCTTGTGTTGTTCAACAAGTTCGTCAAAAGAAGAATGCTCATTGCTTGTCTCAACACCACACCGCTCAACCACTCCTGTCACAGCCTCAACCACAGCCTCAGCAAGAGCCCGACACATACGCTCCGGGTAAATCTTAAGCTTGCTTGTGGCCCATTCACCGGCATCATCCTCAAAGCCTATGGCACCGTCAGCAACACGCGCACAAGGGGGCGGCTGCGCCCAACGACCCAAAGCACTTGCCAGCCCACTGGTGTGAACCGACAGCAAAGTGGTCGGCTTTTTGCTGACTTGACCGTACTGGTCTTGGTTCAAGTGGGTCAACTGACATCCCGGCAAAGTGGTCAAGACCCTAGCCGGCCAAGTGTCCCACACGCTCGGCAGCCGGTCCAGGTGGGGGCTCCACCACGCCTTGGCGGGGTGCTCCATTATGGCCGCTACTCCTTGAATCCAGCACTCAAAAATGGCCTGGAACATGTAAGTAAGTAGCGCATTTCCAATCATGACCTGGGCATGTTGCCTTGCGGTCATAGTTTGTAGCCCCCACAGGTGCTGACTGTCTCTAAGCGGAGGCGGTCCTGCATGCCCACACGCATCAAGAAGCTCACGCCATCGGGCCACCGACCAAGTCTCGCACGGAGGGCCACCTAGAACCGCCACCACCCAAGCTTCCTTGATGAGGCGGAGCCAAGTGGCTCGGTTATGTTCATTAAGCAAATCACACTGAGAGCTAATTGCAAGATCGACGCTGAGAACGGTGAGCTCGTCAAGTCCACAGGCGGCATGTCTGCTGGCCTCTTCAAGAGCCATTTGTAAGTCACCTGCCCTTCTGTGTCCGGCGAAAAGGTGCAACACAATCGTGCCTTTGCGCGGCAAGCTGCTCATGTCTGCAAGTCGCATGGTCCACATATCAAGGCAAACAACCTTCCCCTCAGTCAACCTGCAGGCCCTCACACCCAACTCAAGATCACGCAACTCCCTGGGCTGGTTGGGATCAAGCTGCCAAATTGCAACACGCGCAACCCGCCGAATCATCTGTCCAACATCAGCTGACAACTCTTCCATGGCACGCTTCACCGTCATGTCCATTGCATCGCAAACCATGGTCCAACATGCCTCGCCTTGCTGCGCATGTGGCTTCAAAACGGCAACCAAACATGACACTTGCTCAACCAAACTAGCATGATGCATTTCAAGGCAATCATTCCACTTGTGAACCCAAGCTTGCAAAGCAACCGCGCACGCCAAGCCCTCCTCCATGTGATCCGCCACCGAGTCAAGAGGCATCGCTGGCGGCCTCAGCGTGGCCCACCAGGGACGCGGTCCTTCCAGAAGCACCTGAGGCTTGAAGGCCCCGTCCTCCTTCTCTTGGGATTTTCCTTCCTTCTCTGGGCGGATCTCGGCGTTCTCCAGGGCGTCTGCGCACTGCGGGTGAGCGACCAGGTGCCGTTTCAACCGGTGGCTGTCATGGCATTGGGTCAGGCACACCAAGCAAACTGTTCCTTGTGCAAGCTGATGTTCTCTAGTGACCAACTTGTGTGCCCTGTGCGCGTGTACTGCAGCAGCCCTTTTGCTGTGAAACACCTGTCCACACTGCACGCAAGCGCAAGGGTTTTGGTTTTGTTTCCATGTCACCGGAGCTGAAGCCTGAACATGAACGCCAGCGACACCCAAGCGCGCAACAAACTGGTCCTCCCACTGCAACATGAAGCTTTGCCGTTCTTTGGCCGCAACAGCTCGTCGGATGGCCTTATCAACAGCATTCTTCCAGTGAGCAGGGGTCGCTCGAATGCTGGCCTCAACCTGATCAAGCTGCACCAACTCAACAGTCGGCTTGAAGCCGGCCAAACCAACCAAGCTGTGCACCCACCGTACACTCACCTGCGCTTGCTGAAGCCAAGTACCCTCAGCTTTGAGCAAAGCCCAAAGCTCACAAGGTCCACTCTGCACAAGACGACCAAAATGTCGCGCTTGCTCGACATGAAGGACTTCCGCGGGGGTTAGCAAACACATGCGGTTACACACCGAACAATCGCTCCATGCGGCAACCGATCTGCCCACAAGGTCACGCGCTAGTGCCCTGTAAAGGTTCATCACGGCAGCATGGAACGCATTCCAGTCGGATTGGCGCGGGAATGTCCAAGTGGCACTATGATGCAAGAAGCCTCGCATGATCAACTGGTGAAAAAGGTGCTTACGTTGCTTGTGCTCCATCTGTTTGTTGCGGAACACATGCCTACGGAGCTGGCAATATGTCTGCTTTGCCCTGGCAAACCGTCTCCATATTTCACCAGCCTGTCCGCCATGACGCTGCACTGCAGTGCCCAAATGCGCATATTGCTTGGTGACGCCAAGTCGAATGATGTTGCCCCCCGAGGTTTGCACTTCTATAGCCGCACCTTGATCAACAAGCACCTGCTTGCGAATCTTATTGGAACATTTGCCTTTCGCGACCATGAGCACTTCCGTTTTCTTCTTGTCAAAATTCAAATTGACCCCGGTTGCTGCCATTCGTCTTTCGGCTGCAGACGCAACATCGGCAATCTTACTGACGAGCTCCGAAGCAGAAGGCGCAGTGATCATCAGCGCAACATCATCTACCCAGGTAGCTGGAGGAATTTCGAGCTGGGTGTGCTGGTCCCCAACCTGAAATCCAGCCACCCCATCAAATGGGACTTTGGCAGTAGCGCCCAAAGCTTGCATGTCAGCTTGGAGTTCACGCAGAAAAAGGGTGAAGATGATCTGAAAGGTGATGTCTGCGAGTGGTCCTCCCGGACTAGCTCCTGCTGTAGTGTGAATGATGGCGTTGCCAGCTCCTTTTACTTGGAACCAAGTGGTGCGACTCATGCCAGCGAGAAGGTCACGAACTCCTTCAGCAACTCCGGTGGTTTCTTGTTTGTCATCTCCGCAAAGAAGCTGGATGATGTCATTCTGCCGCTCCAGATTGCTTGTGATCTTAGCAGCAAAAATCGCTGCTCTTGCCGGGTTTCTTTCGACTTTCAAGGCCTCTCTGTGCACTGAGTAGAAGGCGTTTCTGCCGTCCAAAAAGAGGACTGCACCATTCTGCCCAGTTTGGTGGACGTAAGAGAGGAAGGCCTTGACTGCTTGATGGGGGAATGCTGTGGGGACTCCAGCTCGTCCCCCTCCTTGAAGTGGCCCAGCTGCCGCAACCCACTGAGAGTGAACCTGCCTGCGAATGGCTGTCTGTGCCACTTTGGCCCCTGAGTCAAGCAAAGCTATGCTTCTCCATGCCTGTGGCAGTTCGCTAGACTGGCCGACTTTGGGGATGGGCACTATCCATCCGCCCTTCCACTGAAGGGGCGTTTCGCCTCGCGCAGCCATCTTCATGACGACCGGGAATAGCACCGCTGTAGCTGCATGCGGCGCGTTAGCGTAGAAATCGCCTGGTATCTTGCTCATGCCGGCCGCCTTCCATCGCTTTGTGCGTTGGCACGCTTGCTCCACCTGACTCCATGTGGGAATGAAAAGCAAGTCAAGGTCCTTGCTGTCGATTTCAGCTTTACGCTCAACTTCACCGTGAACATGCAACTCCGCCAGCTCCTCTCTGGTCACTAACTGACCTCTTTCTGCCATTGCATAATGGCCTGTGAGAATTTCCATTGTCTCAGCTGGTGTCCTAGCAAGTGTGCCATCCTGAGCACGCACTGCCGGAATGGCCTGGGGCTTTTTGGCTCGGGCGCCAGTTCCAAGGGCTCTCAAACAAGCATGAAGCGCTCGTGGTCCTTGCCCTTGACAATCATTGACCATTTGTTGGGCAAAGTTGCCCTTATCACGTGCCATTGCCACTTGAAGCTGTTTGGTTGTCACTCGCAAAAACACAATCTTGCGAGCGACCGCCACTGCAAGTTGCCTCAAGCCAACTTCAAGCCGTGGAGCGTACTCGTTACTTGAAGCACGTGGGCACCTTCTCCATGCTCGAAACACTTCAACCACAAGCATCATTCTCCTTCGTTTTGCAAGACTCTTCAACTCACGCCGAGCCCCCCGTCGCTTGCAAATCAAGTCCCAGGTAGCCTGGGTAACAAAAGGTCTTTTGATCTTGCGCGACTTCATTGGGAACGTTTGTTCCAATTGAGATCGCACATGTTGCTGTACCGCGTTCCAGTGTTCTGTGGCGTTAACACTCCATGGTATGGCAGGCACAGCATCCCAAATTTCTCGACACTTCTTGCGTCCTTCGCATGTATTCATTGCCATCCTGTCAATTGCCACATTCCTATGCGGGTGAGCGCCACCAGTAAGGCTGATGGCTCCTCGAGTATCAACCACCACCGGCCTATGGTCGATGTGTGAAAGAGCGTTCTCAAAATCATAAATGATCTGAGTAGCGAAACCAGCCTGAGTCCATTCCTGCGGCACTCCAACAAAGTCAAGGCATTGTTTTCCTTTGGCTCCTTGCCATGTAACCCACTCGTCACCAACCGGCGAAGCGCACCACGACAACTTTGAGCCTGCCTTTGCAGCAACTTGCAGCAAGAAGCTTGCATTTGCATTCAATGGGCAGGCCTCATGGGTCTCAACTGACCCAGTAGCTGGCCAGAAGTGTGCGTTTGCGTCCAACATCAACACAACCTGAACTCCACTGTCAAGCCTATCGATGTGACACTGCAGGTCTTGCCACCAGGGTTGCACTTCCTCTGGCGGTGCACGATCCAACGTCCAAGGCGCATGTCCAACAACAAAGGCAACTCGCATAGGCCCAGCTTGCGCAAGCACAATCAAAAGCTGGGGGGTACCAACCAATATCATGAGGCTCGCCGGGTCCCACTTTTGTACCACTCCATCCTGCTTGCATGGTCCCTTGCTGGCATGGAGCCATAGGGCACATCCACCATTCCCTTGCGGGTCAGCAGAAGTGGCCACCTTGAGATAGACCCCTTTAGAGGAGAAGGACTGTTGCCGGGCACGCGTCTCTTGCAGCCCAAGCGCTGTGACTCCGAGCTGATCAGCTTGAGTCTCAACCAAATTGATTTTGTTCTTGGCATTGAGCGTGAGCGCATTATAGGTGGCCCACTTGGCTACAATCTCTACCTGAATGCCGTTTTGCGAAATAACATGCGTGTCTGGCAAGGCTTTAAATGCATCCGTAGCATGGGGAGGCACTACCTGATCACAATCAAGCAAGCCATCAAGCACGCCTTCATACATCGGCTTATCACCTTCTCGCAACTGCCACATCCAAGCCCACCACAACGACATGTCCGTGACTGGTGGGACCTGCTTGTGTTCCCAAGGATCAAGATTCCACATGTATTCAGCATCGCACACACACACTGCCCCGGCCATGGTGTCTGCAAGTTCATTCCACGGTTGCCCATCGTGGGCTCGCACATGAAAAAACTTCAGCACGCGGGCCTGACCCGCATTCAACGCAAGCATACGGACAACCTCAGCAAGTGTACGCTCCATGGTTGGTGAGTTGTTTCCACAAGCTACGTTTCCTGCTCCAAGGGCATCAAAATGAATGTGAACTTCAACTCCCTCCGGCAGGCTGTGCGCAAGCATCAACGCATGTGCCATGGCGGTTAGCTCAGCAGCATAAGAAGTGGCTGCCTCTGCTCCAAGCCATGACGTTTGCCCCTTCAACCGCACAGGCCCGTTGCACACGCCGACAAACACAAAAGGCCCTTGATCCCGCAACTTGGTCTCGCCAAGCACAGCAATTCCCCAAGCGGCTGGATGCTCAGCATGTGTGCGAGCTGCACCATCAGTAAAGATGTGCAAAACGTTCACTGCCTGATTCTGCCACACATCCATGCTGTGTAGAGCGACCTGAGTAGCCTCATGCAAACTGAATGAGGCCGGAAAACAAACATGCAGGTCAAGCAACGTGAACGCTTCTCTCCATTGCTGTGCTTGTACGGCAGTGCAAGGAAGGGTAAAAAAGGGGAAAGGTTGTTTGGGGGAAGCCTCCTCCTGCCGGCATGCCATTTGACGACTGCTACCTTGGTCATTTGGTTCCGCACCGTCTCGCGCATTGGCGTCCGGTGTCTTATTGCTAAGGCTCTCGGGGCGAACTTGATCTTGCCCGCCAAGTTCAAAGCAATCAAAATTGCGGCCACTTTCACACACCTGCACATGTCTGAGAGTGCCTGGTACGGCAGGAGTCCTTTGTACAACCAGCGCATCGGTCTCTGAAACTGCCGTTGGTGCTGGTCTCACTGCTCCAGAGCGGTCGTAGTAGACCAGGATTCGGATATAGTCTCCGTGCTCCAGCATGACGTTCTCTTGCGGCTTCACTTGAAATTCATGAAGCCACATCTGGATTTCGGGTTCTTCACCATGCCAACCAGCATAGTGCAGGATCTCTTCTCTGTTGAGAAAGGCGTGCATCACCATGGCCTTCCGATAGACGAGGTTTCCATCGACCCATGACTCCACGAGGATCCCTTTATCAAACCGCGCGTTGATGTCCTTGCCCATGAGCACCACGACGTGGTTCTGGAGGTCCATGCCATTGATCATGCCCTCGGGGGTGTCGACCTGCGTGTACTGCAAGTTGAGCTCGTCATAGTCATGATCGCTTTGCCATAGATTACTAATGGCAATCTTGAACCGCTGCCTCGAGTCAAAGCCATGACGTGGGAGGGGTGCAGCTCGCGCTTGATGTCCAGGTCGCCAGGTGACCACCCAGACAAAACTCCCTGCCTGATCACGCCCTCCTTGGAGCGCACCTTCCATGGCAGCAGAAGAGAGAGGGACAGGGCTATCTACAGCCGCGCCGAGTGAAATCATGATTCTTGGGGGTGTCCCACCCTCCGAATGCTGATAACTATCAGCGGATCCTGTGGCAGCCTCTTGCCTCCTGGTGGCCTGCCGCTGAGGGCTGAGCTCTTCATGAGGTCTTTTCTGGCCGGACTTTCGAGGTTCCCCTTCCTCGTCCTGGCCAGTATGCCTGTCAAACTTTTGTTGGGGTATTGAAGTTTCTTGTCTCACATGCACATCAAGCAAAATGGCGATGGGTACCGTAATTGGCGCCCGGTTCTCGCTACGCCACTCTCTACCGGCAACAAACACCGCAACAGGATTACTAGGCATGCTGGGCAATTCTCTTCTAGCAAGCCTAAGTGCGTGTTCTCTTGTGCATTGAAACGGAAGCATGATGACGGCCGTAGCAAGTTCACTGCCTCGCTCTGTAGAGTCGGCACCTACCAGCAGGATCCTGAGGAGAACCGGCGAGCACCCAACTTGAAAATCAACAAGTGGAAATGCAATTGCATGACGTTCGTGAGGATCAGCAGTGTTGGGCTGCGGTCGAACCAGCGGGACAAGTAGACCTTGGGGATTCATGCCGGGTGTATCCCTCCAAAGGCGCTGAACCTGTGTGCGCAGAAAAGCTGGTTGATTGATCATTCCAGCCTGCAGTTGCATGGTTCGTGGCACATGGTTGCGCCGGTATGTTTTGACCGGAGTCATTCGTTCGTCAGGTAGCTCCACCGCATGGTGATCATCATGTTCTTGTAGTTCAGCTTCCGGACGCAAAGCATGACCAGGTATGTCCTCGAGGTTCACGCCTGGATTTTCAGCCCATACTTCAACACGTACTAGCGCTCCAGCAACAACTGGCGTCAAAGCAGCTGTTGAGGTCAGACCACGGCTCTCAAGCTGTACCACACATGGATCTGCAATGCAGGCTGGCAGTAAGTCAATGGCCTGTAACAGACTGCGCCGCCTAACTGCTGAGGGGACCATGTAAGCACGAAGCGTGGCCCAAGTACCTCGGTTAGCAGCAGCCACTAAAACTGCTGCCATTGCTCTTGTAGGCTCTGGCCATCGCTCGTCCTCTGTGGTCATGATGTACGCCTGGTTCACCACGCTGCGGCAAAGTTCAGCAGGTTGAGGACGGACATAGTGAAGATCACACGCTTCAGCAGCTCCATCATGAAGAAACCAGACAATTTTAGCCAGTCGAAGGAGTTCGTTGAAGGTCGTCCCGGGAGCGACTCGCACAATGCGGTATCCTCTACCAGGTCGAAAAACGAAAACTCGTAGCCGAGGATCTCGGTCGATGAGGGTCTGAATGAAGGGGTCGCCAGTAGGAGACTCTTCTTCACCGTTCTCCTCCAGCTCGTTTTCGCTCTCGTGCTCGTCCGGTGCGTGGCCACCGATGGGTACGTGCTGGATGTTGCCCCGTCCTTGACCTTCAGGATTTCCAGCATGAAGGTGTCTGGTGTGATCCTTATGGGCATGCACACCATGATCTTTCCGCCATTGAGCATTCTGAGGGCCTACCTGTCCTAAGAGCGGTGTCCCGGTCCGCTGGTCTTGTTTGTGGCCCTCATCGGGTCTTGGCGGGATCTTGTGACAAAACACGCTATTGGTGATGTCACGTAGG
Source organism: Effrenium voratum (assembly GCA_963377175.1). Lineage (NCBI taxonomy): Eukaryota > Dinophyceae > Suessiales > Symbiodiniaceae > Effrenium > Effrenium voratum. The sequence goes on from CAUJNA010003317.1 coordinate 694,172, forward strand.
GGCCGGTGGCCTCTTGAGTGTTTTTGGGATCCAGGGCAAGCATGGAGAGCCTCATCTCCTTGCCTCGTCTCATGGCCATGCAAGGCTCGTATGGAGGTCTTGTCTCTTTCTTGTGCGTACCTGTGAGACACGCTCGGCCTGTACATTGATGAGCCACAATTTGAGGCACCCAAGCCCATGGTACCTTTTTGGAAGTCATTGCAAAGATTATTAACTCCAATGCAAGTGTCTTCCAATACTGTAAAAAAGTGGTCAAACAACGCTACATCAGCCGAACCCTCAACGATTCCAGCATCACGAACATAACGCTGGATCGGACATTCAAGTGGCCACGCGTGTGCATCAGACTGATCCTCACCGTGAACCCAAACGGTGTGGTAGAAGCTGATGCTCTTCACGGGACCTACCCTTCCTGACTCTCCCCCTCCTTCTCGTCCACGTCCTTGTCGTCCGCATCCTTGGCCTTGGCCTTGGGCTTGGTGCTCTTGAGGTGAGTCTGGTTGACCTTGGTAGCTGCAAATGGGCGAAGGCCTTTGCGAACCGGCGGGGGTGAGACTTTCTTCAGATCCTTGCAGAGCTCGTTGACCGGTTGCATCTCTGCGTCCAAGAGCTCGTATTCGCTGGGGTAACCTTGGTGGGGCTGGAGGTTGGCCTGGAAAAAGTTCCGAAGGTCCTCCTCGTCCACCTGGGTGTTGTCGGCCAACTCTGACGGGCTGCGTTCCTCGGCCAATTGCTCCGACAACTGCCTGAGATTGGTTTTGGCCTCGGTGTACGCTTGCTTGGCCTCGACTAACTCGTCCAACATGGCGTTCCGCCTGTCCTGGTAGAAGGTCACCTGCTCCGCGTAGCGCTCGTTGAGGTTCTCGAGGAACACGTTCCATGCCTGATCCAGCTTGCTGATGTTGGTCTTGAGGTGGTTGACCCGCTTCTCCGCCTTGTGCATCAGGTTGAGCTGCTTGTGACCCATTCCTGGTGCGAGTGCGTTCTTGCCCTCCATAGCCTCGAAGGCCGCCATCAACTCGGGGGTCATCTGCACCCCCGCCGCAATCATCTGCTGCCTCGCCTGCGCTGCCAAAGTGGCAGGGTCGTGGGCTCCAGTGCCTTTGGCAGGTGCCGGTGGCGGCGGCAGCACAGGTGGGGGTGGGAGGCCTTTGCCCTTGCCGGGAACCTCGTCGTCCTGGTCGACCACGTACATAGCCGGAAACCTGGACTGTGGTGTGGTCGGCAGCCATGGCCCACCTTTCTGCGGGGCTTTCGCTTGCGGCTTGGCTCCTGGATGGAAGGGTCGAAAGGGGTCGTTCTCCTTGTATTCCTTGTGCTGGCTTTTGTCTCGCTTCCTGGATTGGCTGCGCTTTCTCGGCTGCGCCCATCCTGAACCCGTCATCTTCCAGGATTTCCCGCAGCCCCCGCAGAACTCCTTGGTGCCGCCGTTGAAAGTGCTGCAAGCCTTGCACTTCCACTGGGAGGCATGGTGCGACATGAGCACCAAAGTCGCACGCTGCACTCTTCTCCGCGAGGTTCCTTGACCAGCAGTCCTCAGTGTTCTGCGCGCTCTCGATCGAGCAGCGCGCTGATGACGATGCCAGTTGGGTGATCTCGCCCGTGAAGGAGCCGTGGGAGTGGTTGTAGGCAGCAAAGACCAAGAAGCAAGTTTGAAAAAGCGTCCAGCAATGCCCACTCATGCAACGCAGAATGGGCTGGGGCAGTCTGTGCTCCGTGCACCAGACCCGGGCGGGTCAGATACACGTCAGAGCCCTTCCTTTGGGCTTCCTTGAAAAACAAGAGCATGAAGCGCAGTCTGTTCGGGTTCCCCGCATTTCAGCCCTGCCCATTGCGCCCATTGTTTCCACTTTTCGGGCCCCAAGAAGGGCCGGCCGCGCCGATCTCGCAGGCTGCTGAAGCAGGAGGGCGCGCAGATGGGCAAAGTGGAGTTCGGGGTGGCGCTGTGCAAAGCTGCGGCGGAGAACGACCACAACAAGATCCGGCAGAATCTTGTCCATCTTTTTTCTCCCCCTTGTTGGTTTTAAGCTGGGATGTGCATCGTTTTTTTCTCCCCCTTGTTGGTTTTCAGCTGGGATGTGCATCGTTTTTTTCTCCCCCTTGTTGGTTTTCAGCTGGGATGTGCATCGTTTTTTTCTCCCCCTTGTTGGTTTTCAGCTGGGATGTGCATCGTTTTTTTCTCCCCCTTGTTGGTTTTCAGCTGGGATGTGAATCTTTTTTCTCCCCCTTGTTGGTTTTCAGCTGGGATGTGCATCTTTTTT
>CAUJNA010003318.1:0-35000 GCA_963377175.1 Effrenium voratum
AGTGCAGCTGCGTGAGGCCATGCACGTCTCTGTCCTGAGAAAAGCATGAGCAACATGGTCAAGCTGGAAGCAGACAAGCTCTGAGACGAGCGCGGCGAGGCCACCTTCAGAATACCCGGCCTCGCTGGCGCGAGCCTGCTGCGCGGCGACTTCGGCGAGCTGAAAGGCCTGACAGCCAAAGTCAAAGCATCAGTGCACGGCGCAGACCTACCCAAGGCGCGAGCCTGCCGTGAGGCCACTTCGGTGAGCTCAAAGGTCTGACAGCCAAAGTCAAAGCATGAGTGCACGGCACACACCTACCCAAGGGCATGCCTTCTCGCGCAGCTCATCCGCAATGCGGTGTTTCTGGCGTTGCGCAAGCCAATCATTCAAACTCCTTCTGTGCTCTGAAACATGTTGACTTGCCTCTCTCATCTGATCGACGATCTCAGAGGCCTCCAGGCGACACACGACTCTCACAAACTGTGAAGCAAAGAAGTCTCCAGCTTGCAATGACAGAAGCTAACAACTCTCAAGTTTGCAGTGTGGAAACTCCCAGACTATGAGGCAAACAACTCTCAATGTGGAAAGTGAAGCAAAACGATTGCAACGTGCTCCCAAACTCTGAAGCAAACAACTCTCATGTCTGCAAGGTGGAGTTTCCTAGTTTGCAATTTGGAAGCACCCAAACTCTCAATCAAACAAACTCTCAAGTTTGCAAAGGGGAAACTCACAAACTCTGAAGCAAACAACTCTCAGGTTGTGATGTGGAAACTCTCAATCTCTCAATCAAAAAAACCCTCAAGCTTGCAACACGGGGACTCTCAAACTCTGAAGAAAAAAACTCTCAATCTTGGAAAGTACTGTCCTCTGCACCACGCCTGGGCTTGCAGTTGCTGCTCCTGCAACACAGAAGCAGACTCCAGACAAGAGTGAGTGCGCAATAATCGCCTTGTACTCGTCCAAGCGGGCAGCATCCAACACCAAGAGCTCCATCTGATTGGCCTTGAAAAAAAAACATTTGTAGGACTCGAAACACAGGCGATCCTGACTGGCCTTGACCTCCTCCAGCTGCGCCTGTCCAAACTTGGAGTCTAATCATTGTAAATTGTAGAAGAAGCGCCTGCGCATGGAAGTCCTCCATTTCTTCCTGCAAGCGCTTCTCAGACGAGGCCTGCCGAGCAAACGCTGCCAACGCAATCTATTACCTACCATTGTTTGCCTCGCCCATCAACCAAGCCATATTCTTCGCCTAGTGAACAAAACCAACATCACGCACCGTGAGACCAAATCGTGTTCGCCTCCAGCTGGAGGCGCTCCACTGTCGCCACCTCACAAAAGAAACACGCTGTGATAAGCGATGCGTATTGCTTGAAACTCTCAAAACTCTCAAACCTCTCAATTTTGCTTGAAACTCTCAAAACTCTCAAACCTCTCAATTTTGCTTGAAACTCTCAAAACTCTCAAACCTCTCAATATTGCTTGAAACTCTCAAAACTCTTAAACCTTTCAATATTGCTTTAAACTCTCAGCACTTTCACACCTGTCTCAAAACTCTTAAAACTCTGAAAACCTTGCCTCGGCCCGAAGCTCTGAGGATTGCTGCTCCACCTGCGGTTCAAGCAAAATTCGAAAAATATGATTTCAACGCGGATGGCCTTGGCCTGAAGCGCTCGCTCACGAACCCCCATCTCCTGGAGCGCAGCCTGCAGCTCCACGACCAGGCTCTCCTGACAATATACAAAGCAAGCCCCTTCTATGCAATTGACGAACCACGCTCCTGGGCCAAGGCGGCCTGGTCTCCCTGGGAGGCAGCGGCGTGGACCAGGGGCTTGTCGCGACCCACATTCAGGCCCGCACCACATGCTGCTACCCGAAAGGCTGCAGCATCTGGTGCGGCCCGAAAGTAGGCCCTGGCCCACCCGCCGCCCTCCCAGTTCTGCTCATGGATCCCCACAAAACCTGGCCAGCCGCCCGCAAAGGCTTCCACCTCTGGCCAGGTTTGTGGGGATCCACGCTTGCCTATCCACACAGCGTGTGGCGTCACCGACATCGCTGCAACGCGATGCCGAGGCGTGCTCCTGCTTGTGCTGCTTGTGCTGCTGCTACTGCTGCTACTGTTGCTACTGCTGCTGCTGCTGCTAATGCATGCTCCTGCTGCCGCATGCTCCTGCTGCCGCATGCTCCTGCTGCCGCATGCTGCTGCTACTGCTACTTCTACGTGTTCTGCTGAAGCTCGTGCATAGCATGCTCCCTAGTCACTGCGAACTACCCGGCTGGTACGAAGCGGGCGCGGCTGATATGATAAAACAACGACTCCAAACATGATACTCCGGCCAACCAAATGTTTGCAAGAAACATGCCACTTGAGAGTTTTGGTTTAGTTGATTGCGAGAGTTTATCAATGTTTTTTTTCTGAATGTATTCAACATTTTCTGAATATATTCAGAAGTTTCTGAATTTATTCAGAATTTTTCTGAACTCAGTAAAAGGAAACAAGTACTGGGCAAGCCTCAAATTCAGAATTTTTCTGAATTTATTCAGAATTTTCTGAATTTATTCAGAATTTTTCTGAACTCAGTAAAAGGAAACAAGTACTGGACAAGCCTCAAATTCAGAATTTTTCTGAATTTATTCAGAATTTTCTGAGTTTATTCAGAATTTTTCTGAACTCAGTAAAAGGAAACAAGTACTGGGCAAGCCTCAAATTCAGAATTTTTCTGAATTTATTCAGAATTTTCTGAATTTATTCAGAATTTTTCTGAACTCAGTAAAAGGAACCAAGTACTGGACAAGCCTCAAATTCAGAATTTTTCTGAATTTATTCAGAATTTTCTGAATTTATTCAGAATTTTTCTGAACTCAGTAAAAGGAAACAAGTACTGGGCAAGCCTCAAATTCAGAATTTTTCTGAATTTATTCAGAATTTTCTGAATAAATTCAGAATTTTTCTGAACTCAGTAAAAGGAAACCAGTACTGGGCAAGCCTCAAGTTCAGAATTTTTCTGAATTTATTCAGAATTTCTGAATTTATTCAGAATTTTTCTGAACTCAGTAAAGGAAACAAGTACTGGACAAGCCTCAAATTCAGAATTTTTCTGAATTTATTCAGAATTTTCTGAATAAATTCAGAATTTTCTGAATTTATTAGTAAATCAAGCTCGCACCACTCTCGATGTCATGCAACTGTTTCTGATGAATTTGAATATTGAACAACTTTCTTGCTTGCAGATTCACTGAAACTCGAGTCACACACCATGCAAATGTTTCTTGAGAGTTTGGAGAGTTTTAAGAATTAACGAACTTGACTGACCAGCTTATTGACTTGCAGATTCATCGACGATGCGCGCGGCTCAGATTTGAATTTCGCTCTTGGGGTATCCCTTCCTGGCAAGGCTATGGATCGTACAATTCCGTTGTCTGATGGGACGGTGGATGGGTATAGCCCTCAGTGGCAGAGGCTGATATGGATCAAGATCATCGAGATGGAGAATGCCCTTCGATCAGCTGATTGCAAAATCAAGAAGTTGGAGAAAAAGGTGAAGGTGTTGGTCTACAAGCTGAAAAAGAAGAAGAGGCGTTTGAGAGGTGCTAGGCTTGCGCTAGTATGAGCCAGCTTCGATCCAAAAATATTGCATGCGCTTACTTGAGAGTTTCATTGCTGATTTGAGAGTTTAATTGCTTTGCTTACTTGAGAGTTTCGTTGTTGATTTGAGAGTTTTGTTGCTGACTTGAGAGTTTATAGAGAGTTTGTGAACCTCAAGTTTTGTGGCATTGACTCACTCAAACAAGCTCTCAATCAAACTCTCAAACCGACTCTCAAAAAAAAAACTCTCAATATTCTCAATGAAAAGGCAAGCCACTTCTTTCAACATTCCAATTCGTCCGGAAATCACGCTGCTCACCTGGCTGCTTTCACCCAAGAGCGCCCGGCTGGCCTCCAGAATCATCGACTCGACACTCGACGGGTTCCAAAACAAAAGAGCGCCTTCTCCAAGGCCAGAAGTCACCACAGCTGGCCTCCAAGCTCATCAACACTCAAAGTGTATCAAAACCAAAGGGCACCTTCTCCAAGGCCAGGAACAGAGCTGGCCTCGTGGATCATCAATGCTCAAAGTGCTTCAAAACCAAAAAAAAAGCGCCTCCAAGGCCAGAAATCACCACAGCTGGCCTCCAAGCTCATCAACACTCAAAGTGTTGTATGACAAAAAATGCACCTTCTCCTGACGGCCCCAATTCACCACATAGCTGGCCTGCAGAATCATCAACAATCAAATGGCTTCAACGCAAAAGTGCACCTTATCCAAGGCCCCAAATCACCATATAGCCAGCCTCCAGAAACATCAATGCCCAACGTGTTTCTGAAAAAATGCGCCTTCACCAAGGCGCTCAACCACCATATATCCAGCCTCCAGCAATATCAATGCTCAAAGTATTCCAAAACAAAAGTGCACCTTCTCCAAGGCCACTCGTCACCACATAGCCGGCCAGGCTCCAATTCACCACATATGCGGCCTGCAGAACAATCAATACTCAAGGCGTCTCAAAACACAGGCGCACCTACTCCAAGGCCCCGATCCACCAAATATCCGGCCTCCAGAACAATCAATACTCAAGGAGTTTCAAAACACAGGCGCACCTACTCCAAGGCCCCGATCCACCACATATCCGGCCTCCAGAACAATCCATACTCAATGCGTTTCAAAACACAGGCGCACCTACTCCAAGGCCCCGATCCACCACATTTGCCGGCCTCCACAACACTCAATACTCAAAGGCGCGTTTCAAAACACAGGCGCACCTAGTCCAAGGCCGCGCGGGCCGCACTCATCTTCGCGTACGCGACCTCCAAGCGCTCCTGCGATCAACATCTGTCTGAGCCAGATCCCAAGTCTCAAACTCTCAGCAAATACTCTCAAGGAAGCTCTCCACAAACATCCCTGCAACTCTCAAGGAAACTCTCCAAAAACATCCCTGCAACTCTCAAGGAAACTCTCCAAAAACATCCCTGCAACTCTCAAGGAAACTCTCCAAAAACATCCCTGCAACTCTCAAGGAACTCTCAAGGAAACTCTCCAAAAACATCCCTGCAACTCTCAAGGAAACTCTCCAAAAACATCCCTGCAACTCTCAAGGAACTCTCACTCTCCAAAAACATCCCTGCAACTCTCAAGGAAACTCTCCAAAAACATCCCTGCAACTCTCAAGGAAACTCTCCAAAAACATCCATGCAACTCTCAGCAAGGAAACTCTCCACAAACATCCATGCAACTCTCCAGGAAACTCTGCACAGACATCCCTGCAACTCTCAAGGAAACTCTGCATGCAACTCTCCAGTCAAGGAAACTCTCCACAAACATCCATGCAACTCTCCAGGAAACTCTGCACAGACATCCCTGCAACTCTCAAGGAAGCTCTCCACAAACATCCTTGCAGCTCTCAAGCAAACTCTCAAGGAAGCCGTCATACCCATGCAGTTTGTTTTCGAATCTTCGGTCAAGATATGATATCACTCGGCTTTGCGTCAGAGAGACCTGTGGCCAATGTCAAAAGTGAACTCTCAAATCTCAAAACTTGCAACACGGCATGACAACAAGAGGCCCAATCCCTCAAGCCGAAACAAACAGCTACCTATCCGATCGAGGCTTCAGCCCTCTCACCAATGCCAGCGGCACCATCGTTGAGCTCCTCAGGAACTGTCTCCGGAATCACGTCGTCGGCGAAATCCTTCGGCGCCGGCCTGGACTTCGACTTCGCCTTCTTCTGGTTCAGCGCGCGGGCAGCCTTGACCTTCGCCAAGACATCGTCCAATGCCTGCAGGGATGTCTCTCCCTCATGGATCAGCTTGCTGGTGATCGCGACATACTCTTCCGTGTGCTGGATTGAGATCACTGCGCATTCAAGGCTCTGCAAGCCCGCTTGGGCGTTCGTCAGCGCATCCGTAATCTCCGCGCGGTCGGGGATCGGCAGGAGCTGCCGGAGCTTTTGGCCTGCAGCCATCGCCTTCGACATCTGCTTCACCAGGCTTGCGCCTTCCTTCTCGATCTTTTTAGAAGCAGCGGTCCAGCTCACGTCAACTTGATCCGAAGAGCTTCCAACGCCGGACCTCTCGGTCACCGTGATTGCGCTCAGTGGCCAGCTCCTACAAAAAAAAACTTGCAAGCAGCGTCTCAAATCTATGAAGCCTCCTCTCCAACAAGAACAGCTCACAAAACTCTCAAACCTTCAAAAGCTCTCTCCCACACAAAAATATTCATCAAAGCTCTGCCTCAAAAGAAAACTCTCAACAGTCCTCACGCCCACGAACGTACTTGTACTGCTTTATCCCACGACGGGCCTATTCCGAGTTCTCGTGGTCGCGCTCTTCCAGCGTCTTCAGCAGGGCGTCCACCAACTCTTTCTCCCCCGGCTTCTCCAAGCTCAGGCTCTGCTCGCCACTCCTTGGTGCTCAGGTCAGTTTCCTTTTCGGAGACAACGCTCTGCTTTGTGACTTCTCCACTCCACCGAAGCTTTGGATCCTTCAGGAACTTCGCCAAGCACTCCCTCTTCTCGTCCGGGTTGGCGCTCTTCCAGTGGCTGTCCAGCTTTGCGACATCCGTGTCGCCCTGGCTTTTCCTGTACTGGATAGCTGCTCGAAATTTTTTCAGCACCGCAGCGTCCATGGCCTGCTCGTTGCGCGCCCTGCGCTTAGCGAGCGGCGCATGCATCTTCTCCTCGGGCTCGCCTCCTGCGGCGCTTGGGCTCGGCTCCGTCGCGGGCGGCTCAAGGTCAAGTGCAGCAGCTTTCTTCTCCTCCAAGTCTTCGCCGGCCTTCCTCAAGGGCGAAGCAACGCTCTTGGCGGCCGACTTCTTCTTGGCCTTGGGTTTCGGCTGCGACTTCACCTTGGGAGAAGGAGAAGGCTTATTCGACTTTCTTGGCATCGCAAGGCTATCCGGTGCGTCGTGCAAGGCCAAGTGCTAAGCGCAGGCTCTTGAGACACGCAGTAAGGAATCCATATGACACGCAAAGGCTTCTATTAAGACGAACCATGATGCATTGCTCCAAGCTCTCAAAACGATTCTTTTCAACTTGTTTCATGCGCCCCAGATACAGCTTCCACGAATTGAACGACAAAGCAGTGCCCTGAGCACTTCACTGCAGAAAGTGTTTATAGAACACAGTCTGGAAAAGTAAGAAATTTAATTTTCCAACAAAAATCCACGGGTCTTCCAACAGCTTGCTGTACATCCCGGCCGTCCACGGCATTTGCCACATCCACCTGCGTAGCGGGCTTGCAGTTCCCGGGGCAGAGCATTTCTCCTGCAGCGGGTGAGCTGCTTTGCTTTCGCTTTGGCTTTGGCCTTGGGAGCATTCTTTGCTTTCGGGGTAGGCTTTGCTTTCGGGGTAGGCTGTGCTTTCGGGGCAGGCTGTGCCTTTGCCTTTGCCTTCGCCTTGGGCGTTGGCGCGGCAGAGGACTTTTTTCTTCCTTCAGCGCGGCAGCTGCTGCCAGGATTGGGTTAGCGTTGGGCGTCTCGTTGCGGCTCGAGCTGCTGGCCTCCCGACTGAAGGGCAGGTGCTCTGGGTAGTTTTCGGGCAAGAGATCCTCGTTCGACGTCTTCTGCTCCGCTTTGATCTTGGTGACGGCAATCTCCTTCTTAGTGTTCCTGCGCGCGAACAAAAAATGCAAATGCATCTTGTGTAAAACCAAATCACAACCCGAAGCATTCGAGAGCTGTCCTCATAGGAATGCTCGCAGCAAACGAAGAAATCTGCACGTAGCTCCACAGTTGGTCATGTTCCAAGACACGAGAAGAGCTTCCGGCCCTGTCCAAAAGAGCAGGGTCAAGGCGGGCAGGATCAGAGGGCAACAAGGTTGGAAATTTCGAGTTATCACTGGACATCTCCGAGTACTTTGCCGTGCACACGCTGCGCAGGATCTCCTTGTGCGTCAAGAACGCGTCAAATTTTTCCTGGACACTCATGAGGAGAGGCTCCTTCTTGGAAGCTAGGAGGCAAACGGCTGTGAAGGATCTGCTGGTTGGCTCACTGGGCGAGCACAAGCCAAGACGTGCCAAGCAGTCTGCAAGCTGGAGCGCCTTCTCCGAGCCACTGACTTCCTTTTTTCCAAGCGTGGACCACAAGTCGGCCGGGATGTACATGGGGAAGTGCACGTAGTCCTGCAAGACGCGCCGCTTATGCAAGGGAGCTGCGACTGACGCCACGCTTGCCGTGCACTGCTCCAGCAATGAGAGCGTCTCTGTCTCTGAGAACACGGCTGTCGCTTTCAAAGCCTTCATCAGCTCTGTGGCATCTTTCAAAGACAAATTTGAAGCCTTCACTGCGTAGGACACGCGCTGAAACTGCTGCATCCTGGCCTTTGTGAAATCTTCTGGCCCTAGCGCCTGCTGCGCTTGCAGCAAGTACTCGGCAGTTTCTGCCCACAGCTCGCGGAGGCACGACATGCTGGCAGTGGCCTTTCTTCTTGGGCTTGCTCGGCTACCACAACATGAACCGCATGCACATTGCTAAGACTCTCAGCTCTCAAAACCATGACGGTTCTCAAAACCTGAAAACTTTCATAAACTCTCAAGTCTTTCAATGTTCTCTCAGAACTCTCAAAACTTTTCAACTCTCAAGACATTCCAGGTTCTGACAAACTCTCAAACCTTGAAAACTCTCAGAACCCGAACCCCCTCAGAACTCTCAAAGCTCTTAAACTCTCAAGACCATGAAAACTCTCGCATGAACTCTCACCCCTCTGAATTCTTAAGCTCTCAATGCGTTCAAGGTTCTGATCGTAAGCTCTCACGACGTTCCAGGTTCTTATCAAACTCTCAAACCCTGAAAACTCTCATAAACTCTCAAGCCTGCAAACCACTCTTAAGACGTTCCAGGTTCTCATGCATCAACTCTTAAACCATGAAAACTCTCATGAGCTCTCAAACCCTCAAAACTCTCCAAGCAAAACCCGCGTGATGAGACAAAGGATCCTTTCATTTGAGCCGCTTTTTCGCACTCTCGCCAAACAACGACGTAAGCCCGCTATAGCACCATGATGCCTTAAACTCTCAACAATTCGCTCACAAAATCACAGCCGAGGCCAACGCTGGCTGCGCCTACTTTGCACACAACTCTCATCAGGTTGCTACGAAAAAAATGCGACATGCAAAGCACAGTATACGTGGCTATCAACGAAAACCGACTTGAAAAAAAAACACGAAAAAGATACAAAAAGTTAGCAAAACTTATCAAGAGTTACACACACTTAACTTGACTTAAAAATCCACTATCTAGACTTATATCTAGATGCGAAAACTTAATAAAAACTTACCATAACTTAAAAAAAATAGCAAGTTCAATAAACGATTATATGTCCCCGCAAGTGTTGGAAATGACTATGCCCGAGTTGACCTAGTTGCCGAGCACTTGCCGAGCGCTTACCGCCCAGTTGCCGCCTACTTGCTAACTGCTATAACTTGTCGGCAATCGCCGCGGCTGGTCTTAGTCCAGGGTGCCACCGGCCCCGGAAGCCCCTCCACCGAAGAAAAGGAGTGGACCCAGTCAGGGCACTCCAGAAGGGCGGAAGCACCCGTTTCCCCCGCACCCACCGAGGCAGTGGGATGAACCCCCAGAGAGACCCAGTGGTGAGGATCCGCCCGGCAAGGGGCGTTCCAAGGGCGGGCAGAACCGTCAGGGCAAGCAGCAAGCCCAGGGCCAGACGACCAGAGGGTCGGACAAAGGACACACGGAAACCCCAGGGGGGACAAGCCCCACCTTCCCCTGGATGCAAGACACCCCGGAAAGACTGAGGCTGAGACTAAGGTGTACGCCACGTCCGGTGCCGGAGTCGTCGAAGCCGACCCTCATCCTGCTGTACGCTGGGAAGGATGATGCGGGTGCCCTGGATGCCTACCTCCATGCCTACAACCCGGCCTTCTCGGAGTACATTTGGGCAGTGGACATTAGGCGAAAGGGTGGCGATCTTGGACAGGACATGCAGGGAGACGAGCCATACTCTACAATGTGCTCCATGGCCATGGCGGGCAAGGTCGCCTTTGTGGGGGGCGGCCCCAACTGCAGAACGTGGAGCATTCTCAGATGGTTCCCCAAACCGGGAGGCCTGCCGCCGGTGAGGGGCAGGGCGGAGCAGACCCTGTGGGGCTTGGAGGACCTGGAGCCCCGGGTAATGGAGGACACGGACAACGACAGCGTGCTCATGCTCAGACAGATGTACCTGACCTCGCTGGCCTACCAAGGACTAGGTCAACTAACGGTCCCGCAGGAGCCCGAGCGCAGCGAGGTGCTCATCGATCTGGGTCACACGGGCCTACATTCAATGGGCGAACGCACTCCACCACTCCCTCATCAAGTTTGACGAGTGCCGCCTGGGCCAGGTGGTAGTGAAGTCCACGACCTTCCCCTTCACCATTGGCATGATCTGCCATGCAACCACGGAGCTCACCCAGGGGGGAAAAGCTCAACTCCAGTGACCTCAGCCGGTACCCAGAGCAGATGATGCAGGGTCTCGCGGCGGCCATCCTCTGCAGAGCGGGACCCGTCCTGGATGCGCTGAAGCCGGGGGGCACGGTGCCCCAATTGAACCCAACGACCCCCCCGAGGCGGCAGAGGGAACCATCTCCCAGCACGCCGGGGGACAACAAGCGCCAGTCCCTGAGGCTGAAGGCCGGCCAACAAGCGTTGGCAGGACTAACCCTGGGCTCACTTCCGGTCTCGGCCTCAGACAATCCTGCGGTCCGGACACCAACACAGCCGGCTGGCAGGTCGGTCGAACTTCGGGGGGAAACTCTTCCCCTTCAGCCATGGGCGCGCCATTGCATGGAGATCTCGGATCGGCCCACCACCCTGCCGATCACGCACGACCCAAATCTCTCCGACAAGGTTATGTACCTCCAGATGGCCTTCAAACAGCGCCCCCTCAGGGACGGGGGTGGGAAGCCCTCACTTGGACGGCTGGCCCCGTGGACTCGGCCACTGTCCAAAGCAGCAGCGATGGGGGCCAAGATCTGTGTCCTCACGTCGCCATGGGGGGACAAACTCCAGGAGTCGCTCTCGTTGGGGGACGGGTCACACCCCTTCCCGGAGGATCTGCTGGAAGATATCAGGGAGATTCTGGCGCCAGGGGCAGGCCGACCAGCGGAAGGCCAACCCTTCTTCCTGGACATCTTGCACAGCCTGGCGCTGAACATTCAGGACCCCGACCACCAGTTTCCTCGGGATCTGGAACAAGGGGTCCCACTTGGGTCACGGACCCACCCCTAGCCTCGCCGGGCATCTGGCCACTCAAGAAGGAGCTAAAAGGGGAGGAGCCGGAGTTCCAGGAACTCCCTCATCCCACGGGCCGGGGTAACTACCCCTCAGCGGATCACTTCAGTGAGCTCATCCGTAGCACATTCCTGGAGGAGGTCCCCATGGGCATGGTAGATGGCCCTCTCACCAAGGTAGAGGCAGCAGCGCGCTGTGGCTGCAATATGGAGGATCTTTGTCCAGGCCCCCTAGCGGGCATCGATGAGGGGGACAAGATCCGCACCATCTACGATGGCTCGGTGGGCGGGGCCAATGACACCATCAGGAACCAGACGGTGGAAAGGACGACGGCTCCGACGGTGCTGGATGGGGTACAAGCTCTTCATTGGCTACATGCGGCAGCTGAGGAGGGACCTCCCTCTCAGGGTCCCCGGCCCCAGAAGGAGGTCGCCAAATCTCCACCCGAGGGCTGGCTATGGCCGGAGCCGGGCACCAGGTGGGTGCGTCACCAAGGCCCACCGGAGAGTGAAGGTCCTCAGAAAGGACTGGCGGTTCCAGGTGGCTTCACTGGGGGAAGAATGGTGGGTGAACAAGGTAGGCACATACGGCATGGCCAGTGCCCAATCCTACTGGGGACGCCTGGCAGCCCTTCTACTCAGGGTCCTCTACGCACTTTTCCCTCAAGTGGATTGGAACTTCGTCTTTGTGGATGACTTCCTGTGGCTGCTTCGCAGCGAGGGGGCAGTAAACTTGGCGGTGGCGCTGTTGGCAACACTCCTGGCCTTGGGCACCCCGCTTAGCTGGAAGAAGACACATTTGGCGGAGGTCAACACGTGGCTGGGCTTCGTGGTCCACCCGAACATCCCGCAGGTTCTCATGGCCGCCAACAAACACATCCTGGTGATGGAGGTCTTGCAGACCATGGTGGAAGGGCAGGCGATGCACTCAAAGGACATCGAGAAGGCCCTGGGCCGCATCCAATGGGCAACTGCTGCATGTCCGCTGGCGAAGTCGATGCTTCAACCATTGTGGGCCTGGAAGATGGCCACCACCACGGTGGGGAAACCCCCCAAGGTGGTCAGGATGCTGGCGTTCATGCTGCGGTTCCTCTTCAACACGCCCTTCGTCCAGTACTCCCCTTACTTGCCGAAGTCCTCTTGGTGGGGTTGCAGCGATGCTAGCGCCTCGGACGAAGGACTGGCATTTGTGGGAGGATGGTGCTCCAACAAAACGGAGCCGGAAAAGAAGGAGGTGTACTGGTTCCACGAGCAGATCCACGTGGAGGAGGCATTCAAGAATGGGGATCCCAAGCGGAGGATTGCGGCTTTGGAAATGCTGGGCACGCTCTTCCTTTGTAACATGATCCTCACGCACCAAGGCCCTTTGTCCTCCCGGGTCCGACTCCCGGTGGGCAGTGACAATCAGGGCAACGTCATGGCGATGCTCAACCTTGGATCCAAGAAGCCCTATACCGCGGCTATCCTGATGGAGCTGGTCTTCTTGCTCCACACCCATGGCTGCTCGCTGGCGGCCAACCACGTGCCCCGGGAATTCAACCAGTGGGCCGATGAGTTGACGCACCCAGATTTCGCTGGGTTCGACCCTTTGCACAGGGTCCCTAAACAGGAACTCTGCGAGGAGTTCGTTTTTCTCCCGCGTCTCCTGAATGGAGATGCATTTGATCTCAGCGTGGGCCCACCCATGCTCCCGTGACCGGAGCCGGTGGGTGACTCACTTCCCCTGGTGGCAGACCCCCCTGTGGCCTGGGTGCCCCGGGCCCCGGCTCAGGGGCGGGCGCTATCAGTCTGCACACCCGTTCTTCAGTTTTTGTGAGTTTGTGGTGGGTGGCCCATGGGGCCCACCCATGAGTCCCTGGCACCAACACATTGCTTGGATAAAAGAGTTATCGCTTGCATGTGTGGTGCCGTTTTGTTAGCTTACATACACAGAAGAACATCTGCTCTTGTCTCCTTCGTGGCCTTGCGGGGCCGGAAATAAGCCTAAGGCTGCTTGCGCTCTGGGGCCGGCCCCTGACTGGCGCGCTGTTGCGGGCCACCGAGATCAGCGCAGGCCCGTCAAGTTCCAAACGTTGGCCCCAGGCAAGTCCAGAAGGTTGCGAGCGGGCGGCAGTGAAAAAGAGCAGAGTTGACCCACTGCGCGCGGATGGCACCGGCACGAGACGCTTGCTGCCCGTTGATTACGGGGCCGGTCCCCCCAAGGCGGTTGACCGTTGATCACGGGGCCGGTCCCCCCGGGCAGTTGGCCGATGGTCTCGGGGACGGTCCCCCCGGGCCTTTTATCCGGTTCTGAGTTTTTTTCCGTTTTTTTCATGTCCTTGTTTCGACCCCCTCCTGGCCAGGGAGGAAGGCCGGGTGGGTTTGTTTATCCTGGGCTCACCGCCCCAGCAGCGGTTTGTTTATACTGGGCCCGCCACCCAGCTGTGCACGACGGCTTGTTTATCCTGGGACCGTCCCCCAGCAGTGCAATCGAGCCTTGGATAGACCCTTGAGCCAAACCTTGAGTTCAGGAGCCAAAATAGCTTGGTGGCTCGCTCCTTGGCTCAAAGCTTTGCAACACGGTTCCTGGACGCGTGCCAGCCTTTTCAGTTTGCCTTGTCCACTCGTGCCGGCACGGAGGACGTGGCCCACGCCCTCCTTGTTGCCACTGAGTCCCGTCCTGACGCAACCATTTTTGTTTGACCACACGTCACTGCGTGCCACCGCATGTCAAAAGCGCGGAAAGAAAAACCAAGGAGATGGCTGAGGGAGATACTCCCGAAGGAATGGTCACGCCCGGCACATCCCGCGAGGGCAAAACATTTTCTGCCGCCCGAGCACGCACGGCGGCTTCTGCACGTGCCTCTGCCCATGGTTTGGGTCATTTGGTGCCGCGAACCTCACCCTTCAAGGCGCGTGCCCCACGCACTGGTAAGTAAACCCTCTCCACACAGCATCGCGCGGGAAGGGACAGATTTGCTCGTCCATGCCCTTGTCTACTTGTTTGCCCGTTTGCTTCTCTGCCTATCTGCTGCGCGGTCCCTTGCGTCACGCCCTGGCTTTTGCTTTGTTGGCTATCCTCGGCGAGGGCCCACGCAAACGATCCATGTGCGCATGGAAGCTCTTGTTCTTGTTGCCGCGCACGCTGTTTGTTTCGCAGCCCCGGCATGCGTAAATTGCCTAAACATGAATGGGTTGCGTGCCTTGCGATTGGAGTATCTCAAAGCAAAAGCAAGTCGCTACGAGCAACCCTGGCTTTGACGTGTCACTGTGCGTCACCTCTGTGTCAGGGCTTCGGAAATTCGGGGTTGCCAATTCATCCAGCCCCTCGCCCGGACCAATCATCAAAACCCGCCCAGTCCCTGACGCTCAACAGCCTGGGGAAACCCACGTGAACCGCAGGACCGTTCCAGTGTGAACCGGCGGTCAACCGTGCCATGTCCGCGCCTGCGGCATCAGGGCCCGAGTTTGTGCCCTCCTCGCCGGAATTGCCCGCCGACAAGCCATGCTGCAGGCCTTGGCCAGCACTCCCGGCGCCAATGTGCGCTTGCCTTGCGTGCGCCAGTTCTACTCTGACCCCTCCCGGTTTGTGTGGCATGACGCTGACGGCCAGGCCCACCTGATTTCGCAGGCGGAAGGCGGCGAACAGGGCGACCTGTTGATGCCTGCTTTGTTTGCCTTGGGTCAGCATGCGGCCCTCGCCGAGGTGCGCCGCCAACTGCGTCCGGACGAGCGTCTGTTGGCCTACCTCGATGACATTTATGTCATCACGTCGCCGGAACGTACCCGGGTTGGTTTTGACTTGCTGTCTCTGCACCTGCACCGGCACGCACATATACAGCTCCACCGCGGTAAGACGCAAGTTTGGAACACGTCCGGACTGGAGCCACCTGGCATCCGAGAACTAGGATCGGTCACAGATCCAGTGTGGGTCGGAGACCGGGGCTTGCCTTCGGACCAGCAGGGTTTGGTGGCTCTCGGCGTCCCATGCGGCGAGGCATCCGCGCGCTCCCTGACTCACAGTCCGCTTGGTTGTTGCTTTTGTTCCGCGCCCCTCCCCGGTGCACCCATGTCTTGCGCGCGTTGCCGGCCGTGGCCTCGCTGGCTTTTGCCGAGTCCCACGACGCGGTTATCGCCGCACGTGTTGTGGATCTGTTAGGGACTGGCCCCCTTCCAGACTTGGCGCTCTGGCTTCCTTTCCAGCAAGGCGGCCTCAACCTGCGGTCTGGCGTTGCGCTAGCCCCGGCTGCGTATTGGGCGTCGTAGCCGCGCACGGACGCCAGGAGTTGGGCCCAACCCGGTGGCATGCAGGTGGCGATCTGTGCTGCCATAGTTCCATGGATTCCTGTGTCACCCAATGGCTCGCCTGTGCCCAAACGTGCTCGGCGCACCGCGTGCAGGCGGAATGTGATTTTTTTCCGCAGCGGCTCTGTCCATTTTTAGGGGGGGGCCCTGGGCACAAGGGCTGCGCAGGCTGTTTTTTCGGAGGCTAGCTTCCTCACCTGCAAGCGCTGTTTTTATGGAGGCCAGCACCCTCACATGCAAGGCCCTACCGGGCAGGCAGGCGGGACACATCCGGGGCATCCCGGACGCCCGCCAACAAGTCACTGATGTCGGGGCCGGGCCCGTCAAGGTTGCTAAGGCCAGGCGACGGCAGGCAAGTCAAGCTCTCAGCAAAAGCTAGGGGCGCAGCCGCAGCGAGCAAGCCAGACCAGCGGTGCACGTACGCGCCGCGCAAAGCAGGCCGCAGCACGGCTGGGGCAGCACGAGCTTTGGCGTGGGCCAGCAAGCGCACAAACTCTGCGGTTAAGGCAAGTTGCACTGCTCCTATCTTGAACCCAAACCAGACCACCCAAAAGAACAAGCAAATCCAAGGCTAGGAGCAAAACGGCCACCGCGTAGGTAGATTCACAACATGCCCTAAACAGAAGGGAAAAGAAAACCCTAAGCGCCTCAGCACACCAGCGGCCCCCAACTTCAGCCCCGAGAGCCACAAGGCAGCAACGGGCGTTGCCAACAAGCTCGGAGTAAGTGGCCTCTTTTCGGCACCACCGTTGGCCGTGAGCGGCGACACAATGGTCGTGTCGACCGCAAGCTGCGCTCCATTCCACAAGGGCAAGCCGTTGGCAATGACTTCGATGCGGCGGTCGTCAAAACGAGTGACCGCCACATTCAGATCGCGCACAAGTGTGTTACAAGTGACACGGGCCCCCGCCTCCCTGCAAACACGAGCTGCCGCTCGCTCGAGCGGGCATCCCCGACTCCGCAAAGCACGGGACCTAGCGCAGGCTGCTCGATGGTCGCCAAAAGGGTCGAGAGGGCGACGGCACCGGCAGCTGCGCGCGGACAAGTGCAAGGGGAGGCGCAAACGCCGCGACAGAAGGGCACGCAAGTGGTCAGAAGGGAAGGTGAGCTCGGGGCAGGACGGCACACTGCAGAAAGGGCGGCTGCTGAAAGGCCCAGTCTGGGAGAAAAAAAACGCTTGGGACGCGGCGTCAAGCTGTGGCAGCAGGGCAGCTTGGAGTTGTTCAGCAATGGCAGTGGCAGCGGGCGCTTGCCAGCCCCGGGCGCTGGGCTCGGGCAGGTGCCCGGACAAGTCCAAAAATGACGGCGGGGCTGGATTGTCAAGCAAATCCTCCCAAGAAGGCGGGCGAAACCCTGCCGTGGTCAGCGCGTCCTGGGCCTGGAGAACGCCCGAAAGCAGGTTCCCGGGCACGAAGCCTTGCTAGGATCTCCCGGCCAAAGTTGGGAGCTGGCGATGCAGCACGGGCAGCGTGTCTGCCCATTGGTCGCGCAGCCCCCCTCAGCCCTTCTGAGCACCCGGCGAAAATCAAGCCAACAAGAAACATGTGCGATGTTTTCCGTATAATGGCGCCGGCCCGCTTTCGCGGAAGCCCCACTCGCGTTGGCTTGGCGTTCGTTTTTTTTCTTCTTTTTTTCCTTTTTTTTTTTTTTTCTCCTCCTCGTGGTTTCAAAGAGCGCAGTCCTTGTTGGCAGCAACCTGCAGTGCTTGTTGACGGCAGCCTGCGTGCGCGCGCAGGGCAATGAATAGGGCAATGATGTGGTTGCGCCAACTTTGCTCGGCACGGGTGTCAATTGCCGTTCTCCCTTGCCTTGCCTCTGCTGTTCGCAATTCCGGTGTCCTGGGCGCTCGCCCCGCCCTGCGTCGGCCGCCATGATGTGCGGGCCCCGGACAACTTTGGCTGCCATCGTGGCCTCACACCAGTTCCGGAACTTCCGTGCTCGGCTGCCGTTGCCCACCGCCCCCGTTCTTCCCACAACTCTGCGTTTCCCGACCCTGGGGGCTCACTGTGAAGCTAGCTGGCGGGCTGCAGTACTCCAAGCTCCACAAGCACTCAGTGAACAAGCATCACGAAAGATTTCCCAGCTGAGACTTGAGTTGCAGCCCCAATTTCGCAACGCGATGTTGACATGTTGGTTAGGCGCGGGCTTTGCAGCAAACAGTTGTGCGCAACTCCGCAAAAAATGCCCGCAGTTTCACTAATTATAAGGGTTTGGAAGCTAGAAATCTTGCAGGTTTTGAAGCTGAGATTGTTTTTATTACTTGTTCCACAAGCTGGCCTGCGGGCTGCAGGCTGGCCCCCCTACAGGCTGCAAGCTGCCAGGGCTTTAGCGGGGAAATATGTTGACAAAGTCTGTGTCGCAAAACTCGAGGCGCAAAACTTTCTCGTTTAGGGGGGCCTGTCTGCAGCCTGCAAGCTGCAGCCTGTAAGGGGGGCAGCCTGCATGCGGAACAGGTTCTTGCTGCAAAATTTGCTTTTAGATATCTCTGAGCAGTAATGTAGTAAAAACAATATCAGCTTCATCAAAATTTGCACGGGGAAGCGCACGGCTGGCAATTCCGCCAGACTCGTTGAGCGGGCCTGCGTTGTTGCGCGTGAGGCTGCCGAAGGTCAGGTGGCGCCACAGCAATGGCTCGCCCACACAACTGCTGCGGGCGTTCTCCTCATCCGCGGGCGTCGGAGGAGGACGGGGCGGCTTTGTGAACGGCGGGGCGACGGAAGCGAGCAACCTACCCCGAGTTGCTTGCCCCGGGGCTAAAGCGCTCTTGTCCGGGACCTTGCGCGGTCGCTGCTTACGGGCCCGCGCTGAGTTGCGAAGGCCTGCGGCTGAGGGTTGCAACGGCGCAGGTGGGCGCAGCTCTTGGTCGCATTGCAGCAGGCCGTTGGGTTGGGCCGCGCGTGGCCGTGCCCCAGCCTGCGCGAGCAGCCTCTTGAGCACGTGCTCTGCCATGCCCCAGATGCTGGCGCGAGCCGCTTGCTCTTGCGCGGCTGAATCGCCTGCGCGCCTTTGTTCCCTTTCACGCTTTCGTTGATTTTGCACCTGAAGGACTCCTGCAGGAAACAAACAAACTGCGACAGTATTATTATTCCGTTTTTTTCCTCACTGAAGATGCCCGCCACAGCCACCGCGCCGAGGGTCTGAGACCTCGCGACGCCTGAAGCTCAGTCCGGTCAAAATTATCAGAACAGAAGGGGACGGCGAGAACAGTAAGCCTTTGCTCTGCATCCGGCAAGGGACGAGCGCCAACCCAACAGGACAGGTCCTGCATCCCGGGGTGGCCAGAATCCCAGGCGGGCCAGGACGTCATGCGCATGTCCACAAACCAACACATACAGAGCTGAAAACAATCCTTTCGTGAACACGCACGCTCAAGCTTATGCCCGCCGTCGAGGCGCCAGCCTCGCGAGCGCTTCTGCGGTCCCAGAGTGGCGCGCAGGCAGGCGCATGGCTTGCAGCAGTCCCGTGCGATCCGGGCACGACGCTTTCGCCTGTACACATGCACCTCGCTTTGCGCAGGCGCTTGAGGTTGCCACTGCGCCTGACGCGGTGACGTTGTGGCGGCGATGGCTAGCCGGGCTGCGGACGCGAGGCCGATGTGTTGGGCGACCATCAGATCTCCTGCTGCGAGTTGCGCGCGAGGCTGTCGGCCCAGAGGGCCGCGTCGTGCCACAGCAGTGGCTGTCCCGGACCACTGCGCCTGGGGTGTCACCCGACGACCGTCGCCGGCTTGACTTGGTCGTCTACGGGGCCACGGAGCGGGGAGAAGCCCTGTGCTGCGATGCCATGCTCGTCAGCCCTGTCCGCAGTGATGGCCGGCCACACGCCGGCGCGGCGGATCGCGATGGCGTCGCACTGTCCACAGCTGAGCGGCGGAAGCGCACGCGGTAGCCCGAGCCTGGCCAGCCTGGCATGCTGCTGCCGCGGCCTTTGTCCGACAGCTTGCCCGCGTGCGCGCCAGGCGGGCTCCACCCGCGGTGCGGCGGGTCGCTCGCGCCGGCTGGAGTCGGCGCTTGGTGGGGCATGCTGGCCGTTGCGGTGCAGCGCGCGGTTTGCAGCACCGTCCTCGGCCGCTGGATGTCGCCGCCTCTGCCTGCTGGAGGGGAAGGGCCGTTGCTCGGGGATGTCCTCTGCCTGGCAGAGCCCAGCGCCCCCAGCAGCCTCCCCCTCCGCGGGTGATGGTGCCTGTCGCGGCCCCCCTTCCGCTTGTAAGGGCGTGTCGGCGGGGCGCCCTGCTCGTCGTTTTGCGCAGCTGTTTTCACTGCTCGTCTTACCCACGCCCGCCGTACGGAGGAGAAAAAACAGAATCGGAGGAAGGTTTGTTGTGTCCGCCGAAACGATTGTTTCTAAACCTGTGTTTTGGTCCAGGCTAACGATTGTTTCGAAACATGTGTTTTTCTGGCGCATCTCCGCCTCGCCACAGCGACTTGATTCCCATGAAATGATTAGCCTTTCTCCGTCGTTCCTGTGGATGTGGCGTGCAGCTCTGCCTGCACGTGTGCAGCAGCCGATATGCAGGTGCGTGGTGGAGCTGAGCTGAGGCGGAGCTGAGTCAACGCGGCCAGCGTGTCTGCGGGGCTTGCCGGAAGAGGAGGGAGGCGAGACCAACGCCGGTCGTCCAGAAAGCGTGTAACGCGCATATGCGGGAGGAGTGCCGCACGTCGTCCAACAAGCAGAGGGGGGTGAGCAAGGAGACGCCGTAATGATAGCTTCGCACGCGCTTGCTAGGGTTCCTATGGCAAAACAAACGTTCAGCCCCGAGCTTGGCGCGGCGACAAGCCCTTGCCAGACCCATCAAGAGCCCGGATCGTCGAGGTGTGTGCTGCTGGACGCCTCCGTGAACAGCAGCGCCTCCTGGACGAGCTTCCTCAGCTGCCCGATTTTTTTTGCGCGGCGCCCCGCGCTCAGCACTTACTCCGCGCGGTGCCGCCCTCCCAGTCGGCGACGTACGCGGAGGCGCATGACCAGGCTATTACTGCAACCCTTTTCGGCGAACGCGGCGCCGAGTGGCCGGATGCTCGCTGCCTCCGCGGCAGCGTCGTCCGGATGCGGCAGAGCGCTGTGTCCGCGAGTTTTTGGTGGATGACGAAGCGGCTGCGCCACGAAGGCGGGGCAGCTGGCGATTTAAGGCTACATTGGTCGAAGCGCCTGACCTGTTGGCCCATGCATCCCTCCGGCCGATGCAGACGGCAACCCCGGTGACTGGCCTCGTGGCTGGCAACTGTTCGCGCACTCAACACCGACCGTGCTTGCACGGACTCTGGGGCCGCCTTGCCCGTTTGCGCCTCCCGTTGCCCCTCGCTCACCGGAGATGCGGGGGGGAACCGTTTTCCGGGTTGTGGCGCTGCGCTGGACGCGCTCGGCCGGGGGGACAGTTTTCCGGGTTGTCGCGCAGCGGCCTCTTCGCGCGCCGTGAGGGGTAAATGATTTTTGCGTGTCCGAATTAGGAATTGTTTTTTTTTTTTCAATTGTTCCATCGTGCTCTATTGGCTGAAAACCTTTGTCCGCTATATGAAGGCCAAGGTGGAAGCAGGGGCCACCGGGTCCGAGATCGAGAAATCTCGGATTTACCCAAAGTATGTGGCAAACATGCTCTTGGAGCGGGTCGCGCGCGAGGGCCTGGGGCCTGAGGGCCGTGTTGTCCCGCAGCAATGGCTTGCGAACATCTCCGCGCCGGGTGTTTCTGAGGGCGATCGACGTCGCCTCGACTGCATGGCGCCACGCGCATGGGGATCTTTGTGCAGCACCCTCGTTGCGCCGATCGCCACCGCGCGTAGGCGCAAAGAGGCCAGGTACCTTCAAGATGCGGCGTTTTGGCCCTCAGCGGTTGGTCGTCCTCGCCTGCGAGACCGGCGGGAGGCGGCGCGACGAGGCGCATAGCCTTGTGAATCGGCTGGTGCGGTTTCGGACCCTCCGCGCGCCCCGGCTGTGCGCCGACCTGCTGCTGCGGGCTGGCGTCGGTGCTGGTAAGCGCTGCTCAGCGTCGCGCTCCAGCGCGCTCTTCATTAGGTGGCCCGGCGCGGCCGGCGGCTGCGGGCGAGCCCGACCTGGCCGACGTCCGCCGTGGCCGGCCCTTCCGGGCCTGGCCTTCTCCCTTTTCGTAGCTGAGCGCCTCGGCGTGTCGCCTTCTCGGGCGGTTGCGCGCTTTTCACCCTACGCCCACAGCGCTGCAGACGCGAGGGGGGAAAAAAACAAAAAAACTTGAGGCACAAAACTTTAAGAGACAAAATGTAGGCGCAAGACTCGGCAAGCTTGGTTGTAGGCGGGCCAGCCTGATGGCTGCAGCCTGTAGGGGGGCCAGCCTGCGTGGGGCAGCCTGCGGAACAAGTACTTGCTGCAAAATTTGCTTTTAGAAATCCCTAAGCAATAGTAAAAAACAATCTCAGCTTCCAACATCTGCACTGGGAAGCCTCGAGTTTCTGCAAATTTTCCCAGGAGTTATTATTATTCCGTACTTTTCTTCACTGAAGCTGCCCGCGACAGCCACCGCGCGAGCAATCTGCCTGCCAAACTCTTTTTATTATTGAAACTGCGGGCATTCTATTTTGCGGAGTTTCGCCCAGAAAGCCCTCAGCCTGCACGGGGCAGCCTGCAGCCTGCCGCAAAGTCCGCGCCTAACCAAAATGTCAGCATCGCAATCTGCGAGTTGCGAAATTGGAGCTGCAAGGCCTCACCTTCAAAGTGTCAGCCGGGAAATCTCTTGACAAAGTCTGTGTCGCAAAACTTGAAGCGCAAAACTCTGAGAGGAAAATTGTTGGCACAAGACTCGGTGAGCCTCAGGCTCCGTGTGAGCCGGCAGCGAAAGTAGGGGCAGTGCAGCTGACTCGGACCCAATTCCCCATTCCGCACTTACTTGCGCTGTAGCTGGCTGCCGCGCCACCGCTTTCGGCACTCGCTGCGCTGATTCTGATGCTTCAAAAGGGATGGCATTGACTGACCAACGTAAATTCGTCATGCTGAAACAATATGAATAGCATGTTTTTCTACGGCGCCTTTGCCGCCGTTTCTCGTCGCAACGGGCAAAAGACATCTCCAGTTTCAGCCTGAGTGTCCCGCCTGCCACCCGGTTTGCTGCTTGCCAACCTCCGGCGCGCCGGCAAGGGCCGGTCCGACTGGCCGTGCTGCCGAGTCGTTTGCGGTGACGGCTCTTGGTTCCCCAGCCCGTCCTTTTGTGCCGGCCAACACCACTCCCTAACTGTGCCTGTCCTGGGCCCACGCAAAAGCAGTACTGCGGTTGCGTCGACGGCTACCTGCATGCCAAGCCCATTCGCGACCACCTCCAGCCTCCCGTGCGCCAGCCTCGCGACAAACCCGGGCAACGGCGCGCTCGAGGAGGCCCGCGTGTTGGACGAGCACGCCCGCGGTGGGGCAAGCGGTCCGAAGGCAGGCCAGGGGCACCCCCGCAGCGGCATGCCCGAGCCTCCAGCGGCAGCGGCAGGGAGAAATGCGTGTGCAAAAAAAACAGGGGTGTCAAACAAGGTGACGTTACGAGCCCTCTATTATTCAATCCGGCCTTGAAGAGGCCGTTGCCACGTGGAAAAGGCGAATGTGTTCACAAGGGTTAGACTTGGGAGCTGCAGAACGCCTTGCAAACATTCGTGATTTGATACTCTATGCACAATCTTTGCCGCAACCGCCCGCCCCCGGCACTGCATACAGCCACAGCCGTCCTCGTCGACGTGCGGAGACGGAAAAAATATATTTGCCCGCAACACGTATCATACTGGAGGCCTTGGTTGAGGAGCTCGCGCGTATTCGGCTACATGTTTCATGCTTGCAAAACAAATTTATTTACCAAAGCTGCCCAAGACCAACCGCAAAACATTGACATAGCAGATGCTAGGGTTGAAATGCTGTTTAGTGATGCGCTTCACACCTACCTTGGCAGACGCGTACGCCGGCGGAAATTGGGATCTCCTAAAAAACGCGCGGCGTGTTTGCTTTTCCGGCGTTTTTCATACGCGGCCTTAAAGAGCATTGCTGCCGTGTTTTTCAAAGCTGCCGGCGATCTTTTCTACTTGCGGCTGAAATTCTTGCCGAACACAAAGCGGCCGAAATTTTGGCCGGATGGAGGTTCCAGGTATGGATATTTGTGAGCCAAGCCGCCCAGGCCCCGGTGCAAACCCAAGTAACCCTGGCCGTCGCACTCCGTTGCAGCAGCTTTTGGGCCTTGGCCGCATGGTTGCGTTTCAGAAGCCCAACGGTCAGGTTTGTGGAATTGTTGTTGGTCACTTTCTGCAGCGTTTGGTGGCACAGCCCTTTGCAAGACTTTGCGTGTACCCTCCAGGAAGCTTGTGCACCTTTTCATTTTGGTTTGTCCACGCGTGCGCTGACGCAGTGGCCCATGCGCTGTTTATCGCAGCCGAGTTGGATCCCGATGCCACTGTGCTGTCAGTCGATGGCATTAGGGTTTTTGACACCGTGAGCGCCGCCAGGCCGTGCTGCACCGATTGCGCTTCGTGTGCCCTGGGTGCGCATGATCTTCCAAGCAAAAGGTTTACAAGCTTCGCTTTGCGCCCGTTCGAGTCGGAGTCTAAGACAACCGACTCTGCGGTGTGGATATTGAATAACATTTACTTGCCAGCGGCTGGTAGGATTCCAAGAAACTGCATGAGCTGCCCAAATTGCTGTTGGTTGTCGAGTCTTCCTGCGAAGTGAAACTGTCGTCTCGCAGAATCAAAACGGACGAAATTCGAGCTTTCATTCGCCGCATCGTTTCGCTCCATTCCTCATATTGGAGCCGAACCCCGCCAACAATAGACCGAAGCATCCGTCTCTGCAAGCCATCCAGTTTGGAAAGTTGGGCCTTTGACGGCGGCACCGTGTGCACACGGAAAATTTAGGCAGGAGTTACAATTGCATTGAAGAAACGCAGGCGCAATTTGATCGACGCATGTTTGCTTAGCAGCGTGGATTTGTGCTTTTGAAATTTCGCCTAAATTACGCGAATCCGATTGTCGGCTGGTGCGTTTGTTTTTGTCCCCCCCCCCCCCCCCCCCCCCCGCACCTTTTTGCGTCTGCTCAGCGGTTTGCCAACTACGGTGCCTACGAGTCTTTCGCGGGGGGTGGAGGTCTCGGGCACGGCGCTCGCATCAATGGCGTGGCTTGGGGCCCTGATGGGTCGGCCAGCCCTGCGAGCATCCGCGCCAGGGTGCGGATGCAACGCGCTGATACTTGGCATGGAGTCGGCCCAGGACGCCCCATACGCTGCGAAGCGAGATGCGGCACCAACCCCCCCAAACCGCAGCGGGAGCTGCGCACGCCTGGCTTCGAGCTGGCACGGGTCGCAAGCAAAGTCCGGGTCACATCGGGTCACCAAGCAGGTGCTGGCGGCAACGCGTGACGGCCAGGTCGTGCGACTCTGCGTGCGCTTTGGTTTCGGCGGGCGGGAGCACTCGCAGTTGCTCACCCCGTTGTATGGCAGCCATTTATAGGGACCCTTTTTGCTGCGCATGCAACTGTTTCAGCAAGGCTATGTATTCTTCTGGTACTCCTTGATGCAATAAGGCGCAAAGCAACGAATCGTATTCGATGCGGTCAAAAAGTTTCTTCAAGTCCAGGCTTGCAAACCACATGTCAAATCCCCACGCCACAGCTTTTCCGCAAACAGAAAGGCATATTTGACTCCCAAGTTGGGGCGAAAACAAATTTGATCATGCGATTGTCGCTGGTCAAGCAAAAGGCCCAATCTTGATAGCGCTCAATGCCAGTTTTTGCCCTTGCGCAACACGGTGCGCTCGTTGCCACGCAGCGTCAGCTGCCGCCAGGGGAGCGGCTCCTGGCTTTTCATGGACGACATCCACGCCGATACCTGACCAAGTTCGCCCTGTTTTCGACACCCGATGTGCAGGTGGGGAACCGGCGTGGCTTGGCGACTTGTCATGTCTTGTCCCTGCAAGCAGCCTCGCCGTTTTCAGGGCAACCCGGAGTTTGTCGCGGCTCAGTTGCTTCAGCTCTGCGGCAAGCAGGACGGCTTGTTGCAAGCCATCCGCACCATCCCCGATCTTCAGTGTGCTTGGCTTCTCCTCTAGTTTTGTGTCTCGCCCCGATGCCACGTCCTTCGCATACTGGCCCCCTTGCCTGACTTTTTTTTTTGGGCCTCGCATGAGGCTGTGTTTGCCCGCCCGATCTCCTTGGTGCACCGCCTTTGCTTGACACCGCGCACGAGCTTGGCGCAGTTGGTGGCCTCGGCTTGCGCTGTGCTGTGTCCCTCGCCCCTTCAGCGTTTTGGGTGTGAGCCCGAGGCCCGGCGCCTCGCACCTGTCATGCCCTCCTGCCGCAGGCCCTCAGGGCATGCTGCAAGGCGCCTGTTAGCGCCCTAGAAAAAAGTTTAAGCCACATCTGTTTTTGCATTTAACTGACTGTGACTTCTTACCCAGTTGCACTCAAAACCCCAGATCTTGCACGCGACCCCACTCTCAATCGCAGCTGCTGTTTTTTGAGCACAGGAAGTAACTCACAGCCCTCCCGCGATGAATAAAAGGAAGGATGGCGTGCCACAAAGCTTGAAATTTTGCAGGTGCGTCCGAATGTTTGATGGCAGTGGTCCTCCGACAAAACATAGAAATACATGCTTCGATGAAGTGAAGAAGTCAAAGGCGCAAACACCCACACGTTGTTTTGTGACGAGGACGCACACATTAGCATCCATGCAGCCATGCCTGCGCGGCCACATGGCAAGAAGAAGCCGGAGAAGATTTCGACAAAATTGTCGAAAAAGAAGGATTCCGTTGCCGATGAGGAGCCATGCTTGGCCAAACTTGTGAGGGTAGGGGAGGTAGGGGAAAGAAGGGAGGGAGGTGGAAGGAAGAAGGGGAGGGGAAGGCAAGAGTAAGGGAGGGGAGGGCAGGGGCTTTGCAGGACACGGGCGCTGACAAGAAGAAATCACTGCCTGCACGCTTGCCTCCAGTTGGGCGCATGCAGTTGCTCGTTGCGAGCGCTGTCACTGCTGGTGCGGCCGGGGCGTTCATGCATCTCGGCCAGCAGGCGTTGAAACCACTAGCTACCCAGGGCTCTCCGATGCTGATCCAAAGCCATGTTTGCTACGCCATCCGCCCCTCACTTCTTGCGCACGCACAGCTGTGCCAGGGTTACAAACAGTATGCAAAGGAGAAGCTCGCAACAAGGCCATGAACAATTGTATTGTTTGAGACATTCAGTTGGGTTCATTACATGTTGAACTTGACCTGTCGGAAAGGTGCACATACGTTCATAGGATCGTTCAATCCAAGGGCCAACCTATGATTCAGCCTATGATGCCTATGATGGTCCCGGAGGCTGAGAAATTACAAAGACAACATCAAGAGCCAAACGCCACCAGCATCACCGGAGTGGTGCGCAGTGGGTCGCATCCAGATACGCCGCTGCTGTCCTGAAGGTAGTATGTCCGACTGACAACTATGGGCCTAACCAGGTTGCTGAGGCAAGACGGGGCTAGATACTTTTTGATGGTAGTCCAGCAGGGTTTGGCTTGTTGGCACCACGTTCGGCCATGGTTCAAAATGTATTAAATATGTTTACAGCCAGTAAAGGCCATATATACGTGGACATCAAGGTGCCTAGTTGTGGCGCACACGCACACGTGCAGGAAAACAATGCAAGACACCTGGTCTGGGTTGCCACGTGGCATTGACCTCATGTTCCTTGAAGATCTTTCGGTTGTCCGTTTGTTTTTTCAAAAACAGGAAAGAAGACGCATCTTACACACATCGGTCGCAAGCACAGCTGTAGAGCCCGACATATCTCAGCAGAGCAAAAGCTGCGCTCTGTTTCCTGCTGCAGGCATCGAAACGAACGACTGAAATAGATCAGTTATTTGCAGCAAAAGCCATATAACACCGGAAACAAGCAGCCTTTTTCGCAATCGCCAGATTGTGAGGCCAGAGTGAAGGCCCCAGAAGCATCTGGCTTTACGGCCCCCTTTGAGAAAACCATAGATGTCATACCGGAGGGCGCTGAGTGCCGCCATCGAAACTTGCTTGTCATGTTCGTAGAGGCCACCACAACTAGCAGTTGCATCCTTCACGGAGTTTGCTGCTGCCCTTTTGTGACTTTGAAAGCCTGATGCAGGACAGAAAAGCCGCTGGATGCCTTTGAACGTGAGAGCCTGTAGCTAATTGCTTTCTTTCGGGCCGCAGGTTTGCCAAGGTTGCACGTATTCTGGTTTTGCCTATCCGAGGCTTTGGTGGCAGTGAGGCCCAGAAGTCTAGTGTTCGTTACAGCCAGGCAGTGAGCTACTCGACAAGTCGTGATTGTTAATGCAAGTCTGCGTTTGTTCCCCTTTGGCACGTAGGGGGCCAAAAGGCTGTGGCTCCAAAAACCGGTACCAAAATGGAACCTGGGCAAGTGGAAACATGGACCAAAACCCGCGTAACCCTTCCGGTATCTTCCGGTTGAATTTTGAGCCACAGCCAAAAGGAGGATGTTCAACATGACATGTGGACAAACTCACTGGACCACCAGTCCTGCTTGCTCTTGCTGAGGCTCTGGAGTTGGGCTTCAAGGACGGAGCAAAGGCCGCATGCCGCGCACGTGTGAGAGGAACGCTCACTTGCCCCCGTGCTGTTGGTGACACGTGGGTCACTTGAATTGATCTGCATGTTGAAAAGCGCTCAGGTTTTGCACAGCCGAAATAACACTCGAAGTAGGATTCGCGCGCAAGGGGTGCTAACTGCTTGGGCGCAATCTGTGGTTGTGATAAATTCAGCAACGGGAGAAACAAATTACACGAGGTCTCTCAAGATTAGAGTGCCCCAGCAGTGGCTGAACTTCTGTTGGTTCCCCGGGACCAACCAAAAGCCCCATGGTTCCCCCAACAAAAGGCAGTCGCATAGTACGGCGTAGTATGGCCGGACATCTGGCAGCGTGGACAACTGCGGCCAGGCAACCAGTGCAGATCGCCAGGCACGAAGTGCTCGTCGCGCCCATCTTGCCTGCCAGCCTGCCGGGCTGTACGCTGGAACGTGGCTGCCCGGATGAGACAGAGCTTGCTTCGAGACACGTTGAACCTCGCATGTCATCTTTATCGCATGTCGCTTTCAATGACCTCATCAACATGTGTGCTTCCGATGTATCAGCTGCAACGTGGCTGGATGGAACTCCAAATGTGATTCCAATATGTTGCTTGATATTTGTGAAGGTGTGTGCGTGTGTGTGGGTGTTCAAAGGTGTGTGTTCTTGGGCACAAAGGCAAAGGTGTGTGTCTAGGATACTTGGCGGTTGTAGTACTAGTCGCGTTTTATATGCCTTTGGATTGGGCCCCGCGCAGCCCAGGTATTTGAAGGCATGGAAGTTAGATTTAGAATTCGGCATTTTGACCTTTGGCGTTGCACTGGTCGCCGAAGCTCCGCAGAAGGTTGAATGAGCGAAGGTTTCCGATAGTCAATGATAGTGAGATATGATTTGAGCACTTTTCCTTTCAACCAGTGCGACTTTTCTTCTTCTTGTTTGGGGGGGGAACAAACACCTCTCCGAAACCAGTTTGTGTCTTCGCTTTTCCTAGAGCGGTGTGAAGTTGGCGCCCTTTCCTGCAACAAGTGTGAACCTGGAAGGAGGGAGCCCTATACCGAGCCTTGTTTTGGGCTATTCCCCGAAGTTTGACGCCCAAACTGTGCCAACATCGATTTTGGTGAAACTTTTCGGCGCCCTTCCCTTCAACCTGTGTGAGCCTCGCCCCCGAGCCGGGCCCCATTCACGTTGCGAGCAACCCCTGCACAGCGGAAGTTTCGAGGGAGAGCGAGTCGGAATACTGTATTGGAATGAGGCGGAATACTATTGTGGGAACATATGGGTATTACAATGTTGCCTCATTGTTTGATGCGGTGCTATATTGCCCTTCACACCTCCCAATCCCCAAGCGAGAAGGCCCGTCATTTGAGGGACATTGCTCACGTGCACAACCACCACGCACGAATCTGAGCAGCCATGCGATTTTCCGTTGAACGCCAATGGCAGTATATGTGCGCTGTCCTTTGCTGAGGCTATGCAAACCGCAACGTGGCTGGATGGGCACGGGCTTTTTGTATGTGCAGGCCCCGGGGTCCTGCAACAGAGGTTATGGTGTTGCTTGTTTGGCCTGCTCAGCCAAGGTGATATTGTCGGGCCTGAGCACTTTGGAGTCAGCTCGCCGGCTGAATGCATGAGGGACTGCCAGCAGCAGCGTTTTTGCAATTGCTGGAGCTGGAGTCTTGCCAGCGCTTGCAGAGACGCCAACCCATGAAGGGCTTTTGCTGTTTTGGCGTTGTAATAAACAACTCCTTTGGCCTGGGACGTCGAATGGCACAGTTCGCTTTGCTACCCTGTCGGTTTTGACTGTCCCATGCGCTTCTAAGCCACCAGCCGGGTTTCAGCTGCAACAGGACAGCTGTCGTTCGGCCTGCAAAGGCAAGATTTTGTTTGGGTAGATGCACGCAACCCCTTTCTCAGGAAAGACGATGGATTTTGCCGGACTGGCAGATCTCCGCATTGCACTTACGTCGCCAGCGAGGACAGTCAGATGTGTATTGGCAGAAGGGGATGAAGCAGCTTCAATTGAGGGTTGACTAAGCCTCAGAGTCAGCATGTTAACATGGCATGACCCCACATGCAGATTCGTGCGTTAGCATGTTACATGCTCAGACTCACGCGCCACATTTGGCACGCCAACGGTTATGTCGCATCACTCCACAGCTGTCTGGAGCTGAAGCGCTTGAGGACGATGACCGCTGGATGTATGGGTCCTGCTCTCCACCCACTTTGCCTCCGGCCTTGCTTGGCCAGCCAGCTCCAAGCGTGGCTCCAGGAGCGCCAAGCGTGCCGCCAAGCGTGCCGCCAAGCATGCCGCCAAGCGTGCCGAGCGGGGAATCACCCGCACCAAGCGCGCCAAAGCTGCCGCTGGTGGAGGTACCAAAGGCGAGTGTGGCAGGCGTGGTTGGTCTTGGGTGGTTTTAAGCTTGGTTGGTTTAGGTTTAAGCTCATATTGTGGCCCCTCATGGCACATCCCGCAAACCTGAGAGTTCAATTGTGGGCCTTTTCCGAGAGGGGCAAGTTTGCCAGGCCTCGTCGATCTGTTAGTCACGACAGCGCTGCCTGCCACAGCAGCGAAAGAGCCAGCTGGCGCAGCTGCAAAAGAGCCAGCTGCGGGCGAGCAGAGAGGCCAGCAGGGCATTGGACTTCTAGTTTTAGGGCAGGCCGATAAGCTGCCAAGTTTCGAAACTAATCGTCTTGGGTATTTTGATCGCAGGGCCCGCACGGGATGGTTTGTCTGAAATGGCATTGCAGCCGCAGTAGTTGTGCCGATGGGGAGGGTCCCTGTCTGAACGAGCAAATGACACCTCTTGTTGCAAACCCGATAGTTTTTCTGCACATCATTAGCCGATTGCTCGCGCTTTTGAAGGGTGCGGGAATTCATTGGATGCACGTCGCTCATGCTCTTATATTTAATAACCATCCTTTTCCCAAAGGATGGACAGACAATAAAACCATCCCAAGCCCATGTCACTTGAATCGAACAACTTGCAGATGGCGGTCAAAATTTCTTCGGGGGATAGCGTGCCCTGGTGGAACATGACAGGTGCCGAGCGCGTACTGAATTCAACGCCTTCCCCAGAAGCGATCCCAGCCCCTTGGCCGTGGATCTGCCGTGCAAATGTCAAGAGATCCGCCGCGGCATTAGACTGCAAAGGAACAATGCCCATATTGCTTACGTGCATCCGCACGCATGAGGTCCCAGGTGGCAGTGGAAGGCGTGGGGCAGGCGAAAGAAAACGATGCAAGGCGGTGTGGTTGCCTTGCAGTTGTTGCTTCAGGGGACACACGTTGGTGTTCTGCTGAAGCCTGTAAGTACTCCTGGCTGCACAGATGTTTAAAGCCCAATCGTTCCAGGGTGATCAAAAGTTGAGAGCAGTTGCAATGCTGGCAATGCTGGCCCATGCGCTTCATGAGGCACGCCTTTGGGTTTTCAGCTCATTCCGTCCACATGGACCTCTTGTCCATTGGGCAGATATTGGTTTAAGCTGACCGCCGTGACATGTAGATGGGCCTAGGTGCTGATGATCACCCACAAGCGGGCGGCATACCTGCAGCGCGCCCTTGCGTCCTTGTTCAGATACCGCCCCAGCCAGGAGCAGTATCCCATCATCGCCTCACAGGAGGGGTGCGTGCGTGCGGGCGTGCGGGCGTGCGGGCGTGCGGGCGTGCGTGCGTGCGTGTGTGGGTGTGTGTGTGTGTGTGGGTGGGCGTGTGTGTGTGCGTGTGCGTGTGCGTGTGCGTGTGCGTGTGCGTGTGCGTGTGCGTGTGCGTGTGCGTGTGCGTTTGCGTGTGCGTGTGCGTGTGCGTGTGCGTGTGCGTGTGCGTGCGCGTGTGCGTGCGCGTGTGCGTGCGCGTGTGCGGGCGCGTGCGCGTGCGCGTGCGCGTGCGCGTGCGCGTGCGCGTGCCGCTGCGCGCGTGCGGCGTGCGCGCGTAGTGTGCGTGGCGCAGGCGCGCGTGCGCGCGTGCGCGGCGGGCGTGTGCGGACGTGTGCGTGCGTGCGTGCGTGCGTCTGCGTGCGTGGGTGCGTGGGTGCGTGGGTGCTGTGGGTGCGTGGGTGCGTGGGTGCGTGGGTGCGTGTGTTGTTGCGTGGGTGCGTGGTGCGTGGGTGCGTGGGTGCGTGGGCGTGCGTGGTGTGCGAGGGTGCGTGGGTGCGTGGGGGTGCGTGTGTGCGTGGGTGTCGTGTGTGCGTGTGTCTGTGTGTGTGGTGTGTCTGTGTGTCTGTGTGTCTGTGTGTCTGTGTGTCTGTGTGTCTGTGTGTCTGTGTGTCTGTGTGTCTGTGTGTCTGTGTGTCTGTGTGTCTGTGTGTCTGTGTGTCTGTGTGTGTCTGTGTGTCTGTGTGTCTGTGTGTCTGTGTGTCTGTGTGTCTGTGTCTGTGTGTCTGTGTGTCTGTGTGTCTGTGTGTCTGTGTGTCTGTGTGTCTGTGTGTCTGTGTCTGTCTGTGTCTGTCTGTGTGTCTGTGTCTGTGTCTGTGTGTCTGTGTCTCTGTGTCTCTGTGTCTCTGTGTCTCTGTGTCTCTGTGTCTCTGTGTCTCTGTGTCTCTGTGTCTCTGTGTCTCTGTGTCTCTGTGTCTCTGTGTCTCTGTGTCTCTGTGTCTCTGTGTCTCTGTGTCTCTGTGTCTCTGTGTCTCTGTGTCTCTGTGTCTCTGTGTCTCTGTGTCTCTGTGTCTCTGTGTCTCTGTGTCTCTGTGTCTCTGTGTCTCTGTGTCTCTGTGTCTCTGTGTCTCTGTGTCTCTGTCTCTGTGTCTCTGTGTCTCTGTGTCTCTGTGTCTCTGTGTCTGTGTGTCTGTGTGTCTGTGTGTCTGTGTGTCTGTGTGTCTGTGTGTCTGTGTGTCTGTGTGTCTGTGTGTCTGTGTGTCTGTGTGTCTGTGTGTCTGTGTGTCTGTGTGTCTGTGTGTCTGTGTGTCTGTGTGTCTGTGTGTCTGTGTGTCTGTGTGTCTGTGTGTCTGTGTGTCTGTGTGTCTGTGTGTCTGTGTGTCTGTGTGTCTGTGTCTGTGTCTGTGTGTCTGTGTGTCTGTGTGTCTGTGTGTCTGTGTGTCTGTGTGTCTGTGTGTCTGTTGTCTGTGTGTCTGTGTGTCTGTGTGTCTGTGTGTCTGTGTGTCTGTGTGTCTGTGTGTCTGTGTGTCTGTGTGTCTGTGTGTCTGTGTGTCTGTGTGTCTGTGTGTCTGTGTGTCTGTGTGTCTGTGTGTCTGTGTGTCTGTGTGTCTGTGTGTCTGTGTGTCTGTGTGTCTGTGTGTCTGTGTGTCTGTGTGTCTGTGTGTCTGTGTGTCTGTGTGTCTGTGTGTCTGTGTGTCTGTGTGTCTGTGTGTCTGTGTGTCTGTGTGTCTGTGTGTCTGTGTGTCTGTGTGTCTTTGTGTCTCTGCGTGTGTCTCTGCGCGTGTCTTTGTGTGCGTCTGTGTGTGTGCTGCCGTCAGGGATGCCAAGATGCCACCCCCAGTGCCATAGGTTCAGCCTGCAGCTGGGCAACCCTGAAGGCCCCACGGGCAGAACGAAAGAAGCTTTCCCATCCTGCTGTCCCGCTGTTTAGACATATGTAAAATGACGGGGGGGGGGGGAGGGTAACGGGAGTGGGAGTACTCTTTCTTTCTTTCTTTCTTTCTTTCTTTCTTTCTTTCTTTCTTTCTTTCTTTCTTTCTTTCTTTCTTGCTTTTTTTCTGGAAGGGGGGGGGGCAATGTTCACGCGTTCCTGGCAGCGCGGCTGTCGGACAGCCAAATTGGGGCTTGCTGGAAACGATGGTTCTTGTTGTAGCCTTCCCCTTGGCCACATGCCGGCCGGCCAGCCCCTGTTAAGATTGGTACTGCTCAAAAAAGCCGTCATTCAGCTTGTCTAGGCTGATTGATCTTCCCCAATCCATTCTGCAGACTGCGGTCAACTCCTTTGCATTGGCCATCAAAATCAATGGCAAATTGAAGTTTGACATTGCGGACCCCCTTCCTTTCGCTTTTGTATTGGTCGGCCCTGGTTTCTGACATTCTAACATTGTTGATTCATGTGGTGTCTCCTTCGAGGTGGGGTGCTTTTGTTTTGGACAGCTTCCGCATGAATGACGCATCAGGACTTGCCGGCACTCCCCACTTGCCCCTTCCAACCATCCCTTCGCCCAAGCTCTTGCAGGATGGCGACGATGCCAGCGTCAGGTCCCTGCTGCAGAAGTATTTGACCAGCGGCGAGCTGGCTCGGCACCTGCGGTTTTCACCCAAGAAGCGCCTTGCACGAAGCAACCAGGGCAGAAATCAGTCACGCCAGGCTCACCTTGCCTTCCACTCGATGCCGCGCCTCAGAGAACTCTTAAGCAAGCTTGGCCCCGAGGATTCGCTGGCCAATGTTTGGGACGCGCATGTGGCCCCACGCAGCGACGCAAAACACGACCTTGCGAGGCAAAGGGATGCGAGGGCAAGAAACAGTCTCAAGCCCAAGGAAGGGACACGATGTGCCACCCCCGAAATGAAGTCAGTGTCCTTCGCGCGGGGAAAAGCTGGACGCAAATTTGTTCAGCCCGGCAGTGCTGGCATTTGCCGTGCACCAGCCATACCAACGGTGTTGGTGTACCAAGTCAAGTTTAAGCTGCCAACTGCTCCGGAGAGAGGAAGGGAGAGTGAGAGTGAGCGCCCAGGTTTTTGCCCAGCGGCTACGAGCGGTTGTGCAGCCACTACGCTTGGGCCTTCTCACAGCTCTTCGATGTGCTGGGACGGGGTGAACTGCAAGGGGCTGAACCTCCACAGCCAAATAGCAAACGAACGATGTTTTTTGGTGTTGCTCAGACAGGAAAGAGTTGGACATGTGACAAACACCTGTGCCCTGCTGCAGCGGAAAATCACCGAATATGTGCACAAACCTTTTTGCCTCCGAAGGGATCTTTCCTATTGAATCACATGAAATGCCGTTTCTTCCTTTGACTTCCAGGGGCATTGGAAAGGTCGCAAAAAGCTGGGCATGTTTTAGCAGGCTTCAAACACACATCGAAGAAGCTTAGCC
>CAUJNA010003318.1:42500-72500 GCA_963377175.1 Effrenium voratum
CACTTGCGCTGTTCCGGGCGAGCTCTAGATCACGCAAGGTCCTCTTGACACAAAGCGAAGCGACTCTTGGCGTCGAGGGCGCTTTCGAGTTTTCATGGATGGAATCCCGAGGCACCTGGCCGGCAACCTGCTGAACAGCAAGCAGCTGGACTGGAGCGCTGTGAGCCTGGCGCACGTGGCCACCCGGGCCAACTTCGAGGCCTACCTCACGCAGCAGGCTCGTCGCGTTTTAATGTGCCGGACATGGAAGCCTGGTGCTCTGGGCTCACCCGGCTCCGCAGACGTTGACGTGGGTTTGTAAATAGTGACTCTTCCTTCGAGTGGCGCTTGGCCCAAACGCATGCGGCTCTTGTGCATGAGTTGTGCGCTTGGCCAGGTCAAATCTGCCAAGCTGTTGCCCCTGGAAGATTCCGGCAAGCTGCTGGACGCTGCAGTCGCCTTCCGCTATGATGATAAGCAGTGGAAGAATCCTTGGCTGCAGTTTGGAGGGAAGCAAACAGGCACCAGCAACAGCTTCAGGGGATATTTTCTGACCCAGCCCTATGCAGATGCCAGTTTTGCTGAGTGTGGGGTCAGCAGCCCGGAATGGCATGTGGCTTGTGAATTGCGAGCTTGGTCAACATACCGCAGGCATTCCTTGGCTGGATTGTACCTTGGTCGGATTGTACCTTGGTCATCGCTCCAATGGAGCTATGTATGAAGGTGGCTTGTTGCGAGTTGCGAGGGAGTGGTGCACATTGTAAGGCCTTGAGGACCAAACAGCATCGCACATCTCCCACAACCAAGCCGACCTACAACACAAGTAATTAATCTAGATCCGGTGCTATCCTACCAACTGGGAGCGATCCAAATCCTGCTAGCCCCAAATGAGGAGTCCCTATTTGAGACATGCCCATGGCTCCAAGGAGCGTGGCACAACGCTTTGGGCTCATGGAAGACGAGAAGGCCGCCTGCAGAGATACACATTGACACCTCAAGCGCGGTTGCTTTTCACAGAAGTGTAGCATTCTTGGGCTGGGCTCATGCTCAGACCGGAATTTGGATATGTGCGAACGGTGCGTTTTTTTTTTTTTTTTTCTTGCAGGTGCCCCAGTGTAATAGCACAACCCAGGACCAGCCAGCCTACCTGATAGTTTTCTTTTCTGGCTAGCCCACGAACCAGCCCCTGTCCAAAGCCATCCGCAAATCATGTTGTCCCCAATGCAGCCCAATTGTCAACTGTTCGGTGAAAGGCCGGCTGTTGTCCCCATGTTGTTGCAGAAACCATTTGCGGTGCCCTCACTTGCGCTCAGTTTCGCAGTGCCTGTGCTCTAACAAAGCCTATTCGGGGCTAGGGTTCCTTTGGGATTCCAACAAAGTCTTTTGGGAGTTAGCACCCCTTTCTTCTTTTTTTGAATTGACAAACAAGGGGGACAACCACCCAACATGTGTGTGCGTGTTTTGGGGATTCCCTAAACAACATACACCCTGTTTGTGTGGTTTAAGGGGAAAAAGGAGAGAACAACACACCGACTTTTCGGGGGTTCCCTACACGTCACACACCTTTTCTTTGTGTTAAATCTGAAAAAATAAAGAGAGAGAGAGAGAGAGAGGAAAACCACACAACATGTGTGTAAAGGACATAACTCATTTGTCTCCTTTCTTGCGGGCCCAAGTGGGGCGCTTCGAGTACCGCTTAGATAGCTTTTATAGCCAAAAGCTGGCCGTGCACATGCATACTTCGCATCCTGTTTTCGTACTCAATCGTGTCGTGCTTTCCAAGGTTGCGCTGCATGAGTGCGCTTCGCGCACTACTTTCATACTTGAGTTGCGGTTTCAAGTTTAGCACTGACATGTTTTTAGGGGATATTGAAGCAACACCGATAAGTTGCCTGACAAATGTTGGCTCGTATGTAGGATCGGGTAAGAAAACTTTGTCCCTAGGATAGTGGAGTCAAGAATAGTGAAAATGGGAGGAGAAGTTGGCGGGTGAAGTTCGCAGCCGTTTTTAGTGCCCCTCGCACGCTTCCGGAAAATGAGTAGTCAAATGTCAAACGCTCAGGCTTCTGCCCCTTGGGCTAAGTGAACCTTGCCTTCGGAGCCCCTGCTGTCCACCATATTTCCAGGAGAACCCCACAGTTGAAGCATGTTGAAAGCTTGGAACGCTTTGTTGCAAGTAGGAAGTATGATGTCCCGGAACTCGTTATATCTTGTGCGCTGGGTTTACTTCACCATGGCTCGCGTTGTTCAAGAGTCGCCTGGGTCATCAACAAGTATGCCTTCTTCCACCGAATGGCGTGGGGGTGTTGGAGGGAGTTTGTTTGCATCAAGCTTTTCACAGACAAAGCCCATCCGGGCTCCCAACCAAGTTCTGCCAGTGCCTTTAAGAAGCCACTAAGCCTTTGTGGCAAGACACTAGATTATCACCATTCATCATAGTAGGCTTTCATTTGCATTATGGAAAGTAACGTAAAACAGGGGGAAAAAAAAAAACATGTCATTGGAGCATCGTGCCAATTGGCTTGATTTCTAATTTGGCGCATCCGTCGTGTTTGCGCCCAGGCCGGGGTGCGGCGGGGCAGCTTTCGGGGTGTGGTGCCCTTCTCCTGGCATCGGCGGCCGGCCTTCTTGGTGGAGAGCTGGCCGCTGGTCCGTTCAGAGCCGTGAACGGACACGGTTTCCACGGGACATGGGATGTCCCGAGGCGGTGCTCACTTGAAGCAAAAGCCGCGTCGTGGTGTGGAGGGGCATGTTGTTGTTGGTAGTTGCTTTTGTGGAGCTCTCATCTCTTGAAAGAACACCCAACTTGTTTTGCTTGATTTGCTTGGATGGGTAGACGGGACGGGTTCGTAGAGTTGAGCTTCCCTGCCACTTGCTCCCCAATGCGCGGGTCAAAGAAGATAGGTGTGGCCGAGAAAAGAAGGGCCAGGCTGGAATGCTACTGCTACTGCAGGGCGTGGCATGATGTTTTGAGCCGCCTAGTGGATATGGCCCTGGGAGATACTTGTGCGAATTAAGCTGGCTTGGTCCCAGCAAACATGACTCAACATCAACCTAGACGTGTTCCAGCCTACAATCTGAGAGTTGGGAATAAGGGCTTGGCTTGGTGCGCCTTCACGTGCACGACTCGATTTGTTGGGCATACCTCCGCATGCCGCTCGTCGTGCCGCAGCCGATTTATTGAGATTTGCCCGACCAGCGTCCAGCGTGTCTTCAATTGCTCAGGCTTGGGGTTGGGGTCGGAGAGCGCGTGGGGGATCCCCAAAGTATTCCGCCTCAAGGACATTCATTCGGGTAGAATAGAGGCTAAAACCCTGTAAAGCGAAGGTGACCCTCGAAACCGAAGCCTGCAGAGATATATTCCACGTTTCAATTTGGGAGACAGCTCGCTTTGCCGGCGGCTAAGGGGACAAGGAACCGTAGACTAGTTGCAGGGCCGTAATCGACCTGGCAGGCTTAGCTGGCAAAGATGGGTAGGATGGTCGGACTTTGGCAAACATGTGCGCACCATACGGCCCAGGCTTCCAGTTTTCACATACCTGGTAAACTTAAATCTGGGCTGGTTGATTTCCTCGAAACAAGAGGGGGGTTGTGGTGAAATCCACCTCGGGTTTGCAAATCAGAACCCTGATTGGACAGCACGCCGCAGCAGGCCACGTGCGCCAAGTGCGCACCATACTTCGTCGAACCGAGCCCGGAACGTCAACGATGGCACCGGCACAGGACGATGGCATTCTGAGGTTGACGACCTGAAGTTAGGAAAGCCCGTAGTTCACAGAAGTGTTTGTGAGGAATTGTAAGGCTTGCAGCTCTGAATTGTGGCTGTCCGGAGGTGCACTGGCTAGGGCAGCAAGAGCATGCCTCTCAGAGCAAAGAGAAGGCTTAAGGAAGAAGAAGAAGAAGAAGTGTGCGTGATTGTGCGTCTGTGAGTGTGTGTGTGTGTGTGAGTGCGTAAGTGAGTGAGTGAGTGAGTGACTGAGTGACTGAGTGACTGAGTGACTGAGTGAGTGAGTGAGTGAGTGAGTGAGTGACTGAGTGACTGAGTGACTGAGTGACTGAGTGACTGAGTGACTGAGTGACTGAGTGACTGAGTGACTGAGTGACTGAGTGACTGAGTGACTGAGTG
Organism: Effrenium voratum; assembly: GCA_963377175.1. Classification (NCBI taxonomy): domain Eukaryota; class Dinophyceae; order Suessiales; family Symbiodiniaceae; genus Effrenium; species Effrenium voratum. Next base: position 46,606 of record CAUJNA010003318.1, read on the forward strand.
ACTGAGTGACTGAGTGACTGAGTGACTGAGTGACTGAGTGACTGAGTGAGTGAGTGAGTGACTGAGTGATTGAGTGACTGAGTGACTGAGTGACTGAGTGAGTGCCTGAGTGACTGAGTGACTGAGTGACTGCGTGACTCAGTGACTGAGTGACTGAGTGACAGTGACTGAGTGACTGAGTGACAGTGACTGAGTGACTGAGTGAGTGAGTGACTGAGTGACTGAGTGACTGAGTGACTGAGTGACTGAGTGAGTGAGTGACTGAGTGACTGAGTGACAGTGACTGAGTGACTGAGTGACTGAGCGACAGTGACTGAGTGACTGAGTGACTGAGTGACTGAGTGACTGAGTGACTGAGTGACAGTGACTGAGTGACTGAGTGACTGAGTGACTGAGTGACTGAGTGACTGAGTGACTGAGTGACTGAGTGACTGAGTGACTGAGTGACAGTGACTGAGTGACAGTGACTGAGTGACTGAGTGAGTGACTCAGTGACTCAGTGACTGAGTGACAGAGTGGCAGAGTGAGTGACTGAGTGACTGAGTGAGTGAGTGAGTGAGTGACTGAGTGACAGTGACTGAGTGACAGAGTGACAGAGTGACAGAGTGAGTGAGTGAGATGAGTGACTGAGTGACTGAGTGAGTGAGTGACTGAGTGACTGAGTGACTGAGTGACAGAGTGAGTGAGTGACTGAGTGAGTGAGTGACTCAGTGAGTGACTCAGTGAGTGAGTCACTGAGTGACTGAGTGACTGAGTGACAGAGTAAGTGACTGAGTGAGTGAGTGAGTGAGTGAGTGAGTGAGTGAGTGAGTGAGTGAGTGAGGGAGTGAGTGAGTGAGTGAGTGAGTGAGTGAGTGAGTGAGTGAGTGAGTGAGTGAGTGAGTGAGTGAGTGAGTGAGTGAGAGTGACTGAGTGACCGAGTGAGTGAGTGACTGAGTGAGTGAGTGACTCAGTGAGTGAGTGACTGAGTGACTGAGTGAGTGACTGAGCGAGTGAGTGACTGAGTGAGTGAGTGACTGAGTGAGTGACTGAGTGACTGAGTGAGTGAGTGACAGAGTGAGTGAGTGACTCAGTGAGTGAGTGACTGAGTGAGTCAGTGACTGAGTGAGTGAGTGGCTGAGTGACTGAATTAGTGAGTGACTGAGTGAGTGAGTGACTGAGTGACTGAGTGACAGAGTGACAGAGTGAGTGAGTGACTGAGTGAGTGAGTGACTCAGTGAGTGAGTGACTGAGTGACTGAGTGACTGAGTGACAGAGTGAGTGAGTGAGTGAGTGAGTGAGTGAGTGAGTGAGTGAGTGAGTGAGTGAGTGAGTGAGTGAGTGAGTGAGTGAGTGAGTGAGTGAGTGAGTGAGTGAGTGAGTGAGTGAGTGAGTGAGTGAGAGTGACTGAGTGAGTGAGTGAGTGACTGAGTGACTGAGTGACTGAGTGACTGAGTGACTGAGTGACTGAGTGACTGAGTGACTGAGTGAGTGAGTGAGTGAGTGAGTGAGTGAGTGAGTGAGAGTGACTGAGTGAGTGAGTGACTGAGTGACTGAGTGACTGAGTGACCGAGTGACCGAGTGACTGAGTGACTGAGTGACTGAGTGACTGAGTGACTGAGTGGCTGAGTGGCTGAGTGACTGAGTGACTGAGTGACTGAGTGAGTGAGTGACTGAGTGACTGAGTGACTGAGTGAGTGAGTGAGTGAGTGACTGAGTGACTGAGTGACTGAGTGACTGAGTGACTGAGTGAGTGAGTGACTGAGTGACTGAGTGACTGAGTGAGTGAGTGACTGAGTGACTGAGTGACTGAGTGACTGAGTGACAGAGTGAGTGAGTGACTGAGTGACTGAGTAACTGAGTGAGAGTGACTGAGTGACTGAGTGACTGAGTGAGTGAGTGACTGAGTAACTGAGTGAGTGAGTGACAGAGTGAGTGAGTGACTCAGTGAGTGAGTGACTGAGTAACTGACTGAGTGAGTGACAGAGTGAGTGAGTGACTGAGTGACTGAGCAACTGAGTGACTGAGTGACAGAGTGAGTGAGTGACTGAGTGAGTGAGTGACTGAGTAACTGAGTGACTGAGTGGCAGAGTGAGTGAGTGACTCAGTGAGTGAGTGACTGAGTAACTGAGTGAGTGAGTGAGTGACTGAGTGACTGAGTGACAGAGTGAGTGAGTGACTGAGTGAGTGAGTGACTCAGTGAGTGAGTGACTGAGTGACTGAGTGACTGAGTGACAGAGTAAGTGAGTGACTGAGTGAGTGAGTGACTCAGTGAGTGAGTGACTGAGTGACTGAGTGACTGAGTGACAGAGTGAGTGAGTGACTGAGTGAGCGAGTGACTCAGTGAGTGAGTGACTGAGTGACTGAGTGACTGAGTGACAGAGTGAGCGAGTGACTGAGTGACAGAGTGAGCGAGTGACTGAGTGAGTGAGTGAGTGAGTGACTCAGTGAGTGAGTGACTGAGTGACAGAGTGAGTGAGTGAGTGAGTGACTGAGTGAGTGAGTGACTCAGTGAGTGAGTGAGTGAGTGACAGAGTGACAGAGTGAGTGAGTGACTGAGTGAGTGAGTGAGTGACTCAGTGACTGAGTGACTGAGTGACAGAGTGAGTGAGTGACTGAGTGAGTGAGTGACTCAGTGAGTGAGTGACTCAGTGAGTGAGTGACTGAGTGACTGAGTGACTGAGTGACAGAGTGAGTCAGTGACTGAGTGACAGAGTGACTGAGTGACAGAGTGAGTGAGTGACTGAGTGAGTGAGTGACTGAGTAACTGAGTGACTGAGTGACAGAGTGAGTGAGTGACTCAGTGAGTGAGTGACTGAGTGACAGAGTGACTGAGTGAGTGAGTGACTCAGTGAGTGAGTGACTGAGTGACTGAGTGACTGAGCGAGTGAGCGAGTGAGTGACTCAGTGAGTGAGTGACTCAGTGAGTGACTCAGTGAGTGAGTGACTGACTGAGTGAGTGAGTGACTCAGTGAGTGAGTGACTGAGTGACTGAGTGACAGAGTGAGTGAGTGAGTGAGTGAGTGAGTGAGTGAGTGAGTGAGTGAGTGACTCAGTGAGTGAGTGGCTGAGTGACAGAGTGAGTGAGTGACTGAGTGAGTGAGTGACTCAGTGAGTGAGTGAGTGACTGAGTGACTGAGTGGCTGAGTGACAGAGTGAGTGAGTGACTGTGTGAGTGAGTGACTCAGTGAGTGAGTGACTGAGTGACAGAGTGAGTGAGTGAGTGACTGAGTGAGTGAGTGACTCAGTGAGTGAGTGACTGAGTGACTGAGTGAGTGACTGAGTGAGTGAGTGAGTGACTCAGTGAGTGAGTGACTGAGTGACTGAGTGACAGAGTGAGTGAGTGACTGAGTGAGTGAGTGACTCAGTGAGTGAGTCTGAGTGAGTGAGTGACTGAGTGACCCTGGACTGAGGCCCACTCCATCTGCTGGAAGGAGACTGGATTGAGTGACAGTGATGAGTGACTGAGTAGAGTGAGTGACTGAGTGAGTGAGTGACTCAGTGAGTGAGTGACTGAGTGACTGAGTGACTGAGTGACAGAGTGACTGAGTGACAGAGTGAGTGAGTGACTGAGTGAGTGAGTGACTCAGTGAGTGAGTGACTGAGTGACAGAGTGAGTGAGTGACTGAGTGAGTGAGTGACTCAGTGAGTGAGTGACTGAGTGAGTGAGTGACTGAGTGAGTCAGTGAGTGAGTGACTGAGTAACTGAGTGACTGAGTGACAGAGTGACAGAGTGAGTGAGTGACTGAGTGACTGAGTGACTGAGTAACTGAGTGACAGAGTGAGTGAGTGACTCAGTGAGTGAGTGACTCAGTGAGTGAGTGACTGAGTGACTGAGTGACAGAGTGACTGAGTGACAGAGTGAGTGAGTGACTGAGTGAGTGAGTGACTCAGTGAGTGAGTGACTGAGTGACAGAGTGAGTGAGTGACTGAGTGAGTGAGTGACTCAGTGAGTGAGTGACTGAGTGACTGAGTGACAGAGTGAGTGAGTGACTCAGTGAGTGAGTGACTCAGTGAGTGAGTGAGTGAGTGAGTGAGTGAGTGAGTGAGTGAGTGAGTGAGTGAGTGAGTGAGTGAGTGAGTGAGTGACTCAGTGACTGAGTGACTGAGTGACTGAGTGAGTGACTCAGTGACTGAGTGACTGAGTGACTGAGTGACTGAGTAACTGAGTGAGTGAGTGACTCAGTGAGTGAGTGACTGAGTAACTGAGTGACTGAGTGGCAGAGTGAGTGAGTGAGTGACTGAGTGAGTGAGTGACTGAGTAACTGAGTGACTGAGTGACAGAGTGAGTGAGTGACTCAGTGAGTGAGTGACTGAGTAACTGAGTGAGTGAGTGACTCAGTGAGTGAGTGACTGAGTCTCTGAGTGACTGAGTGGCTCAGTGAGTGAGTGACTGAGCAACTGAGTGACTGAGTGACAGAGTGAGTGAGTGACTGAGTGAGTGAGTGACTGAGTAACTGAGTGGCTGAGTGACAGAGTGAGTGAGTGACTCAGTGAGTGAGTGACTGAGTAACTGAATGAGTGAGTGACTCAGTGAGTGAGTGACTGAGTAACTGAGTGACTGACTGACAGAGTGAGTGAGTGACTGAGTGAGTGAGTGACTGAGTATCTGACTGACTGAGTGACAGAGTGAGTGAGTGACTCAGTGAGTGAGTGACTGAGTGAGTGCGTGACAGAGTGAGTGAGTGACTCAGTGAGTGAGTGAGTGACTGAGTAACTGAGTGAGTGAGTGACTCAGTGAGTGAGTGACTGAGTAACTGAGTGAGTGAGTGACAGAGTGCGTGAGTGACTGAGTGAGTGAGTGACTGAGTAACTGAGTGACTGAGTGACAGAGTGAGTGAGTGACTGAGTGAGTGAGTGACTGAGTAACTGAGTGTCTGAGTGACAGAGTGAGTGAGTGACTGAGTGAGTGAGTGACTGAGTAACTGAGTGAGTGAGTGACAGAGTGAGTGAGTGACTCAGTGAGTGAGTGACTGAGTAACTGACTGAGTGAGTGACAGAGTGAGTGAGTGACTGAGTGACTGAGTAACTGAGTGACTGACTGACAGAGTGAGTGAGTGACTGAGTGAGTGAGTGACTGAGTATCTGAGTGACAGAGTGAGTGAGTGACTCAGTGAGTGAGTGACTGAGTAACTGAGTGAGTGAGTGACTCAGTGAGTAAGTGACTGAGTAACTGAGTGAGTGAGTGACTCAGTGAGTGAGTGACTGAGTAACTGAGTGGCTGAGTGACAGAGTGAGTGAGTGACTGAGTGAGTGAGTGACTGAGTAACTGAGTGACTGAGTAACTGAGTGAGTGAGTGACTCAGTGAGTGAGTGACTGAGTAACTGAGTGAGTGAGTGACTCAGTGAGTGAGTGACTGAGTAACTGAGTGAGTGAGTGACAGAGTGCGTGAGTGACTCAGTGAGTGAGTGACTGAGTAACTGAGTGCCTGAGTGAGTGAGTGACTGAGTAACTGAGTGAGTGAGTGACTCAGTGAGTGAGTGACTGAGTCTCTGAGTGACTGAGTGACTCAGTGAGTGAGTGACTGAGTAACTGAGTGACTGAGTGACAGAGTGAGTGAGTGACTCGTGAGAGTGAGTGAGTGACTCAGTGAGTGAGTGAGTGACTGAGTAACTGAGTGAGTGAGTGACTCAGTGAGTGAGTGACTGAGTAACTGAGTGAGTGAGTGACAGAGTGCGTGAGTGACTGAGTGAGTGAGTGACTGAGTAACTGAGTGACTGAGTGACAGAGTGAGTGAGTGACTGAGTGAGTGAGTGACTGAGTAACTGAGTGACTGAGTGACAGAGTGAGTGAGTGACTCAGTGAGTGAGTGACTGAGTAACTGAGTGAGTGAGTGACTCAGTGAGTGACTGAGTAACTGAGTGAGTGAGTGACTCAGTGAGTGAGTGACTGAGTAACTGAGTGAGTGAGTGACAGAGTGCGTGAGTGACTGAGTGAGTGAGTGACTGAGTAACTGAGTGACTGAGTGACAGAGTGAGTGAGTGACTGAGTGAGTGAGTGACTGAGTAACTGAGTGACTGAGTGACAGAGTGAGTGAGTGACTCAGTGAGTGAGTGACTGAGTAACTGAGTGAGTGAGTGACTCAGTGAGTGAGTGACTGAGTAACTGAGTGTGTGTGTGTGTGTGTGACGTGTTTTTTGGTCCAACAAATTTGCCGTCCACTCCATGAGAGTAGATAAATTTATCAAGTTGTTTGTTGTCAAGGCGTTTTAGCTCACCCTGAGGCCTGAAGCCTAATTGGTGATTGCGCGTACCTTGACGGTTGGGGGGGGCCTTGCGTTTTGGTGTCAATCAACAAGAAGGGGTCCAAACGTCAAGCCAAAGCACAGGTTAGCTGAGCTCGGCCCCAAGCTTTCGCCCTAGGAGCCATGGCGATGCCACAACTTCAGCGCTGGCCCTGCCACTATTCCTAGCGAGGCGATGCTGCAAGTCACCAGGGGTTCAACCGTGCTTTGGGTTGGGAAAGTGGTCTTGACATATCCATGGGCCAAGAGGCTACTATTTTTCCAGCACTCACAGGTTGATTGCTTGCTATTGCCCTTCTCGCATTCCCGGAAAGTCAAAGTGAAAGGTAGAAAGCCTAATCCCCCCTTGCCTCTTGTCCCTGTTGTCCTCGGCCGATGAGTTGCAGGTTTTGGCGAAAATCGTCGGAGAGCTAAGTGACTATGAGGGCCGTGCACCCAGTACTGAAGGTGGAAAAAAACATCATCTCACCAACTTGCACAGCACGACCCGAAGACACTGCGTTATCCAATGAGTATGTTCAAGCTGTGTGTACCAGAAGGATTTTGCTCCGGAGCCTGTTTACCTTCACACTACAGCATAGTCGGATGATCAGTCATCAGGCAGATTGCTGCATTTCTCACAGTTTGAAGTTGGCCCTTTTGCTGATAGGAAGATGGGCTGGTGGCGCCGACAGCATGCCAAGGTCTAGGCATGAGCATTTTGGAGATGGGCCACCGTGACGAGGGTGGCCCTGTTCAGCAGGTCTTGCAGGAGGCTGCGGGGTGGGAAGCTGCTTGGACCCTTGCCAGACCTACCACACAAAGTTGTACATCCTTCCCCCCCTTTCCCCCCTAAGGCCTTTTCCCCCCCTGAGATCTTCTCCATTCTTCTCCCTTTTCCTCCCTAAGATCTTTTCCCCCCTTTCCCTGTTGAGATCCTTTCCCCCCTGACATCATCAGCGCCACATAGCAAGCAAAACGACCAGGCCTCCAACACCTGCCGACAGGCCACGGACTGCGTGCGACAGCTCCTTCGCGTGCCTGCGAACTACGCAGTGATTTGGCAACAGGCGGGCAAGATGTGATGCTTGAGACCGTGTTCGAAGGTTTCAAGGCATGAGGATACGCCCCAAACCGAACGCCGAATTGTGGCCGCTTTGGCGTTGGCGTCCATTCAGAGACCGGGCCTCCAGCTTTCAGTTTGCATTTGTCCGCTCCGGCGTGAAGTCACTCAGGGCGGAGCACACGGACAGTTTGCCGCGGTGCCGCTGAACCTGCTGGGTCACAAAACCCAGGCAGGGCTGTCGAATCCCCTTTGTCCTCCTTCATTTGTGATTTGTGTGTGGGTTTTCCGTCATCATTCGGGTCAAGCTCCGCAAGTGCCAAATGTTCATAGCCTGGGCCACAAGTGCAGCGGTAAAACGGCATCCCGAGACATATCCAAGTCAAAGTAGTGTTTCCGCATTTGATTGTTGGTGACTTTGCGAGCATGCTTGTAGCCGCATAATTGGCGTGCTCGAATCATTCTGGGGGGCGACATGTGTTTTGCATTTGGCCAACTAAGATTTGAACTGAGGGTGTGCAGAAAGGACTTGCACACCCCTGCAACATGCAGCATAGCAGGCCGACTACGTCGACACTGGGGTCTGGTCAAGGAAGGCAATGTGCCTTGGCCGAGCCAGGCTTGTCATCCGTCGTGAGCGATGCAGCTTGCAACATGCAGCGTTAAGCCGGCCGGTTGATTGGTCTTTTGATTCCCTGGTGTTGGCGCCAATGTTTTGTCATGGCATCTCCATCAAGGTCAACTTGGTCTCCGGAATGCCCCGAAAGGATGTCAGAATATATGGTTAGATGAGCTGAAGGGAGCCGCTCGGAAATCGGGGATGCGTGTTTCTTTGCAAGGAGCGAAGCCAAGAAGTTCTGCAAGGTCCGGGTGGCAGCAGAAATCTCAGAGGTGGATGGTCAGCTTACCATCCCACCAGCGTCCGAGTGGCAGCTATCAGAGCCCCGGCTGGCCTGGATTTTCGAATGCTCCCACTAGAGAATATTACCTGAAGTTAATCTGTTTTCACGCGGTTTTGTTGCCTGAAAGCAAGCGTGCTTCCGCTTGATGATTCTGCCCACTTCCAACCTTGAAGCAAGCGGGCCTGCGCCTTCTTGAAAGGAAGCCGGGTTGGAGGTACATACTCCAGGATAGTGTAGTCTTGGGATGGTGGGTCTGCCGTCTTGATTTGATTTGAGCTCATGGTGTTGTAATAAGTGAAAACAAGTGCAAGCCTTTGACTGCAGAAAGAAAGGCAAATCGTGGAAAGAAGATGTGCGCGATGATCAGCGAAACATTGGGGAGAAGTCCGCAGTTCGAGATGTCGTTGTTTTGTCCTGGGGGGAAGGGCTGATCAGCACTCTTTCTGGTCAAAAGGAAGAGCGTGAAGCCGGCGAAATAGACACGTGCTCTGAGGACGACTCCGCTTACGTGCCTTGGTAGATTACCTCTTCGCTGCCTCGCGGTGCAAGTCGATGTCAGGCAAGAGGTTGGTACTCGTGAATGGTGGGCTCGCGTCCTCACCCTGCTTTTGCATTGCTAGCGAGGCTTCATGTCAAGTTCGAGACTCTGAAGGGTGAGCGGTGCTTTTCTAATATGCCTTTGTGTCCCATGCTTCGAGCTTTGCTCCAGGACTAAGTGGCAAATGCTTTCTTCGTTCCGAAGACGCTGAGCTTTCGGATCACACATCCCACGAGTCGGCAGCGTAATTGGGTTGCGCGGTTGCGTCCAGCTTCAGGTGCACATTTGCGCCAACGACACCATCAATGGTGCTGAGTTTCTTGAGGACAGTTGCCGGCGGTTGGGGCATTCCTCGCAGCATGTTTTGCGAGGTGATGCTTCGCTTAGACAGAACAGGTGAACTCCCGCCCCCAAATGCCAATTCCAGGTGGCCAGCCTGGATGCGGGAGAGAGCCAAAAGTAGCTCCAGGCCAACTGGTTGTAGTGGGTATAGGGTTTGCGTTGTCATAGGGTTATATAGCCTACAAAGCGTGGATGACAAAGCCGCTTGGCATAGTCTTTGACCACTGCATGCCGCAAGGGAATTGAGGTGATACACGCTGTTGCACAGTTCATGGCTGACTTGGCTTGCCATGCAGAGACATCCATTGTAGTTTTCCGTTTTCCTCCAGTTCCTGCTGTTTTGGACCCAAGTGCAAGTCTCTGATCTCAGGGGGAACGTTTCGCAGGACCCGGACGTGGGGGACAAGCTGCTGGTGGGAGATTTCACCTCCACTCTGCTTTCTCGCTCCATCAACGTCTCCAGCGCCCAAGCGGCATTCGCAGGGCTGCGACGGAGAAAATGAAAGTGTTGCTTGCGTGCTTGCCTTGCTTGCTTGCTTGCGTGCTTGCGCCCCTGATTCCTTGCGTGCTTGCCTGCCTGCCTGCCTGCTTGCTTGCTTGCTTCCCTGCTTGCCTGCTTGCTTGCTTGCTTGCTTGCTGGCTTGCGTGCTTGCGTGCTTGCCTGCTTGCTTGCTTGCGTGCTTGCGTGCCCGATTCCTTGCGTTCTTGCCTTGCCTTGCCTTGCCTTGCCTTGCCTGCTTTCGTGCGTGCTTGCGCTTTTGCTTGCTTGCTTGCTTGCTTGCTTGCTTGCTTGCTTGCTTGCTTGCTTGCTTGCTTGCTTGCTTGCTTGCTTGCTTGCTTGCTTGCTTGCTTGCTTGCTTGCTTGCTTGCTTGCTTGCTTGCTTGCTTGCTTGCTTGCTTGCTTGCTTGCTTGCTTGCTTGCTTGCTTGCTTGCTTGCTTGCTTGCTTGCTTGCCTTGCCTTGCCTTGCCTTGCCTTGCCTTGCCTTGCCTTGCCTTGCCTTGCCTTGCCTTGCCTTGCCTTGCCTTGCCTTGCCTTGCCTTGCCTTGCCTTGCCTTGCCTTGCCTTGCCTTGCCTTGCCTGCCTTGCTTGCTTGCTTGCTTGCTTGCTTCGTGTTTGCGCATCTTTGCTTGCTGCGTGCTGGCCGGCGTGCTTGCTTGCCTTGCTTGCTTTCTCACTTGCTTGCTTGCTGGCTTGGGTGCTTGCTTGCGTGCTTGCTAGCCTGCGTGCTTGTTTGGTAGTTTGCTTCTTGGTCCAGCCGGCCAGGTAAAGTGATTCTGCTTGTCCTTAGGGCTGTCGCTGGGTTGAAACTCTGGCTGCAGAGCGTCTAACAACAGCATGTCACTTGCATTGCACGCCGGGCATGCCAACGCGCTGTTTGGCATTGGTCCCCTTGCCATACAACGCTTTGACACAGACTCCTACGTACGAAGAAGCTTTCCTTGCTCAGTGAAAGTTCTTTTTCTCCTGGCACTTGGTTTGACAGGCTATCCACATTTCATCACCTCTTGTTCTGCGGTCTATGAAAGCCACTGGGCCAATACATTTTGATGTGTTCGGCCCCTTGCTCCCTGAGCAGTTTGGCTGGCCTGAGGATACGCTGCTATCTACTGCTCCTCTGGAAAGAACCTGGGTCCGGCGGGCGTTTGCTTGGTCATCGCAGCCCGGCCGAAAGCCAAAGCGAACGCCGGGCCCGAGACCCGCTTCGAGGTTCCAAAGACTTCTTTCTTCAGGCGAGCCCTCTTTTCTCAGCCATTTAATGTCAGGACTTTCCAAGTTGCCCATCCATGAATTAAACATAGGCAACTGTGCACACCCTGGTCCCGAAAGCAAGTCAGCATGCAGGCCCTGCCTTGCTATTGCTTCCCCTTGGCATGCCTACGGATTGACAGCTGGCTATGGCTGATGGTCTTTCAGCGTTGCTTACGTTCCGGCTGTGGGGCATATCTGGCTGGTTTGGGACGTCGCCGGCTCCGGCTCACAGCTGTTTTCTCAACTCGTTGCATGGAAGGGTCACGTCCGGGAAAATATCAAATCACCAGCTGTGTGGATGTTCGCCAATGGCAAACTATTGCTCACTTGCCCAAAGCCGACCTTTTAACCTTTTGATACCTTTTGGTCTTCTATTTTCGAGTCCTTTTTGCGTCTGAGAAATTGGCAAGTTGTTCTTCAGATTCCGTCTCAGGTGCGCCGAGATCTCCTGGACTTTGCCCAGCCATCAACTCCGGTGGTCTTGAGCCTTGCGGAAGTCGGCAGAAAATACGGGGAGCCAAAACAAAATCGGAGAAATTGGCAGGGGCCTGTCCCAATCGGTATCATTTCTCCCGACGATCCCGGGTTTGCTTGTGACTCAAATGCCCCCATGAGCTGGAAGAGGCGTGACTGGGTGCTGAACATGGCCATCACCCTTGAATCATTGCGGTCAGGGATGTTGAATGGTATATGAGGAGGTGTATGTTAGCTATTTGCGGGCTTAAGGGTCATTGGCGATGGGGAGCTGTGTCTGGAACGGAGTGGTGGATATTGTCCGTTTTCAACGGACAGTTGCCCAGGACTTGGAAGGCTTCTGCGCAGACTACGCCGATCTCCTCGCTTGTGAACACGCATCTCGCATGACTTAGAGACGTTACCTCGCAAGAGAGGTTGCACTGCTTGTGCAGGGGTCCCATTGGTCAGTTTCCCTTCCTCCAAGGGGTGATGTTTCAAGTCGAATGAAAGAGAACACGTTGTGCCGCTGGAGTGTGCGCTCGGGGGTGGCCCCTGGTGCAACGCTTTTCGTGGATGCAGCAGAGTGCTGAGACGGGAGCCAGCAATTCATTTGACACATACATCGCTTTTATTGTTCTTGTCGAAATGAGCACCCCACCCTTTGTCAAGCACGGATTCCATCAAAGTTTAGATGCGCCGCGCAAAGAAATCGTGATAGACAGTTCAGGGTACAGTTGCTACTACAATTGCGGTTGGAAGTTGCTTCAGTATTGGTTTCGGGATCGGTTTTGGGAGATTTGGGATTTGGGAAAATACTTCATCGAGTGGCTCTGTGTTGGAAAGTGTTGGATGCAATTGGGTCTAATTGCTCCTTCCCACTTCTTAGAAGGCTCCTTTGCATACCTGTTGTGTGTTTAAAGCTCTAAATCTACAACATTTTACGCGCTATCAGTTTCGGGGCGCAGCACTCATAAATCACTTAAAGGCAACTGCACAGGCAGAGGCTGGGGTCATTGCGCGTTGCGAGCCTCGCGGTTTTCACGTTTGGCCGCGCTTTTCAGCACTTGAGTTTGCTTGTCGTAGTGGCTTGGGCGCGCGGGAGTTCCAAACTGGAGAGGAAAGCCCATGCAAGAACTGGAACACACAGTGAATCCAAGTAGTCGCTATCGCCCAATATCCGTGTCACGGCGAGAGTAGTTTCGTCCCGCGCTCAGTCAGCTGCAGGCTCCAATTCCGGCTCGCTTGTTTCTCGCATAGGGGGTCATTGGTGCGAAGGCGGGCTGTGCAACCTAGGCCGCCGGTATTTTCCATCTACGCCGTTGGCCACATCCTCAAGGGCTTGCGCAGGCTGGGTGCCACCCGTCCACTCCTTCCCAGCAAGGACATCAGCCACGCTGAGCAGTGGTGAGGGGACGTGGTTTAGCCCATTTTGCCAGTTGGGAGCGCACACGGCCGTCGTTCCGATAGTTGGTTTTGCTGGGTTTGGCTTGCTCGGAAATTTCCACCCGTGTAGGATTGACAATGTGGATGTAGCATCTTGGTATCAATCCGGGGTTTCCATAATTGCCAAGAGTCCAAGGCTGCTTGAGCCAGTCCGTGGGTTTCAGGGGGGAAACTTTTCACCGTGACATCCAGTTGCAGGGTTGCCCTTCGTGTTCACGGAGATTTGTGCTTGCTTCAAGGGCCACCCGCTAGCCCCGGTCATCGTAAAATGGGTCCAGTGTGGCCTCCGCTTTGCCTGGCAGATCCTTCGGCGAGAGTGGCACCCTGGACAACGTGAACCAGCGTGTGCGGAGCAGAGCTCAGCGAGTCGCCCGGCGTACGGACCCAAGGGCCTTCCCTAGCCTACGCCATTTGATTTGCCTCGCTATGGCGAGCTCACCTTGTATTCTCGCCACGACGAAGGTCCTTTATTTGGGGATTCCGTATTTCCAGTTTGGGATTTATTGCAGAAACACATTTCATCTGCAAGCCATCGGCAGAGACTACTTAAAGAGCAGCCACCCTCAAACTTGCCCGAAAGCAAGCCTGGAACCCACCGGCCTGAACCAACCCTAAGCAAACCTTGAACCCACCCTACACCCAGTCGAATCCAAAGCCCACTGGTGATGCTGAGGATAGTGGGAACGATGCTGGGGATGTTGGCAGTGCCGGTGCAAAACGAGTGTATGTTGCTTGAACATGCCGTAAACTACAGCATGCTACAGCACTTTAGCAGCCGGAGTGAGAAAGCAAAAGAAGACACCTGGACTCCGGAGCAGCATGCATCACCTGCTGTTCCAAGCTGGCAACGGGTTCAACCGGCCCGTTAAGCAAGCTGCTACACCCTTCAAAATGGATTTGGGGCGGGGGGGGGGTGCCCCCGGAATTCCAATTTTAGTTTCCTAGACTCAAAGAATCGAATTCGGCCCCCCCCCCCAACTACCCGTAGCCAACACCGCTTTGCAGGCACAAGACGCTAGATTGTAGCCCAGGTCTACAGGGTGCTTGATGAGTCTGACGGTTTCTACATCAACAAGGCCTGAATCGGGAGACATGGGGGAAGCCCATGGAAGAGGGGGGAGCATGACAGGGCCTTGAGCCATTGGAAAGCATTCTCGTTGCCTTAGTTTTCTTGCCCGAGCAGAGTATCGAACAGCAGCGAGGCTGCAAAGTTGCCAGGGGTCGTTTTTTCGCAGGGGCAAAGATACCTTGTCGCACGGGCAGGTGAAGTGAGGAAAGGCATATCCCAGGCAGCAGGGCGAGGAGCAAGCAACAATTTGATCGGGACTGCGAACTGTTTGGTCTCTCAAGAGCATTGCAACTAGCCCTCACAAAAGTAACGTGCACGACTCGCTTTCTGTCGCATCACCTCGGCTGAAGTCGTTTTAGTGTAACAATGTAGCACAAACAGGAGGAAGGACGTTCAGACTTGAGTCAGAATTGCTGACAAGGGCCAGCCCTCAATGGCCCGGTACCAGGTTCCATTGGCATTTCACATTCCGAGGGTGAATCCTTTAAATGTTCTCAAAGTCGACGCCAAAACCAAGGGTACCCGAGCAAAGAGGGCCGGTCGATTACAGTAGCCCCTTCCTCAAGGACCCGGATCGCATTTCCGGCCAACTCTTTGCCCAGTTCATTGGCATCCTTTTCCACATTTTGTGTAGTGGACCCCCAGCCCCACAAGGAGTTGCCATCCTCTATCAGGGTGACTGGGCAGCCCAGTTTGGTTTTTGTCTGATGCCGCGCCCTGAGGTTTCAGACATTTGCCGCTCCCAAACAACCATTTGCTTCACCTTCGGCGAGGATGCTGACTTGCAGCGGGAGCCGCTGTGGTTCAAAGGGCTGGCTCTGCATGCAACAGCTTCAAATGGAGCTGATTGGACCTCCGATGGCAAATGAAGCAGTCGTTTACTCACAGGGCGTGTTGCACTTTGTGGGATCCTTCACTGTTGGGGAGCCAGGTGTGCGAATCCATGACCCCCATTAGCCTGAAGTTCCCAAGCGGTGTTCGAAGTGAGGGTTTCTCAGCATCGACCCAAAGGCAGCTCAAAGAACAACCCTTTCCGCAGCCTTTCGCTGCCAGCGCCACCAGCGCTTGCCTCATTCAACAAGTACCCTTGCTTTGGCAGTTGCCAGTGGTCATTTGCTGGTTGCCGGGCTGGCAGTTGCCAGGCTACAAACGCACAGCGAAACAATGATCAGTTTGCGCGATGTTGCCGACAGTTTCATTCGGTTCCGACTGCGTTTGTGGCCCCTTTGCTGTAGCAAAGGTGGAACGGGAGCATCACGGCAAAGGTGCAGCTCACAAAGCTGGAGCAGGAGACGGGAATTTTTCCCCAAGAATCGGTTGCCGGGCGTTGGGCATGGCTCGACTTTTTGCGCGAAGTGAATCCAAGTATCGTGCAGGGCTGTGGCCCCAGGGGTTCTACAGGCATTCTCAGCCATGTCTGTCGTGAGCATATTTGTTGTGATGTTCTTTGTACACTGTGGCCATGCCGGCCTACGTTGGGTTGTGGTAACTTTGAACAAAACAACGCAAGGAGGCACATGTGCTGAAAGTAACCTTTCAAGGAATTTTAAGTTCCGAGCAGGAATAGCGCGGGCGAGTTGCGTGAGGATGCTCCTTGTTCTAGCTCATCAAAGTATGGTGACCCGAGCATGGAAGTGGACTTGTGACAATCGCGCCCTTGAACATCAATTCCGCATGGCGAACCAGTGAAAGGTTGAAAAGAGACCCAAGCATGCTTGAAAATGCCCAAAAGCCTTTCACATAGAGACGTGAGCGAAGCGTGTCATCTATGACTGGAGCTTTCTTGACTCATTGAGCCCCATGGCACCTGAGCCTGGAGTTGCCCGCAGGCCTTCACCCGAGAAGCCAAGATCAGAGGCTTGAATGGTTTGGAGGGCCACCCTGCTGCGGCCTGAGGAAGCTCGCGGGGCATTGCCGGTTCATGACTGGAAGTTGGGAAAGCGCAGCTGGTTGAGGGGTCCCAAGACGTGCATTTGGTTTTTACATGTTTTGGGAAGCAAGCGGTGTTTGACAGCAAGGGTTGCCTCGGCCATTCAAAAGGCCCACAAACTACGCTTGTTCACAGCTCAACCATCGGGTGTCCACCTTCCTTTCTGCCCAAGGAGCTGCTACTCCCACCCTTTGAGAGAGTTGGCTAGCCAAAGCCGCAGCCCTCAGCCCCTCAGGTAGCTGGCACCGCATCAGGTCGATCCTAGGACAGGGGCCAACCAAAGTGAAGCCAAATGTGCAAATGGGGGGCGAATGCCGGAACAGCTGCCAAACGGCAGATGCCAAATGGATGATCATTACAGGTGAAGCATGGCAATGCGCGGGGGCGGCCTCACTCGCAATCATTACCCACGGAGGATTTGTTCTTGGATTGCCTTCAGGTCAGTGAAGCTACAAGGGGTCGGGTTGAGTCGCGTCGGCTTGCGTACAGTCGCGTCGTTCGCGCGTGGCAAGTGGGGAAAGCATCCCCGCAGGGCAACCGGCTCAACTGTATGCGCTGGAGTGGAGTCCCATCGAACGCGTGGCCGTTGGAGCCTTCCCTTTTCCCAGGCGCGGGCATAAGCAGCCAGTTGGGCGGCAAAGCGCACACTGCGGAGGCGCATGGCCAATGTGATTTGCATGGATTCGAATGCAAAACTCGAACCGAAACTGGCGTGGCTGGTGGGGAAGCATCGTGGAAGGCATCGAAGCAGCGGGGCCGGTGGGCCAAGCGCAGCAAGACATCAACTGCAGTCTTTATGTTAGCGCAGCAAGACTACCAGTTAATTAGCTGAAAACCTTGCTTCTTTTTAGTTTGCGTGCGTAATGCGTGCTGTGGTTTGCGCGCAGTGTGTGATTCGGTTTTGCTGTGTGATGCGTGACGTGGCATGTGTGTGTGTGTGTGTGCTGGAACGTGTTATGAGTGATGCATGCATGCGTGCGTGCATGCGTGCGTGCGTGGGTGGGTGCGTGGGTGTGAGGATGTGGGTCCGTGAGTCTGTGCGTGCGTGCGTGCGTGCGTGCGTGCGTGGGTGGGTGGGTGGGTGTGTGTGTGTGTGTGTGGGTGTGGGTGTGCGTGTGCGTGTGGGTGTGTGGGTGTGTGGGTGTGTGGGTGTGTGGGTGTGTGGGTGTGTGGGTGTGTGGGTGTGTGGGTGTGTGGGTGTGTGGGTGTGTGTGTGTGTGTGTTTGTGTGTTGTGTCTGTGTCTGTGTCTGTGTCTGTGTCTGTGTCTGTGTCTGTGTCTGTGTCTGTGTCTGTGTCTGTGTCTGTGTCTGTGTGTGTGTGTGTGTCTGTGTCTGTGTGTGTGTGTCTGTGTCTGTGTCTGTGTCTGTGTCTGTGTCTGTGTCTGTGTCTGTGTCTGTGCCTGTGTTTGAGAGAGAGAGTGTGTGTGTGGGTGTAGCGTGTGTTGTGTGGTGTGTGCCTTGTGTGTGTGTGTGTGCGTGTGTGTGCGCGTGCGTGCGTGCGTGCGTGCGTGCGTGCGTGCGTGCGTGCGTGCGTGCGTGCGTGTGTGTGTGTGTGTGTGTGTGTGGGTGTGGCGTGTGTTGTGCGGTGTGTGCCTTGTGTGTGTGTGTGTGTGCGCGTGCGTGCGTGCGCGTGCTGACGTGTGCATGTGCGTGCGTCCGTCCGTCCGTGCGTGGGTGGGTGTGTATGTGTGTGTTTTCGTGGCAGGCTTTGGCCATCCACTCAGCAAGGACGCTTTCCCATTCACACGTGATAAGCCCAAACGACTGCGCGACCTTTCTAAACACCAGTTGGTATGTTTTTCCTAACGCTGAATTTGCTGCATTTCATTTTCTTGGACTTCGGCTTGCTTCATTCGTGCGAGCAGAAACACCTCGCACAAGTGCGCAAGGGCCGAAGTGGACCCGAAAGCTTGTGGCAGCTTTGTGTTGTCAATTTTGCTTTGCATGCCCTTGCTAGTTGCGATTTGTTGTCACGTTGTGCCCCGGGACATCGTCATATTATATAATATTTGCATGGTTTAAGAGGTGGGCAGAAAAATGCGAAAGCCTAGGCCTTTGGTGGCATCAGGGTCTGCCTCTACAACGGCCTTCCAGATGAAGCTGTGGACGAAGTCCGTTGGTTGCATGAATGCCGCAGCATTCTGGGTAGGGAAACTTCAAGCGCATGTTGCACTTGTACGGGCTTGTGGCATTTGAACCCTTTGTCAGTGAAGCCGCGGGCCTCAGTCAAGTTTGCCACTAGCCTCTGAAAACGCAGGAATCCTATCTTGGAACAATTTTGCAAGGGAAGCCGCACACAGTAAGCAAGCTCTCCACGCTTTCACGATATGCAAACTGTTTGTAAAGCACGTTTTCTGCTGAGCTGCTTTGCTTGTTGCCGTTCTGGCTCGCACGCCCGCATTCCAACACAGGGACTGCGCATCGCGCAAACCATCTCCAGAGACCAAGCGCAACCTTGTAACATTTGGGCGGGCCATCTCGAGCTCGCTCTCTAGAGAGGTACTTGAGGATCGGAAGTTTGGAAGGCCCATGTGGGAGATTGGGGCATGCCTCGCTTCAAGAGAGGACTTTGATCTGGATTCTGGCATTTGGAGAGCAAACTGCGAGGGTCAGTTGCTTTCCATTTCTCCCCCACAGGTCATTCGGCTCCTGGAAGAGTTCCATGTGACGCACACCAAGACCCAGAAGTCTCCATTGGAGGTCTACCAGCCACCAAGCGAGAACTTCTGTGGAAAGGCCAGGGTGCAGAAGGTGCAGAGCTTTTCTCGCGTTCCCCATATTTCAACTTTGCCAGGCTTTGAGACGCGGAGCCTCGGTGTGTGCCTTGTTTCCTTGTCAGACGGGAGTTGGGGGCATGGGAACTGGCTTTGCAAGGCACCGAACCCTGAAACAAACAAACCACTAGACCAAAAGGCGGTTGTGAATCTCACAGAAAGTACCTGGCAGGAGAGGGCAACACTTTCTTTGAAAGAGGAAACATCCAGAGGCAGCAGGGTTGCATGGTGCTCAGATCACTCCTCAGACCACTCCTCCACTCCAATACTTACATACTTGCAGCCTCGAACATGTCGTGACGACTCAAAACCTTTTCGGCACCTTTCCTTCTTCCGTGGGCAATCCTTGGCCCTGCGGCATTGCACACTTTGGGCCTTTCGTTTTCCTCCTGCGTCCTGTGGACGAAATCCTGCAAGCAGCTCTGGAAGGTAAATGCCAAGGAACAATGGCTCCCATGGTTTCACAGTGGTGCGAAGCGGATTTCGTCCAGCATGGGGACCGTCGCAGCCGAAACCCGACGCCAGGACCTGCCGCTCGAGGATCTCTGCAGGCCAAAGATGCTGCGGAGCTGAGCACTTGGGGGGCTTTTGCGGGCGCCGTGCAGCGGGCGCTTCGCGGCACCGAGCGGGGCAAAGAAATCGGCGAAGTGTGAGTGTAAAGGTGTGGTTGGACCACGCGGTTCAAGGCATTTCAGTCGACATGATTGGTGAGGACCTTTGCAATGCGACTGAATGAGGACCTGGAGGGGCACGGCATTACTGTCAAACTAGGGAGGTTTATCAGCAAATGCCAGGACACGCCCGGCTGGTCTGTTTGAAGATGTGCCAGATGAATGCATTCTGGTACTAGTACCGGGTTCTATTTTTTGACTACCTGCAAATAGACTTAAACCCAGGGGCCCACCCCTGCATTCAAGTCTATTTGCAGGTAGTCAAAAAGTGAAACCTTGTTCTGGTACGTGTGCCTGATTTGCCTGTTTTGGGAGACTGCGTCATTTCTCAATGAAAGAACACTTGTTGGGCGTATGACCACGCCTTCTTTCAGGTGAACATCCCATCGCCTTACCACTTTCACATGACCCTTGCACAGGTCCCCCACTGGTTGATCACAATTCAGGCCTTCTCAGACAGCCCCAGAAGAGGCTGGTAGGCAATGTGCGCGTTGCCCTCAGTCCCCCCAGCCATCCCCACAGATCTTCAGCTAAGAAACCAGCAACTCAGACACAGCTGCTGTGCTCTTGGGCGCCCCTCGCAACCAAAGCAACCAAAGAGTGCGGTCTCATGGCATGTGACTCCCTGCACATTCGGCGCGTTGCTTTGCCAGGGCGCACGGCTTCCAGATTTTATTTCAACATCCCCGAAAACAAACGGCAAGAGTCGCAAGCCGACATGACACTTTTGAGGCTGGGCTGGGGTTGTCATGCTGAACTCCACGCTCAGTAGATGTACCCCTTAGCTTGAACAACGGCCTTTTGATGGCAAATTGAAAGGTTAGACGTTCGCTTCGCTTCGTGGTGATGAGTGAAAGAAAGGAAGGTGAGCATCAGAGCATCAAGCCATGGCGACACTGCCATACAGTGCGCCCGCTCGGTGTCCAAGCGTGACGCGTCAACTGTACCTCGTAAAAGTTTAGCGAGCTAGGAGTTGCTTCCAGGCTGAGGCCAAATTCCAGTACCATTCGAGCGGTTGAAGCCAGGATTCACCTGTGATTTGCCATGGGCTGAGTTTCTTGTGCCAACTCTTTGCTGGAAGCAATTCTGGTTGCCAACTCCGTTCTGCCTCCGCACGAAGCCATTGGCAACCCACTGTGTTGGCTTTTTTGCGACGAAAGATTCTGAGCTTCGAGAAGCCGAAGCTGAAACAGGGACTTGTCTTGGCAGTGATCGGCCCTTTGCCAGCTCTCATTTGCTGCCACAGGATTAGAGGCAATGTACTTTGGGCCAGCCAAAGAGCCTAGGTGTCAAGTGTAAGAGCTTAGGTTGCCACTGCTCCATTTTCCTCGCGGATTGGCAGGATTCGTTTCCCGCCCCAGGACTGTCCAGCAAGGAAGCAGCAGATTTGCTTTAGAGGTTCAAGGCCAAGGCCAAATGTTAAATCATGGCACGCTCATTGCTCTTGTCTCTTGTCCAACAGTTTGCCACGCGTGGCAACTTTGAGCTTGTTGTTTGCCAACTGTCAGACATGCACACCATCGGTGCTGCACCTCTTGGTGGGCCTGGTCCTGGGTTGTGGGGGCAGCTCATGCCAGCTCAACATACAGCTGGCGACCCCAATTAACGCCAGCACACTGAGAGAGAGTTTCGAGTGGCAAGACGTACCCATGTCAACCTCCATCCAGAATGCCTGGGGAGGGCTGATGTGAATGGGTATCTCCTTGACGCAACGCTCGTTTGTCGGCCTGAGACGGTGTCGCATCTTTTTGTCTCCGGGGACTCTCGGAGCCCTGGGGTTTCCGATGGACACATCCGCTAGGCGCGGAAGTCGGAATGCGGGGCGCCGTTTTGGCACCCGCATAGTGCCTGGCAACGGCAGCAAAGCTTCTGCCCAACGGCCAGGGCTGAATGACGTCAATGACGCTTGCGTCATTGCCGTCTTACACAATTCGCCTTTGCGCCGAGAATTCCCACAGATTTTGAGGAAAAGAGAGGAAGTTCAGAAACGAACTCTACTGCTATTGGGTTGGATATTCAAGCTTTAAACTTGTTGGATACCCCTCATATTTCCTTGCAACCTGCCAAACAGTGAAACTTCTTGCTGCGGGATATACAGCGCCCAAGGACAAATTGTCTATCAGACTTGGAGGGGCCATCCAGTTTCCGAACCAGCGCTAGAACCATGAACTGGGCGCTAGTTTAGATGTTGTTGTTTTTGTCGCAAAAAAACAAAAACATTACTTTTTGGTGGTATCCAGCTACGGGCCCATGCGGGATCCTTTCCTAAGAGTTCAGATAGGCGAGTAAGGTTGCCTCCATTTTTTTTGCCCACGAGGGTGTGCTTTCCAAAGTCATAGCCAACTCAGGCTAATTCGGGTGCGTGTTTCGGCACACCGGAATTTGAACGGGGAGGTAGGTTTGGCACTTAGAAACGGTGGTAGTTTGTGATTCAAAGGAAGGTCTTCTTGGGAAGCATTGCATGGGGGGGCTTGTTAGGGCCGCATCGCTTGGGCTTGAGATTCAGAGAGGGCCCCCCCCATTTAGGGCGCGAACTCTCATGTAGCCAAGCTGGGATAGAAGACGTATGAAGACTTTGAGATGCCCAACCCGATTCTCAGGGTTACTCTAGTCTCGGCGCTTGGCGGTATGCCTTCCCTGTGCATATTCCACGGTCATGCCCTTTGTCAGACACTCGGCTTCCTGGTCACGGGTCACACGCTCGAAGAGTTAACAAAAAAAAAACACCGAAGCTGCGGCCTTGACCGGATTTGGGTCCAAGTCCTGGAACCCTCACACGAGCAGCGATCCCACAAAGCTCAAGAAGTCGAATGTGCTTCCAGCTGGCAATTTGGCAATGGCACCATTGTGCGTGCAAATACGTCATCAGTGCCATCAATGCAGACGCTATTCAGTGCATTCGAGACCTACTTGGGCCTTTTCTTACAGACCTCCCTCTTCATTGTCCAGCTCTTTTTATCTTCGATATGTGTGAACCTTGTGTTCTTTTCGGGCGTCCGCTCACAAGGCAGCGCACCAGGAAGCCAATTTTTTACCCACCAAAGTGGGTTAAGTCTTAGACCTGTGTGGCTGACCGCGCATTAATTGGGGGATTGGCAGTTGCCGGCAGCTGCGGCCACACACGAGCGCCCATGCGCTCGGACCGTCCTGCCGTAGAGTATTCGGATACTGCCTGGCCCACACCATACGAGGTGTAGAAACCACACAGTCCGCAGTCCGTCCAAGAAAAGTTTTTCGTGTTGAGCTTAGCAGTTGAACGTTGAGTTGCGGAGTGGGTCCACCTTTATGCAGAAGAAATGAACAGCAAGCCATACTTTGCCCGTTCCTTCCTTGCAACATCTACACTGCCTTATGAGGCAGCATGACAGAAGAACAAGTTGTTTCTGACATGGGTCAGTGGACGGTGTTTTGTTTGCCTCGATTTTCAAGTTGCATTTCATTAGTTGGCAAAGTGAAGGAACCACCACAACCCGCATGTTTTTTGTCTGCTTCAAGAAACTCCCGTAGTCATGTTTGCAGCCAGTAGGGTAGAGGTGTTATTACGCGATATGTTCCAATACCACCTGGGCTTCTTTTAGCCCGTCCTAGCCAAAGAGAGACGCACACAAAAAGGATCGTCATCCAGGGTGCAATCCACAATGCATCCACTGTTTGGGGGGGTGTCAAGCAATGTGGGCTCCGAGTTGGGGACCAAAGCCGTGCCTCCACTGCCCCGGAACTCCTTGAAACCCTCCTTTCCAGAGCCTATCTGGGCAGAGACCCCATTGCTTTCAGCTGTTGGGGATATCAAGCTTTTCACGATTCCTGGTCGGCTGGACCATGTGGCTTCTTGAAGGGGCTTGTGCCTCGCACAAGCCTTCCGTGCCCACCCATTTCTAGTTTTACAAGAGGATTACCGACAGTGGCTGGGGTCCCATAGTTGCCTCCTACGAGTCTCAAGGGAGTTGTTGGGGGAACTCACTTGGCTGTGGGTCAAAACCAGTGTACAATTTTGGGGTAGGTGCGCCACCCATCTTAGTCTATCTTAGTGGGGATTGGGATGTTCACTGGGGGTACGGGCTTTTGACCCATGGCCACTTTTCTGCGTTTTGCATCCCTTTGAATATCTTTGAATCACTTGCTGCTGGTCACTCGAGGTGATGACTGCAAGCAAGTGGGTGGGCATGATGCTGTACACTTTGTCCAAACCAATCGCCTCGATGGTGTGCCGTGCACAGATGCACAGTTAGAAGTCAGCCAACCGCCGAAGAGACTCTGCGTACCAGCTCGCTTTTGACAAAATGAGCCTGAGCATAGGCTGGTTTGCGGCGTGCGAGGGGCTGCTTTGTGAATGCGTTGGGGGTCCCGAGGTTCATGTTTCTCACTTGCCCAAAGCCGACCTTTTAACCTTCTTGTTCTTGGTTTCCCTGATTTGGTCCACTTTTGGTCATGGCCCCAAAAAGCTGTCTGGCTCACAAGCTCCGGCCCAGCTTGTGGCAAATGGGGGTGTCCCAGTACGGCGTGTTTGTGGACAGCCTGCAGCTCCCTACGCAAGTGGGTCTTCACCGTGTGCATGGTCCAGCTTGCGACCTACTCTTGTCCAGACAGTTGAGTGAATAGCTCAGTTTTTCGCCCGGGCTGGGGTGTGCCTGGGTGTTCCCCATATGGCAGTGATTTTTTTTGAGGGGTCTGCAACGGAGCAAGACCAGCTGGCTTGTTACAGACCCCTCGTTACACACCCCTTGTTAAACACCCTGGCTGCACACACCCTCGTTACACACCTCAGATGAACAAACCGGGCCAGTGACGTGACTGCCCTCTTTTTGCCACAGCTTGGCTTGCGGTGAATAGCCGCAAGCAAGCTGGAGCTGCGGACGCGCTTTGCATAGTGCGGTTTGCTTTGCTACATAGCCGTTACATACCTCAGTACAGACCCAACCCCAGCGCGCTTTTTGCCGCCGCCTGGCTTGCGTTGAGTAGAGCTGCGGAGGCGTGCTTTGCGTGCTGTGGTTTGCTTTGCCTCGTTACAGACCTCGTTACATAACCGTTGCAAACCTCGTTGCAGACCCAACCCCAGCCCGGGGCAGCGACCCCCCTTTTTGCCGCCGCCTGGCTTGCGTTGGATAGAGCTGCGGAGGCGTGCTTTTGGTTTGCTTTGCCTCGTTACAGACCTCGTTACATAACCGTTGCAAATCTCGTTGCAGACCCAACCCCAGCCCGGGGCAGCGACCCCCCTTTTTGCCGCAGCTTGGCTTGCGTTGAATAGCTGCAAGCAAGCTGGTGCTGCGGAGGCGCGCTTTGCATACTGCGCCTCGCTTTGCCCTGTTACAGACCTCGTTACATAGCCGTGACAACTCCAGCCCGGGCTAGCGACCGTGCTTTTTGCCGCAGCTTGGTAGCTGCAATCAAGCTGGAGCTGCGGAGGCGCGCTTTGTGTCGTGCGCTTTGCTTTGCCTCGTTACAGACCTCGTTACATAGCCATTACATACCTCGTTGTGTTGCGCTACATTGTGCTACTGATACTGCTTGTCAGGAAATGTTTGTCCCGTTACAGACCTGCGTAACAAGGACCTCGTCGCGCGTTACAGACCCCCAAAAAATTCATAGCCATATGATGTGGGTCTGTTGCCCTAACGGGTGCCAGACCGATATTCTGCAGGCCTGTGCCACGGCGCCAGGCAAGGGTGTCCTTTATGGCTTTTGTTTTTCCAGAACACAGTACTGGGCCTTCTGACGGCACGTCGTTGGCCCGCGGGCTCATCCAGATTCGCCGCTTGAGGAAGTCATGGCCCCAAAAGGTTAACCTCTTATTTTCGGGCCAAAGGGGAAACCCGAACGCAACTGGGAGACAGAGAGAGCCTCCCTCCGAACCTTGCCCCCCACCCAGCCTCATTGCCGACGCTCTTGGCTGAAGCGGGCTTGGCCGGGATTTTTTTCAGGCGCGGAATGCGGCACGTGGCCATGGGGCACCTCACCCACCCCCCTTCGGCAAAGCCGTGCGCCTTGGGGCTGGGAAGCCCCCAGGTTGAGGCAACAGTGACCCCTTGTGGCCAAGGTCTGCTTGGAACCATTGTGGCCAAAAAGCGCTCAAAGGATGTTGCTGGGCTTTTGGTGGCGGATTTTCGTGAGCAAGAATCCCTTCCAACCACTTTGCAGGCGTCATGGAGAAAGCAGGCGCGCGTGAGAGTGCTTGCTCCAATCAGCTTTATAGCCCTTATCGCCGTAAGTCTGTAAGGGGGGTGGCAAGGTCTAAGCGGCACGATGGGGCACTGGAGCATTGGTTGGGAGTTGGCTTGGTTCTAACACAGGGTTGCAACGCATGGCTTGCAAATGAACGGGAGTGGAATGGCAGCAACAGAGCCCACCTGGAAGTCCGGGAGGAAGTGAAGGGACGGCACTGCCGTGACAGCAGTAAGTCCAGCAGAATGTGCCGTGAACTTCTCAGGGGGCAAGAACCGCCTCGTTCAGACGCGCCGGAGAGCCCAGCTCGCCGATTTTATGAGGTCACCTCCACGGTTTCGGCCAGCGTTCTCCGTCCAGCGGTCATGGACACGAGGTCTCCAATCAAAGGTCACAGGTCAGCTCTGAAAGAGGGCGTGGGAGCAGGATCTTGGAAACATGCGTGGCCTCAGAGGCCGCAAGAGCAAGCATTCAAATGCATGGCTGTGAGGATTTTGGTAACTGGACGTAAACCTCCTTGGCCTCTGCAACGAGTGGTCTACAATTGTTTGTCACGTGATAACTGGCTGACTTGGCCGCACCTGCAGTGCGAT
>CAUJNA010003318.1:82500-92500 GCA_963377175.1 Effrenium voratum
ATGGTGTGACAAGCGCCGGATGGAGCACGCAACCGTGCCGGATTCAATCCCCAGATGGCACATAGACCCATGCGAGATGCTACTGCGGTGGGCACAAGCATGGGCAGAAATAACAAATGACTGGCAGATCCTGGCAGGCGCCAAGTCGCCTTGCATTGGGATGTTTGCCGCAGATTGAAGCCCAACTAGGACGGCTCGGAGAGAGCCCGCCATGCCAGGATCAGCAGTCAGTTCGGGAGCTCAGAGTTCACGGCTTGCACCAGTCGTTGTGAAAGGGCCAGGGCTATTGTTGACCAAGGCCCAATGCAAACACCCGGTCACCTGCTTCGACTGCCTGATCAATAATTCCCGCAATGTGAGGGAGAGAGGCGTTTTGGAATGCCAAAGGGTATTGCTTTCATTGTGTCCTTCGGGCATTAACTCTTTGCCCACAGCTTCGGGCTGTCGTCCGGGGCTGGCAGAACCTCCCCACAAAGTTGCTTTGCAATGGATCCTTTCCTTCAGGGTGGATAAGCCACCAGGATGCAGCTAGAGCTAGAGAGAAGGGTGAATTGCAGTGCCATCCGCTTTTGCCGCACAGCACTCGCTTTTCTGCAAAATGTCCGGGTTTGGCTGGACAGACAAGCTGAAGCCCAGATACTAATTGCTTCGTATAGCTTCAGGGTCAAACGAGGAGCGTGAAAAAGAACACGTGTTTGAATTGAGACCTCGGGGAGGGCCTGCCTCTCGAGTAGCGTGTCCAAAAAGATGCCAGCTCGTGATTCGCGAACATACCATAGTCCAAGGTTCTCTGCCTTCGGTTTCCGTGACGAGTGGTTGGCAGACGCAGCATCCTCAGAGCGCGTTCAGCTTGTCACTCAGCTGAGTGAAGAACACATGAATATAGTTCAGTATGCCGTGGTTCGGGGCTCAGGGTGTACAATTGACTTTTGTATGTGAGCCTAGAGCTGTCCTGAATGGCGGAGCCCCACCTTACAAGTTCGTTTGGCCAATGCGTCATCCATGCGCCCGGGCCCAGGCCATCTTTTACATGGACCGCTTAGCGGTGAACATGCACAGAAGCCATGGGCCGAGAAATTTGGGAGATATTGGACAGGAGCAGGAAACCAAGCCCCCTCAGAATGGGTCAAGTTGTGGTACCTTGCTGTTTCAGTGCAATGTCTTTTGCTAATGGAGTGACCTGTTGGTCTTCGGATTGCCCGAGCCAGTGACAACCAGTTAGCACCTCCATCCGATTTTCATAGAGCGGTCTCTACAGGCACCTGTCCTTTTTAAGGGTGCCTGTTGCCAAGTTCCATCCGTGTAGTTGGTTTGATGGGATATTGCATGGGCGCTTGCAAAAAGTGCTCACTGAGTAAGGCCCAAATTTTATGCCGCTGGGCCAAGTGCAGGCCTCAGATGCAGGGTTGCTAGGATCCCTTTCCAAACGGATGACCCCCTCCGATGGACCACCCTTCGCCTTCAACTCCCAGGGGCCGTTGTTTGTCATGTTCTTTCAGGGATGCGTTCAGCGCTCCAGCGGGTGGATCATAGACATAGATATGAATATATATATATATATATATATGCCCTAATATTGTTGTTTTGGGCATACTGACGCGGGCGGGACCTCACTCGGCACGCTGCATGGGTTAGGTGGACAGCCCTGAGCAGCAAGCGGCGGCAGAGGCAGGCAGTCAAAAGACGCCCCTCACAACCCGGATTAGCAAATATTGGCCTTGACCATCTGTTGTTTTTCGTGCGGAACAAAGCTTCTTTCTGAGGCTTAAACAAGTGTCTTGAGTTGGCTCCAGCTGGCAGATGTGTCATATTTGCGGCACCTGGGTGAGTTGAAGATGTTCGGCTGGTTATACGGCCAATGGATGGCTCATTCGGGATGGCCACCTGGGCTCGGAATAGAGCTTGGGTGACGCATTTGGGCGTGAAGCATGGGACTTTGAAAACTGTGCCTTTCCCCTTGGTTTCCCTTGCAAACCACCTCCAAAAGAGCGGATAAAAATCAAAACAAAAGCAGACACACAGACACAAGCCTTTGCACCTTCCAGGTTATGGGGCACCAGGATCTTTGGTTGGCCTCCGTGATGATTGCCCTGAAGATGCCTGGATGCCCAGAGTGCAGCCCACTTTGAGGCAAAAACCTCAGATTTTATATTTGGCACTAAGAAAAACAAACACACATCTCTATATATAATATTTGTTGGTTGGGGGCGGGGTTGGTCGTGTCATGCCATTTGGTGCACCCTGGGTTGGGCCGCCCGCGTGGGGCAATCGCGGCGGAAAGTCGCAGCGGCACCGAAGTGATGCAGTGATGCTATTAATTTGCCAAACCTTCGCGGCACTTTATTGGTAGCTACATCCGGATCCCGATTCACAAACAGAAGCATTGCCATATCCCTCTACGAGTATTTGCACTGGTCATGACATGTTTCCAGGTCCGAAGCTGAATCTGAGCTGGCACGGAGCCCGGAATGGGCACTTCAGATCATGCCGTGCTTTGACTGCTACTGTGCAGGAAACGTGGTGTTTGTTTGGTGTGGACAGCCCTGCAATGTCGAAATCATGGCAATTGAATCCATAAGGGATATTGGTGCTTTGAAAAACCTGCCGCAAGGCTTCCTAGCGCAACCAAGTCTTTCTGGGGATATGAACTTGGGCCATGATAGCGTGGATTGCTCAGGCTACCCAACCTCGATAGCTGACTTCTTGTAGCTTCAGAGCTACTCGGTTGGGGGATGGTGAGTAACTACATGGGCCCAATGGCTGCCGCTGCGCACCGCCCCCGAAGAGGCATTCCTTTCTTTGCATGGTTGCTGATTCGGGCTGTGTCCTTTGCTGGGTTAGTCGACGGCGGCCATGTGAGAACTAGGACCATGGCTCGACCATGGCCATGTGATCATTGAGCGGAAGGTGCTGCGCAAAAACCCATGCCAACCAAGCCTTTCCGAGGATAGCAGCATCCAAGATCTTGTAGTGCCATTGGCGTGGGGCCTCAGCACAAGGCCTGAAAAGCATTGAAATTTGGGTTATGACCAGACGAGCTCAGACAGCACGGGTTGCAGCAGAACCAAAAAACTCAACAACACAATTCAGCCAAACACACAATAACAACACAAACTCCAATAATAGCACAAATAAACCACTGAAAGAAGCACCAGGGACGACTCAAAAAAACAAAGCAAAGCACAACTCCGCCTTCAACTCAGAAAAATAACTCAGACAAACCTAAGCCTTGAACTCGACCCCCGCACTTGAGTTTGAGGCTGAGTCTGAAGCTGAGTCTTTTCTGAGCTTTTTCTGAGTTATTGCTGAGTTTGTTTGAGTTTTGTTGAGTTTGTCCGAGTTTGGTTGGGTTGTGTTGTGTCATCTTGGGAGAAAACTGCAGATTTCCTCCCAAACCAACTCCCTCAACAAAACTTAAAAAAAAAAAAACTAATAGAAACTCAGAAAGAACTCAAAAGCCAACACAGAAGAAGCTCAGCAAAAAACACTGCTCCAGACTCAGACTCAAGCTCAAGTTGGGGGATCGAGTTCAAGGCTGAGTTTTTTGTCTGAGCTTGTTCTGAGTTTTTCCTGAGTCTTCCAAGCTTAGGAGTTTCCAGATCGAGTTTTTTGGATTGAGGATGTTTTTTTGTTTTGTGTGTGTGTGTGTTTCAGTTGTTTGAGTTGTTTGAGTTGTTTGAGTTGTTTGAGTTGTTTGCAAGTTCCTGGATTTGTGGCCTCTGTGGGCGAGATCAGCTCATGACAATTGAGTGTGCCTCAGAACTCGGAGCTTCTTGAATGGCCGCACTTCCTCTGGCGGCTTGCGGTTGTGCTTTTCTCCTGGCCAACCGCCCCAACGCTTGAACGGATGGGTACACCTTTGCTCATTGGCAATAGGCTATGCTGGGTTCCGTGTGTAGCTTTGAGCGCTCTTTCTTGGAGAGGTCAAGTTCGGGGGGGTCACCTTGTGCCCTCAACCCTTGACAACGCACCAGGATGGCTGTTTGACAAGCACGTGTTTGACATAAAGCCCTTCCAGAACAGCTTGGGCTCCGAAGTGCCTGCAGACCCGACTTGGCGGGTGACGAGCATCAACAGTTGACACTTTCAATCTTGCCCTTTTGCTTTCTGCCCTTGCCGCTGAAGCACTGGCGTTTTGAAGGCTAAGTCAACTCCCAGGGAATGCTAGCGCCACAGACGCCCTACCAGCAGGATACCTATTTGCAGATCAAATGTATGTATTTCAAATTGGCCTACTCGCCAGTGCGTCTTTCCTACGGGCGATGAGCGTTTGGGCGGCTCCTTTAGACACACTAGGCCCCAAAGAATTCTGGGCCAAGTCATCGGGAAGTCTAGCTGCAGACCCAAGCCAGCCCGCAGCGCACGGATGCCAACTGGGCGAAACCGACGACGCCCTCCATTGGCTTGGTCACTTAGTGCATCCGGCGCCAGCGGTGCACTCAGGTCCCTTTTGAAGCCAACGGCGCCAAGTGCAATCGCACAAGGCATGGCCTGAAGCGGCAAAGGGGCGACGCCTGAAGGGGGAGGGGGGAGATATTGCACCAAGAATGAGCCGCAGTTTCTCTGAAATGAAAGCGACATCACCCCTGGATCGAAGGCAGGGTAAGAATTAAAAGCAGCCATGCAACTCCTCAAAACAGGTGTTGTTTCCTTAAAACAATTTCGGGGAAGAGACCGTAGGTGAACAGATCGTAAGGCCCCCCAGAAAAAAGAAGAAGAAGAAAAACGACAGAAACCGACAGAAACAATGTTGATCATGTTTGATATTGTCATGGATTTGTATGCATTGTGCGAAGGCAAGCAGCTGGAGCAGCTGCCGGCCCGCATTTTACAACAGCAGTTGTTGGACAAGTTGGTTACTCTTTGGCTGGCTGCCTATCTGGAGCGCGAGTCTTGATGGAGAAAATGTAGTGTGCGTATTGTATAGTTGCTTAAGGCGGTCCTTGATATAATTATTCTTTTTTTTTTGGGGGGATTAGAACGCCTTTCACGGAGCTTCAGCTCAACTGTGAGCGAGTCGGCCATAGCCTTTTGACACCTAGAGGCCTCGGAGCGAGTCCAATTACGAGCAGAGCCGGGGGGCGGAAGTTTCTACAACAAACGGGACTTACAGAATTGCACTGTTGCTGGTTTCAGCTCCCACAACATCCCAGCCGCACTTCTTTTCAAGCAAATGCTGCAGCCGCCTTGCGGCCTGCAACGGCACGCGTTCGGAAAGAAGACAGCTTCTCTTGCCTCTCCAGTCTTTTGCAACGAATCCAGGCTTGCACACTGCAAACTGCGCAGCTCTTGCTCGTGCTCGGCTAAGTAAGCCATGAGGCCTGCAAACTGATCGCTTTCCATGGCTTTCCGCGCCTGAACCGGCAACGGAACCGCGAGGCGACGACGTTTGCAGAGGAAAAGTGCAGTGTTCTGCATGCTCTCCCGTGTGGTTGTCTATATGCTTCGGCGTGTCTGTCCTGCAGGAAATCTTACTCGACCTCGCGAAAGTGTTGCGCCTGCCACGAAATCTGTACCTGACCTGCGCCTGCCACGCAAAACTGACCTTGACCTTGCGAAAGTATCGCGCCCGCCACAATCTGCACCTAGCCTTGCGAAAGTGCTGCGCCTGCCACGAAATCTGTACTTGACCTTGCGAAAGTATTGAAAGCGCCACGAAATCTGTACCTGGCCTCGCGAAAGTGCTGTGCCTGCCATGAACTCTGTACCTGACCTTGCGAAAGTATTGCGCCCACCACGAAATCTTACTTGACCTTGCGAAAGCGTTAGGCCTGCCACGAAATCTGTACCTGACCTTGCGAAAGTGCGGCGCCGGCCACGTAATCTGCGTGCGGCACCTTGCACATCCGCGCCAATGAGATTTGCAATGCGTCCGTGCCAGCATTGCGAGAATCCACCGCCTGCCACGAAATTTGTGCTTGACCTTGCGAAAATGTTGCACCTGCCACGACATCTATACCTCGGCTTGCCAAGGTGCTGCGACTGCCACGCAAAACTGAGCTTGCTCCCGTCCGCACCCGTTCCGAGCCCGTCCTGACCCCGTCCCGAACAGGCGCCACGGCAGAGGTACCCTTCGCACATCTTCGGCAGCAACTTCCTGCACCATGCCACGCTTTTTACGCATTCTCTATCTTTTCGCGCGCTCGGACAAGATGCTGAAATACGGCCCCTGCCATGAAATCTGCACTTCTAATATATTTCACGTATCTGTCTACACGTATCTATCTAATATATTTCAAGTCTCTTCCAATCATCGGCTATCCTTCAATTAGTTTCCGTACCACGGAAGTTCCTTCTAAACTTCCTTTGATCAAGTAAATCGAAGCTCTACATGACATATATTCGGGGACCTCTTTGTTTCTGCTTGTTACGCGAAGCACTTGTAGCTGGGCGTTGTTTTTTTGGGGTCGATGCAAAGGGCGCAAGGGCGCATCGGCAAGGTGGAACAGGATCAAGCGTTCGGAGTTCCTGGTGATGCGTCAGCTGGACCGGCGGTGGGAATCGGGTGCAGGGGCGCTATGAGATGGTTGGAGTGGAGACCGCATCAATGCAGAAGCGCAAATGTGTAATGCAGGCATGTGAACTTCCAGAGGAAAAGCAGGTGCGCCACCAGGGAAGGAGACAATGAGTGCAAGCGGGGGTAGCTGCAAGTCACCTTTCACTCGGGCTGGGGGTCGACCTGAGAAAGTTGCACCTTTGCTTGTATTCTGCGATGTCCATGTTTAGGTCTGAACGGCAAACACATATGTGCGGAAAGTCTCGATCAGCGCATCTATTTCATCCGCAATTGAAGGTTTCTTTGTTGCCACACCAGTCACCAACAAGCAGATTGAATCTTACCCTGGGTTGAGTACACTCATCGTCGTGTTGTTTCTGTGGGGGCGTGCGCGCCGGGCCGGGCAGCGCTCGTCCCACAAATGAGCTCTTGCACGTAGCATCATGTCGCACGGCCGTATGGACATGTGACGCTAGATGCAGCGTGCTTGCTTCGCAGAAGCTGTTGCTGCACTGCAAGGACCAAAGCTCTGAACATGTTTTTGGTTTTGCTTGACTGCTATTGAGTTGCATCTTTAGACTTTGCCTTTTTGGGAAATAAAGGGGTTTTCCACTAAACCCCCAAAAAGTTAAACTTTTTGCAGGGGGGTCAACAGCAACCAAGTTTTGCTTTTCAGACCAGGACAGCCGCCTTGTGGTGCCAACAGCTGTGCAGTCGCTGAGAAGCAAGAAGAGGTGAGAATTGGGCTACAGCCCCGTCTCCCTCCCCCCTTCTAGCAGTGCCTCCGGGCGGAGTTGGATCTGGAAGCTCAAAGAACACTCCTCTTAGCTTAGAAGAATAGCTTGCTGGGATTGCATTTGCAAATGGCCCCTGTCCAGTTCCACGTTTCTGGGCGGGTGACTATACTTAACCAATCTGGAATGCAGTTGCTTGATTAGTTTGAGGCCGCTGTTTGGCATCCAGTGCTGGGCAGCTCAAAGAGACGATGCGGAAACGCTTGCACAAGCCCATGCTTGTTGCAGGCTTCCCATATCTTCCCATAACATGGCAACCTCCTTAAGCACTTCCGCCAATCAGCAGGGCCATTGTCGGCCGCGCTTTCTGAGGTTCATTCAGGCTTTTTGCAGGGAGTTGCACAAGGGCGTCCTTGATGTGAGCCCGGCAAGGTTGCCGCAGCTTGCTTCCAGGTGTGACTGCGGCACCTGCCACGCGATCGGGGGCTGTTTTGCCGTCGGCCGGCTCCTATCGTGTCACGAGCTGCAATGTCCATGATACTTTCTGCAGCCAGCGCATGCCATTCATCATTTCTGGCTGTGGCTCAAATTTAGGCGGCCTGAATGCTTCAGGCGCAATTTGCAGGCGATGTTTCCCAAGCCTGCTCGACCCCAAGTCTTGCAAACCTTTGCCACCTTGGCGTTCTTGCGGAGATGGTTGCAGGCAAAGGGTCGCAGACATTGCCATGTTCTTTCGTTTGGTTTCCACGTTTCTTTCAGGAGTATCGCAGAACAGTTTCGCATTTTGTACATCCCCAGTTGGAAATGCTGATGCCCCGTTGCGTATTGAAGCTTCCCCTAAATGTAGCAAGGGACGTGGACAAGCTCCCGGCGAGTCACCTGTCAATGTGCCCCGCCAGGCCTGGCCTGGCAGGGGTCCCAGGTTCAGCTTCAGGTTTGAGGCGCGAATGGCATCTGCCTGTCCCATGTCTCGGCTTGAAGGGAAGCCCAGAAACCAACTGCAAAGAGGGGACCTTTGTTAGGAAGATGGAAAGGCATTCAAGTTGCAGAAGGCTGCTGTTCAGCGAGCTGTGATGCTGAAGCCTGCGGCTGGGTTCGCTCAGGCTGGGAGATGGTAAAGCTGCCGCCGCTGCTTGGCCCCACCATGAACAACAAGGACTTGGAGGAGACATACGAGGTGCATGTGGTCATAAGGACCTTCAACTTGGCGAAGCCCAAGAGGCTGGCGTTGCTCCTGATGCTGTTACCCTATTGGAGGTTTTTGCACTGTGAAGGCAGTGATTGGTGGCAAGGCTACGATGCCTCTAATTCGTGCCAGAGCGTTTGTGGCGAAAGTGCTGGTCATTCATGGAAGAACCTACACAGCCCATGCGTCTCCCAGGCCAAGAGGATCTTATACCATCCTGCTGCACAAGCATCTATTTCCTATCCTGAGGTATTCCGAGTGGAAAAATGAGACGCCAAGTCAAGCAGGCAATTCCCACGCACTTTTGCCCTCAACCCATGCTCCTGGCATAGGAGCAGCGCAAAAAGCGCGCCATGCCGCAGCGATCGTTGACCCGCCTGCAGGCAGGGTTATTCCCGGCCGGCTGGTCCGCTCACAATGCTTAGTGATTCATTGGGTGGTGAAAGGTTTTTTGTTTTGTTTTGTTGTGTATTTGCGGGGTGGTGTTTGGTTTTGTTGGGTTGTCTTCAAGAAAGACATGGTTTCAGACACCAGCCGGTTGTTGCAAGTGACAGGTGCTTGAAACTTGGAGTTAAAGAATTCGTCCTCGGCAGTGCCCACAATGCGGGAAGACCATGCAACATGATTTTGTCCAGGCACATTCGGGTGACATAGGGCCGCCGGACCGCGCCCAAGAACGGACCCGCCTACTTGGTTGGTCCATGCAGGCGCTGGCCCAATTCCTGGCTGACCTGGCGCTCGCAGAGCTCCCAGCGGTTTTGGGGTGCTGGGTGCTTGTGGGCATGAGGCTCCCGTTGGTTGTGAGCCATGGGCGGAGGCTTGTGGCCGCATGCCGTAGCATTCAGGTGCTGAGATGGCTTCTGACTACGTGACCTTTTGAGGTTTCCCAGGTTCCCAGTTATTGGCTGTTTTGCACGATTTGTCTCAGGAAGCATACGGCATGCGCCAGCCGGCACCAGTGAGGCAAGTCAGCCGAGTTCCTGAGGTGCACCGACCCCGGCGGGTCTACGGCAATCGGCTGCCGCCAGAAGCACTGGCCATTGCTGCCGGGGCCTCCAAGCCATGCTCATCTCAAATTTACTCGGAGCAAGGATTGGCGCCTGAGGCCTTATGACGATTGGAGGGCGGGTAGCAGATGATAGCCAATGATCCCTGTCCTGTCCAACCATTTGAAAAGCGAGAATTGCTGAACGTTTGCAACACCCTACATGCAAGGTCCTGGTACTTGCATTTGATGAATCATATTTCACATTCTCATGAACCCTTCCAGGGCATAATCCGGGCACAGGCCCTGCAGCTGGCCTTGCACGGCTTTGGCGCCCCACCTGTGGCATGTGAGGCAGAGCCGCCAAAGCTGTGAGTCTGCGGTGTTGTGCGTGTTTTCTTCTTTGTGTGTTGTGTGGGCGTGTTGTTTGGTTGGTTGTGATTTTGTTAATTTGGTTATTTTGTTGGTTTGTTTATCTGTCTGTCTGTCTGTTTGTTTGGTTTTGCCGTGCTTGTGTGTGTGTGTGTGTGGTGCGCGGGCGTGCATGCGTGCTTGTTTTCCGCCTTTCCCTCGGATGACTTGCGATGGATCGATGGATG
>CAUJNA010003318.1:97500-105000 GCA_963377175.1 Effrenium voratum
TTATGTTATGTATGTATGTATGTATGTATGTAATTATGTATGTGTGTATGTGATGTAATATAATGTAATCTAGTGTAATGTAATGTAGTGTAATGGAATGTAATGTAATGTATTGTAATGTAATGTATGTATGTTTTTAATGTATGTATGTATGTACGTAATGTAATGTAACGCAATGTCATGTATGTATGTATGTAATGTATGTATGTAATGTATGTATGTATGTAATGTAGTGTAGTGTAATGTAATGTAATGCAATGCAATGCAATGTAATGTAATGTAATGTAATGTATGTATGTTATGTAATGTAATGTATTTATGCATGCATGCATGCATGCATGTATGTATACATTTAATTTTGTACTGCAATGCAATGCAATGCAATGTAATGTAATGTAATGTACTGTATGTGCGTCATGTCATGTTATGTATGCTGTGTTTGTGTATGTCATGTTATTTATATGCGTGCCTGCGTACGTATGTATCTATGCAATGTATGTAACGTAGTGTAACCATGTATGTATGGATGCAATGTATCGCAATGTAGTGCATTGCAATGCATGCAATGTAATGCAATGCACCGTCGTGCAACGTTGTAATGGAATGTATATATGTTTGAAGTGTATTCTATGTCAGGTTATGTTATGTTTTGTATATGTTTTTTTTGCAATGTCATGTACTGGGATGAGATGTAACGGAGTGTGATGCAATGCGATGTGTTGCGTGTTGTGCATGTGGGTTTCTTGTGTGGTTTCGCATGGTTTGCTTTGGTGCGCTGGCGTTTGCATCTCGCAAGGTCGCTTAGGCATCTTGGAACCACAGGGATGCTGTTGAAGTTGACTCAGGTTTGGCCCTTACCCCTCATCGTTTTGATCATCGCTTTCGGCCCGAAAAAAATCAACAGTGCCGCCAAATTTCAATTGGTGGTCCCAAGTTCGCAGCACAGCAAAACTTGGATGCTATTGGATTGCCTTCGCTTTTCTTGGTTGACGTTGAAGCGTTCTGACTTCCTGTCCCATTCCATGATTGAAATGTTGCACGCGCACCACTCACGCCAGATCGCTTGCCGATGGCGGGCAAGAGGCTGCCAGATGCCAAAAGCACCCAGCCAGGACAGAATGGCACTGGACATCACTGAGTGCAGTCACATCATACAAGCGAGATGTTCATTGCTAGCTGGCAGCCTGGCTGCCTTGCATACCGCTGGGCCAGAAAGAAGTGTGCCTCATGTGTATACCCTGACACATTGTTCAGACAAGTCTCATAGTAACAGCTGCACCTAAGAGAATGCGGTACAAACAAGAAAACAAAGAAGTTGCCGTGTCAAGGTTCCGGTGTTGCAGCAGTTTCTTGAGACGATCCGAACGCAAGCTGGCTTTGTAGCAGCATTGGCACTCAGCTTGGTGTGCAGGCACGGATTGCAGGTTACGCATGCATGGGTGATGATGCCAGACGGCTTGTTCATACCCAGGAGGACCTTCCCGCCTTGCTGCAAGAGTGCTGTTTCTTCCAAACCCCGCGGGGCGCCTCAGTCTTCAGTTTGCGCTCTTCGCATGAGACTTCTTTGCATGTACCGTTTTGAGCACCATGGGTGTGCTAATGTGGCATACCTCGACGGTAGCGGGTGATGGGGTGGCAGAGGCTAAGTGTTCTTGAACATACGTTGGCTCTATTCTGACAGAACCGCGGCCGTCTTTTGCTACTCAAGGTGCCAGCTATGTATGTTCGGGATATCAACTGGATTCAAGTCAGGAGTCTTAAGTCTTAGCTGTGAATGTAGTTCTACTTCTGAAATGCTCCATAGACAAGTCAAGCGACCACGCTCAAGCAGTTAACTTCTTGGGGCGTTGCCTTGTTTTCACTGTTGACAGGGCCATGTCTGACTCTCTCAACGGCACTGTCAGCACAGCATCAGCCGGTTACGTCCCGTCAGCTTCAGGCAGAAGCGGCCGCTGGAGCCCAAGGATCATTCGGCCACTCCTGGTGCGGCCGCCCAGAGTTGTGCTCGAGCTCCGCGAGCTGGGGATTCCCATGAAGGCCTTACTTTTGTGGTTCCTTATGTCTGGGTGCGGGTTGCAGTAATTTCATTTCTATCCATGTCATATGCGGTAGCCGTCAGTCCACTGCAATCTACATTTGAAGCGCCGCTGGCGTGCGGGTTGGGCATGTGAATTCAACAGCTGGGTCTATGAACCACTTGCCATCCGCGGCCCGACAAGAAGGCATTTCCTGCAATTGAGCTGGAACTGACTGACATGAAGTGAATAATCCATTCAGCGGCTTCGCGCTGCACAGCCCGCAACGGTGACCCGACCTTGTCACTGCAAAAGGCGCCCACGAGGTCCAGGCAGGGCTTGTTTGAGCATTTGGCAGCACAGTGACAGCGTTTTTCTTCTTTGCTACGAATTTGTGGCAAATGTCACCCCTCCTTGCCCCAAGCCACAAACCACCAATCCAAACCAATCAGAGGGAAGCGGATTTCTGGCAACTGGGTGTAAATCGTTTTTAAGCCGAGGCTCAGCACCGCAGGCCGGGGACATTTCGACCTCGCATGGCGGCGAGTTTGGGCTCCCACTGGGTGAAACGAGCCCGCCACCATAGGTCCCTCACTGGGGGATCCGCGATTTCAGGTTTGGGATTTTTGTACAACTTGCGCTTCGTCTTGTTCCTGCTTCGTTTTCTGCTGGGAATCAGGGTGAGTGTCATGCTTCTTGATGAGGGTGCATGTAGTGTTGGGCTTCAAGGGCTGGGCGGGGTAGGAGTATCTCCTTTGCGTGGACCTGGACTCGAACTCTTTGCTTTCTGCATGTTCTCTCTTCCAGTCTCTCTTCCAGTCATTTTCACCGCAGGACCCCTGCGCCATCAAGATGCGGCCAAACCCAGGCCCGCACCCAAGTACAGATTTGGAAGACGCAAGGACGCGGGGAGTTACCGATATAAATCAATCTCAGGGTCATGCACCGTTTTGCCGGCCCCTAGCAAGGGGCCGTTTTTGGGTATGCTGCTTGTAGGTTTCATATGATAAATGTTGGGGTCGGACGATGCAAAAGAATGCTTGGCGGCGTGCGGCCGGTCCGTTCTAACTGCTGGCTGTTTCGTTGCCCGATTTATGCTTTTGCTCGATGCTCGCACGTGTCCTGGAACGGAACATCAGGAAGGGCCTGTACTAACGCCATGTTGCTGGTAGCAGCTCAAGCACGTTCCAACCGTGGGTGGTTGACGGTTATGTCTTCACTGTAGCACTGCCTGAACGTGTGTATATGCTTCCAAGCAGATCTCTTCAAGGCTTTCGAGTCATGAAGGGCTGCGGGGACATTTCTACTTGCCCTGTCCAAGGATTACAATGGCAGCCAGTGCAACCCCATTCACAGGCTTCCCCACACCATTCAGGCTGTATTGTTGTTATCGCTTGTCGTCATATTATTGCAGACTGGCAGTGGCTGCAGGTTCACCGCATCATCATAAGAGCCTCAAACTGAGAAGCATACAGCCCCTCGGTATGCCCAGCTTGGTTCGCGCCTACTACTTTCCATACCCCTACTCGACTGGTCGCCAGTATCATGGCACGTGTGTGTGTGGATCGGAATGCCGGCTTGATCTTTGCGGAACGGGTGAAAGAAGGACAAACTCATCCTTGGACTGGCTCCCAATGTCTGCCTTGCCAGAGGAACTCCCCGGAGCGAGGCCGGAGGGACATGCGCATGTGCAGCCTGATGTTTTCGGGATGTTTTCTGCGTCGCCATGCGGCTCGTTTCAAGAGACAAAAAGGGAGAGGGCAGTTGATTCAATGATTTGCTTCTTTCACCGTCCCCTCGGAAACAACGCCCTGACATTTCCTTTAATATTAAACAAATTAAGTCTCTTTGTCGCTTGTTGCTGGTTCCCAGCTAAGGGATGAACAGCGGCGCCGTGTTTCCATTCATTTTGCGGCGGATGGAGAGCGGACTGGCACAATGTGCTGCCATGACTGGACGGTTTCAGGAAGAATTTGGAGTTGCTACGAACAAGCTAGTACTCGGAATTAGCAAGAACAACAGCATTCTGTTAAGAAGGCGTGCCTGTCATGGTTACATGTGTGGTTTGATCTTGCCAGCCCTTGATTGTTGTCAAGAACACAAGTAATTTCAGCAGGACCATGCATGTCTAGCAAAGGCTCACCACTGTGCCCTAATACAATGTGCTCAGGCTTGGCTTAGCAGCAAGGTTTTGTGTTGTGGTCATGTGGGCTGTTCTTTTTGCGCGTCAACGCCTTGCCGTGAAGACCGCCAATGCTTGAAACTGCAGCAGGGTTGAAGACACTGTTTTGTGTCCCCACGCATGTTGGGAGCATCCAGGTTGAGATTGGGTCCGGGATGTGAGATGCGGCCACTCATTTGCCTGCAACTTGCCAAGCTGAAGGGCAGTTAGGTGCACCAAGGGCAACGTGTCGCTTGCCGCGCATGCCAAAGCACGCAGCTTCAATCAACTCTATTGCTTTGGAATGAATCCTGGATGTGGACATGGACTTCTGAACACCTCCTGTCAGCTTCTCTAGCTGGAGGGAAAAGTCCACGGGCTGTGTCTCAGCCAAATGCTTGTTGGGAGATCATGGGAGAGGGATAGTGCCTTTAGCAACCTCGAGCGTTTGCCGCATCCTTGCATTGTAGCAGTCCCTTGGCCAAACTTGGCAAATGTTGCATGCTACTCTCCGCTTTGGGCCTTGCTGTGCAGGAGTCGACGTCCCCAGGTTCATGGCAATCAGTCGGGCAGCCAAGAAAGTGGTGACAGGTCGGAGCACGTACCTCCCGCGTGCTGACATATGCCTCGCCATTGAGGAAAGCGGTGACATGACGGCCTCATCGGAGATGGAGCAGGAGCATTGGGGGGAGGCACACTCGCCACCAATAGGCAGGCTCCCTACAGCAGTCGCAATCAATTGCAAACCAGCCTGCCAGAAAATAAAGCGAACAGCAGCACAATTTGTGCGGCCTACTTGTTTTGTTGATGCCCAAAATGGTCAATGCTATCACCGAACATGCCTGGCCCTTCAAGTTGTAAACCTGGTGGGCCGAGTTGTGGCAAGGGCAGGTTGCCACAGGCAGACGCCCGTGCTTTCCCAGGAGGGGCCGAGCTCACCTGTCGGATCCCAAGGGTTTGGTGCCGAGGTGAGCCTGGCCAAAGGAATTAAGGGATGGCTACATGCGAATGCTTGGGGAGTTTTACGCATATTTACTTGGGGCCAAATGAGCATGAGGGGACGGCCTGTCACCCAATTGCAGTTGCTTGGCGGCCACACGCAGGGCAACTAGAAGCTGATAACTATGAGCCAACCTGCCTAGCAGGCTGAGTTGACTCAGGTTCCTGAGACGGTTGAGCTCTCCCAGGATGAGCAGCCTTGTGAGGCCACATTTGGACGATCAGTTTCCAGGTCGAAATTTGGCACGCAAGGCCACGTTTTGAGGATGCCTGTCAAGCAGGCAAGCCAATTGGTGAGCCAATGTTGCAGGGGGAATGCGAGGTGACAGGCGGATGTGCGGCGTTTCTTCCCGATCCAGGTGGATCAGGAGCCACCTTTGGCGAGCCCAGCCGTTGGGATCCCAAGCTAGTAAGGGAGGCCGGCCACTTTTGACAGCTGGCCCTCCCTTGACCAACTCATGTTGCATGCAACTTGCAGAGGTGAGAGCTGGATTCGATGATGCAAGCCAATGCAATGTCAGGTGGTTGGCTTGTCAAATGTCAACGATGTCAAAGATTCAGCAATGCAAGCTGGCGACTCCTTCGTTGAGATCATGCGCAGGTACACCAGCGTTTTGCCGACTTTGCCTTTGTGTCATGCTGCCTATCCTTTGAAGATTGTCCTGTTTGATTGATGCCTTTTGCTCTGCCAACTAGCCCGCAGCCACTACAGTGTGCACGTTGGCCAGGTTGTGAACCCTGATGCCCACATAGGGGGACCAGGCAGAACCGATTACAGAACCCGGTGCAGCGAAGACCCGACAAGTACCAAGTTTGCCAAGCCTAGCGTGCGCGCCGAGTTGCACATTTGAGACTCAGGTTCCTGAGACGGTTGAGCTCTCCCAGGATGAGCAGCCTTGTGAGGCCACACTTGGACGATCAGTTTCCAGGTTGAAATTTGGCACGAAAGGCCACGTTTTGAGGATACCTGTCAAGCAGGCAAGCCAATTTGTGAGCCAATGTTGCAGGGGGAATGCGAGGGGACAGGCGGATGTGCGGCGTTTCTTCCCGATCCAGGTGGATCAGGAGCCACCTTTGGCGAGCCCACCCGTTGGGATCCCAAGCTAGTAAGGGAGGCCGGCCACTTTTGACAGCTGGCCCTCCCTTGACCAACTCATGTTGCATGCAACTTGCAGAGGTGAGAGCTGGATTCGATGATGCAAGCCAATGCAATGTCAGGTGGTTGGCTTGTTAAATGTCAAAGATGTCAAGGATTCAGCAATGCAAGCTGGCGACTCCTTCGTTGAGGGCATCAGTGTGCAGATGCAACTTTGTTTTTCTTGACCTTGCCTTTGTGTCATGCTGCCTATCCTTTGAAGATTGTCCTGTTTGATTGATGCCTTTTGCTCTGCCAACTAGCCCACAGCCACCACAACGTGCATGTTGATTCCATTGTGAACCCTGATGCCCACATAGGGGGACCAGGCAGAACCGATTACAGAACCCGGTGCAGCCAAGACCCGACAAGTACCAAGTTTGCCAAGCCTAGCGTGCGCGCCGAGTTGCACATTTGAGACTCAGGTTCCTGAGACGGTTGAGCTCTTCGAGGCGCGGTTGATACTGCGAGGCTTTGTTGATGGAGACGAGAGTCGGCCTTGACAACTTTGGAATTCCTTGTCATTTCCATTGGCTCGTCTGTCTGGAGCGAAATATATACCGGCGAGTGTCCTTTGAATCTCGG
This sequence comes from Effrenium voratum, assembly GCA_963377175.1. Lineage (NCBI taxonomy): Eukaryota > Dinophyceae > Suessiales > Symbiodiniaceae > Effrenium > Effrenium voratum. Next base: position 104,396 of record CAUJNA010003318.1, read on the forward strand.
ATTCTTTGAGATCTTGCCGTTCGCTTCCGGAATGGATGCACCAAGATAAGGATTCAGGGGGAGGTAGGTCTTTGGCCAGTTGTGTTTTATGATCGACTGTTCTTGCAGCGTAGGATGCATCCTGGGTTCGGTTGGGGCCGATCTCACTTCGCTGTTGGAACATGTGGCTGTGGATCACAACAAATGGTACCATTTCACCACCCAATCTAGTCTATTTTAGTGGGGATTGGGATGTTCACTGGGGGTACGGGATTTTGACCCACAACCATGTCACTGAATTGAATAAGTTTTACGTCTGGGTGTGTCAGCAGGCAACTTGATGCTCAGCCAATGTTGGCCGAGCTTGAGGTGGCACTGGGCTTTCGCATGTGGAAGAAGAGGCCTCAAGCCGAAACGGCAAGCAACCCAATAAGATGGCCCCATTTCGGCACAGATCAACTTGGACCTCTCCATGGAGAGGTCCATAAGCTTGCTCATTTTCATGCCAGTTTTTTTACAGGTGGCCAGCATGTTGGTAGTACCCCCGCCCCTCCGCAATCCAGGTGAGGGGGGGCTCTATTCATGGCTCCGTGCTCACTTGTGGAATCCCGTCCTCAGGACTTCTT
>CAUJNA010003318.1:110000-145000 GCA_963377175.1 Effrenium voratum
CAATCTGGGCTACCAAACTGGGGTTCATACAGGAAACTTGCCACAAATTGTGCCCGAAAACCCCTATGAACCCCAAACATCTGTGGCCGAAATCCCCTATGAACCCCAAAATCTGTGGCCGAAAACCCCTATGAACCTCAGCCCTTTGATTATCTGTGGCTTAAAACCCTATAAACCCAAGCTTGTGGTTTGAAGACCGCGCGCCCCTTCAAAAGTTGCCAACACCAACTTTGACTTCGCCATTTTTGCAACATCTGAAGGTGCCCGTTCTGACTGTAAGCAGCTCCAGCGATTGATTATCAATCCCAGCGGGCAGAACCACCAGGGGCGATCCGCGTCGCAGGAATTGAATCTTGAGGGGGGACTCTTGCGATGACAAATGCGAGTTTCGGAATCAATCAAAGCATGTATTTCTCTGTATTTTCAGGGGTCCTTGCAAAAATGCCTTTGGAGACAGAAATCAGCGAAATCAAAGGTAAGCCTCAACCAGGCCTTAATTAAGGCCTAGCTAAGGATGAACATTCCTGGGGTTCACCCAGGGGTTCAAACATAGTCCTTTTGAGTTCCGCAACTGTACGGCAAACTATTGCATGAACCAAAGCTCAGATTTTTCTTGCTGTGTGGTGCTTGGCTTAAACATGTTTAACCAAGAGAGAGAGAGAGAGAGAGAGAGAGAGAGAGAGAGAGAGAGAGAGAGAGAGAGAGAGAGAGAGAAGGAGAGAGAGAGAGAGAGGGCGAGAGAGAGAGAGAGAGATCTAAAGTCGTCTAGATATTGCTTTTGCAGCCCGTTGCCTGATGAGTCACGTCTTGGCACCCATCTTCCAGCTGCTAAATTCCAGAAGCTTCAGTTTGCCAACGTTCAGTGTTTGGCCCTTCGACCAGCGCATGTTGTTATCCCTTCACTGGCTCCAGGGTATGCTTCGCGGTGCGTCGGTGAATGTGTGGGGTTTCGGGGAAGGCAGTATTTAGTGATAGTTGTTTCAGAATGATCCTTCTGCCCAAGGAATGTGTTTTTCTCCAAAAGCCATGGAGCCTCTTGAAGTGGTCCGGAGCTCCAAGAGTGGTGGCATAGGGCTCTGGCGAGTTCCAGAGGGTTCTGATGGCATGCCCGCCAGCGGCTCGCAGGTGAATCATAATCACAGTAAGACTAACTTGCATTGAACATCTATTGACATAACCCAATCGTCCCCTTTGCCTGCGCATCTCATTGCATCTCCCGTCTTCCCCAGCCCATGAGGAGAGTCAGAGCTGCAGGCTGGGAGCGTTGGCACATGAACGTCCCATGCCATGCGATCCATACGCCTATGGCAACACGGCAGGAGCCCGTTTTGCTGGCAGGTTGTGGCATAGCTTTTAAGGTAGCCAGCAGGCTTTCATCCTGGTGTGCAGAATGATTTTCCGGCGGCATGTTGCTTCGATTGCTGGCATGCTTTGGAAGGCTTCAGGATTTCAACATATTTCAACAACGTTTGGATGCAGGTCAACGGCCAACATCCCAAAGGCCAAAACCAAAAATCATCCGACTCAATGCCAACATGTGCCATGCAGCTGCCCAACATCAATGGCGCCCAAACACTTCCCCTGGGCGCCCTGGTCTTCAGGGAAAAGCTCTGCGTCAGGTGACCAAAGTCCCGGCCAAGGTGGGCACCTCAGGTTGACCCGTTGGTTGGGGGGGGCATGAAACGCGGGTAGCCAGTTGATAAAGAAAATGGCAATACTGGAAGGGAACCATGCTGGAAACATCCCTTGCCAAGCCGCTGATGCAACTGTATTACGTGCTTTTTGCAGGCTTGCATCATTGGACGCTCTGGCACCCATGGGTAGCACAACAGCGTTAACAAGGAAGTCAGCTGCGCATGTTTAGAGTGCGCTCACTAGGCAGATGGCTTTTGCTTTAGCACTGAATGCAGGCGTGTAAGGAAGATGTTTTGCTGCCAAGTCCGCAATCTGCACGTTTAGGACGACCAGCGGGAGCTCCGCAGGTTGAACATCACCCCCCAGGAACCGCTTCATCCCAACCTTCCGAGGCTTCGGCTCAGGCGGATTGCTTCGCCGGGTGCACACTGGTGCGTCAAGAGCTGGAGAGGCCGGGACTTGGGGCGATTGGTTGAAACTCGCGGTGTCCCAACTCTTGAGAAAAAGTGTTGGATCTCATTTTCCCGGGAAGTTGGAGTATGGCATGAATGGCTACCCCCATAGCTCACAGCTGTCACGGGTGCCATGGTAAAAAATACCGACTTATTTGTGTTTTGAAGGGGGTGCTCTCAAGCACAGGTTCATGCCATCATGCAGGTCAAGCAGTTTGACCTACATGAAAACAGGATGTAATTGCCAATGACGTTTTTATATATATATATATACTTTTTGCTGCTGCAGGAACCGCAAACCTTTCACCTTTCGGTGCTTTGACTGGGCAAGTGGAACAAGAGGGCCCCCTCAAGGCTTCATAAGGGCGAACCGGGGGGAACCAAGTCGCGACAGTGGAAGAACGCAGAACCGAACACGCTCCTCAACTGCCGGCGCTTCTTGGCATTTTGCATGTGGACCCCAAACTACGTCCCCCCTGTGGTTCCAGACAAGCTAGGCATAGATGGGCCATAGACTATGACACTTTCCGGCACTGCCTGAATGCTTGCCACATTAGGTCACAATGGTTGACAACACTTGCACTGGTTGGTGGAGGTCACTCCACCAGAACCTTGGTGCAACCCAGTAAGCCAAGTGGCCATGGTACCCAAGTCAATCCCCACCAAAATAGACTAAAATGGGTGGGCGCAACTACCCCAAAATCGTACTATTGGTTCTGAACCATGGCCAAGTGACTTGGACATTGCCTACCTCTCGCCTATGTTGTTTGGTTCAGTGAGCCAGGAATGACAGTGTCGCGCAGGTGCCTCAGAGGATCCTTGCTTGCTCCATGGGCATGTTCGGCATGTTCGCAAAGTACAGTATAATGAGCTCACTCCGCCGGTGCTTCCACTACCCCAATGACACCAAAAAACGGAGGTAATGTGAAGCCATTGTAGGACGGTCAGATACTGATGATACTCCAGGTTAACCCCCTTTTGCCCTGGGGCAGTGACAACCCTGCATGATTTGCTGAATGCTTGGAATGTCATGGAAAAGGCTATGCAACACAATGCCCCAACAAGGGGAGCGTTTGCTACTGTTTGTCTCGAGCAATTCAGTTCCGTGACGAAGCAAGCCTTTTCTGCTGCCCGCCCAGGCCGCCTTTGCAGGGCCTCCCGCCAGGAGGCAGCTAGCTTTGTCTCGTATCTGATTGATTCTTGCGCAGGTCAGCCAATGAAGCATCATGAGTAGTTGAACCTCCTTGAAACCGCTGTTGTTTGTGTGTGTGTGTGCGGGTATGTTTGGCTGTTCGTGGCTCTTGTCCGCCATTTGTCTCCATGGTAGGGCAGCAGTGCCAACAGAATTGGCATTGTAAGCGAGTCATGATTATTATTTGTCGGATTCTGGGCCCAGAAGATGTTAGCTGGACAACCACTCCGTGACTGTTGCACCATTTTTGGGAACTACACGCGAGTTGACGCCTACGTGCAGCCATTTTGGTCAGCGGTAGTCGGCCAGCGGCCTTTTCGCCCCGCTTGCAAGAGCAGGCGAAGAAGGCACCATGGGAATCGATATCATTGCAGGAGGTCGCTGCAAGAAGAGCAACAAACTGCGAGAAGTCAAGTCTGAGAACCCGTACCTGTTGTTGCTGTGCAAGCTCTACAAGTTCTTGGCCCGGCGCTCGGATTCCAAGTTCAACAAGGTCATCTACAAGCGGCTGAACATGTCCAGGAGGAACCAGCCGCCGCTCGCGCTGTCCAAGGTGATCAAGTTTAACAAGGAGGGCAAAATCGTGGTGGTGGTGGGCAAGGTCACGGATGACAAGCGCACCTACGAGGTGCCGCAGTTGAAGGTGTGCGCTTTGGGCTTCACAGAGACGGCCCGTGCCCGGATCCTCAAGGCCGGCGGGGAGTGTCTGACCTTCGACACGCTGGCCATGCGCAGTCCGTTGGGCAAGGGCACCGTGCTGCTGCGCGGCCCGAAGAGTCGGGAGTCCCTGCGCCACTTCGGCCGCGCCCCGGGCGTGCCGGGCTCCACCACCGCGCCCTATGTCCGCTCCAAGGGCCGCAAGTTCGAGAAGGCCCGCGGCCGCCGTAGGTCCCGCGGCTTCAAGGTCTGAGGTGAGCTCCGCGCGATTGGATGGCCGAGTCGGAAAAAAGGCAATCGCCCGGGCAGTCTACATTCCTGGCTGTCACATTCGGCCTAGCTTGTTCTGATTTTGAAGCCATAGGTGGGAAGCCACATTTGGACTTTTTGGTTTCCCACTGTGATTCATGCCAGTCTCGGTCCGAAGAGGCTTGCCATGATAATTAGTAGATTCCCATTGGCGGGTTTGGACCCAAGCGATCGATGAGTTTCTCGCATCGGAGGGGCCGCGCCTGCGACCTTTGCAGGCAAGGGCCTTGAGGGCTGGGCAAGCTGCTGGGCACCAAACCTGTCACACCCTATCCAACTCATCCAAGGATGTCCCAGGGGCAGATGAAGCAGGTCGAACATGGGAAAGCCCACGCGAGCCAGAACACCATGGATGGTCTGGGAGAACACCTCAGCATTTGAGCAGTTGAGCTTGCCGGTCACGAGCTCTTTCAGGCAATTAATTATGCCTCCGAAGCGATATAACTTTGAAATGTGTCAGGATTGGCTCTTTCATCCAGTCATCCATTTGTCGCAGGACTGCCAAAAGTAGGAGACTGAGTCATGCTGCCTTAACAATGGGCAGTTGTGTAGGCTCTTTGTCTTACTGTCAGGTTCCCGAAAGGGGCGACCATGCTGCTTCGATAGGGGAGGGCGAACAGTGGCAATTGGACATTCCTTGTTCGTCCTCGGCAACTCATTCAAATTCTGAGGCATGAATTATTTGAAATAGCATTGAGTGGCCATTCTGGGTCCAGGCTTCCCAGAATTTGGCGAAAGGGCTTCAGGGAATCAGGAGGCATCAGCGGGAGCGCAAATTCTTGTTCCGTTGGGCAGAATTTCGAAGCTGGCGCACTTTCGCAATGGCCTGTGTTGAGCAATTCCAGCCTTGACACAGGGCTCGCTTGCTTCCCCAGTCTGTACTGAGCAGGCCTTTGTTTTCACCAAAGCAAGCAGAAAGGAACTTTCCCACAAACGAAGCCAGAGGCATTGCCATTTCCTGGGCATCTACCGTCTCTGGAAACAGCCAGAGTCTGCCCGGCAGGAGCAGCTGGCCAAGCAGCCGCCGGCCCAGAATGAGGATGCCATGCTTTGTTTGTTGGCCGTTGTCCATTGCTTTGGACGGGGTTTCTCGGCTTCAAGATCAAGGCGCTTTTTTTCCTTCCGGCCACTGGAGCTTTGGGTTGAGGCCACTAGGCAGAATAGCTTCTTGTTTTTCAGGTTGCACAGAAAACGCGCAGAACCATGTCTCCGAGGCAGCTCCAGGACCTCGCGCTGGGGTCGCCAAGCCGGGGGTGGGGTGGGGGGATGTGGGGGGTGGGGGGTGGCGCGCTGGTCCTCGTTGCGAGTCCAAGATCCTCATCGAACCGTTGCGTTGGTCAACTGGTTGCTCCCTGCCGTTCGAGCCTGGGGGTTCTTTTGGGGTCTGGTCGGCTGCCAGGGCATGGGACCTAACTCAGTTCCGGTGCGTCATTTGGCTGATGGGTTCCTTAGATAAAGGGGCCACCGGTGGGCGCAATGTATTTGTGCCAGTTGGGTGCCCAACACTGACTTTGATTTGTTAAGCTGCCCCGTGTTGCGACTTCAGCATTTTCACTGGAAAAAACAAAGACGCGTTCAAGAAACGCCAGTGTTGGCAGGGTACTTGGAAAAGCCACCGTGCCACATGTCTGCCGGTTTCGCGGGTCCGTCTTCTTTGAGCCAGCTCAGCCCCAGCCCAGGCCTTTGCACGGCGAAGACACCCACCCGTCAGCCTGGAGCTTTGCCGGGACTTTCCAAAGGTACACCCTCGTGTTTCAACCAGATGTATGGCGCGGGTCAAGGCATGGATGAAAGCGGCGGAAGTAAGGCACAACAACTTTTTGCCCTAACTGCCTTTTCCCATCAACTGCAGGAAAGTTTAGGGAAACGAACTTGGTAGACACCCTAGTTTCTAACTATTGTTACCAGGGCAGCCCAAATTGGAGGATGCTCATTTTCAGCTATGCAAACCCTGAAGCCGGTGTGATCCCGGTACAGGAGTATTCAGTGTGAACGACAAAAGATTTCGCTTTGAGCGGTGATGGGCTGAAGGATGAGTACAGCACGGCCATCGGAAGCTCGTCGACTCTTAAGTCCTAGCATCCCTGACAGCCATGCTCTTGATGTCACCCAGCTCCTTTGGGACCACTGCCGCCAGATATTGCGGCTCAACTGCTGGCAACCCCCCATAGCGGCAAGAGACATGTTGCCTTGTAGTGGCCCTAGCGTGCGAGCTGTTGAATCACGGCTAGTGCTGAGCTAATGAAGTCTGATGCTTGTAAGTGAAGGATTCTAAAGAGCTACCTTCCGTGCACCCGTCGTATCAAATCACCAGCGGTGCAGTCATGAAACCAATTTCGGCTAGTGTGTCCAGGTCACCCAGGGCTTCTCCGTCTTCCGCACAAAATTTTATCAATATCGGTACTTTGTTGATGGGGGGAGCTTCTTTGCATTGAAGTCGTTCAACTCCTGCAATCGTGCGGCCGTTTCAAGCTTCATGCACATGTGGACGTCGGCACGCTGAGTTGATCCCAACTACTGCAGCAAGTTGCGGAGCAGAAGCCAGCCTTCGCCCCAGATGCCTGGACGGGTGATTCAGCGAGCCTAACCGCAAGGAGAAGCCACTTGGACCACGCTGACCCTCTACAAGCTGGTGTTTGCTCCAAGCTATGAATGCTCAGAAATTGTTTGTTTGGTACGTGAGGTTTATAGAGCGGTCTGAACACGCCCTCCCCCAACAGGTGCTTTCACTGATTGCTGCGATTGTAGTCTTTGAGGGGGACCAAGGGATCAAAGTCAACGGCCCTCAGTGCCTCAGCGTTTCAGAGATGCTCTTAATTCAGCCAGAAACTGCTTGGAGCAGAAAGAGCAGTCGCCATGTAATGTCAACAGGCAGGAACAGTTCAGGCGGAATTGATAGACACCGCAGCGTTGCCGGCTTCTATTTGGTATGAGCGAGTTTTGAGTCAGCCCTGCTGACAGCACAGACTTAGCTCAACAAAGATTAATTCCCGACTTGTGTCAAGATGCGGGAGCCAGTCCCGACTTCATCTCTTGGGAGAGGCAGCGTGGCGGAAACTTGCCAGTACCCTGCAACTGGCGTGCAGTGGGTTGCGGTATGTGTTTTTTGTGTTTTTTGGGGGGTGCTCCTACAAAAACATTCCCGACCAGACTTTGCAACGCGCAGCGGGCACTGATCACTGACAAAAGCAGCGCTCAGGTCTCAGCCAGTTCGGCAGGCATGTGCCCCGAGCCCAGAGGGCAGTGCGAGCCACCAGGTGCCTCAGGAAATGACTTGCTCCTGGTTCGCTTTTGTAACCTTGGAGCCAGGCTAAATCGGGATCAGCTGATTATATGTTGGGCCCGTGGGCTTCAACGCCAAGCTTAGTTCTGCACGATCCAGGAGTTGCTGGGGAGGCCATGTTGAAATGCCACGTGGGTGGGTATTCTGTTTTGAGGATGCCCTTTTCAGCTTGGTTTTGCTCGGAACAAACCACAAAAAAGAGAGAGACCATTTTGGGCTCCCTTACTTTGAGGCAAAGATACTCTCACATACCCATAACTCCTTTGGGACCCCGCCCCCGCATACAGCAGAGATGCCCTCCTGTTTACTCGCCAAGCCCCGCGAGATGCCCTCCGACTCCTTGGAGCGCCCGAGGAAAGCGCGGACACCCAGCCTTTCCCACGCGGGTTGCTTTCCCAGGCCTGGGCAGCAAATGCGCCGCACCCTGGCTGCCAGCCCGAGATACAACAGCACGAGTACTGTTTGCCTAGCAAACCGGATGGTTGTTCTCCCTATGAAAGCGAACTTCCGCCATCCGCCAGTTGAGCGCAGGTGCTTGTTTCTTCTTCTGCATGCTGAGGTCAGACGGCAAGAAAAGCCTCCGCAAGCAAAAGGCATGGAAGGGGGGAAGCATCGAATGATACACGTTTTTGTGCTCGCTTGGACTTTTCTTTGGGCCTCTCAAAGCGGGCCTTTGATGGTTGCTTGTGTCCCCCTACGATCCAACAGCGCTTGATCCTGATTGGCCGCCAAAATGATGCAATACGGCTGCGCAGCATGCTCATAGTAGCAGGTTTCAGCCACCAGCGTTGGCTCTTGAGCACCATGGGGCAGCAAACGCAATCGGGTCAACCCTTGCGTTCATTCAGACAGGCCAAAGTGGGTCTGTAAGGTGGGAAGCATGAGAGTCCTTGGAGTATACTAAAATGAAGTTTGCTCACTACCATGCATTCGCCAGCCTCATCCCCCTTTATCACGTGCGACCTGCGTCGATCGCTCGCACATTACGAAGATGGGGCTGGGCTGCCAGGCTCCATGCCGAGGCAAGACGCCAGGCCAGGGTAACCGACAGTCTCTGAGAGTCCCGGGCTAGTGTGAAGGGGTTATTCCACCTGTACGGCGCTGTGAGTCAAGTGCAATGTCAGTCTTGGTCTTCGTTGCTCTGGCCCGGTCCAGGTCGACCTCAGTGGGCGCCTAAGGACGGAGGTGCAACAGGAACCTTGACAAGATGGGCTTCAACACTTACGGGCGAAGTTCAGACAACCACTTTTTGAGGATTCCTGTTCAGGAAGGGGCGTTGTTCAACTACTTTGACGGTGATAGCTCATGATGACCTGTTCTGTTACAAAGACGATGGAGCATGCACTCCTCACTCTTGCCAAAAGTTCTGGAGGTCACTTGCTGCAACATTATCAAAGTCGATGCAAACCATGGCTGAATTTTATGGCGGTTGGGCAGGAGTTGCTCGCGTTTGGACGTGCTCGTTTCTGGGAATTCGAAGCATAAATCACGCGTTGGCCTTGCCCTGGGTGTCAGCCAGCTCAGCGGTCCATGTTGGGCAACCATCGCCGGCTGCAACCTGAGCCTGAGGCGCGAGCGCAGAGCCAAAGCCAGGCGAGGGAAATGTCGAGCGTCGGCAATGAAGAGAACGCAATGAGAAGATAACGCAAAGACATACGAAGAACAAAGTCTTTCACATGATGCAGAAAAGGCCTATGCAGGTTGAAACTTTTTGGGACTACAAATGAAATCTCATTTGCAAGCATAGTGTTGTCCTCTGATATGTTTTTTGGAATCTCGCTGTTATCTTTGGAACCGTCTTAGGTTTATGTCAGTATTGTTTTTAGTTAGGGAAGCGTACTATGAATGGTGCTCATGGTGCATCATTTATCTTTCCCTTTGAATGTCTACATCTTGGAAGATCTATACCTTGTGCTTCACACTTTATGATCCTAATGCTTGATTTTCTGGAGTTATTTGCTACTTCTTCTTAATGGGAACAGTTGCCACGGGCTATGTTTTCCCGAAAGGACCCATGAGTTTATGGTGAGTTGCAAGAATTGCATTTTTTTGTTTTTATCTCCCATCCCACTTTTTAATCGAATGGATACCAACCCTAGAAGGAATTCCACTAAGAATGAAAAGGCATGTTCCTTTTAGTTGTAAAGATTTCTGCGAACATATATTAGTTCTCCAGTTGAAGCTTCTGCAAGTATCTTATTTGCTTCTATTTTCATCATGTTTTGCTTAGTGAGACGATTCTCACCTTATTTCTATGTTGTAATATGTACATCTAGCAGAGTGAACGGTGCGTACCTTCGTGTTCATATTTCTATGCCTTGTTCCTCATCCTGTTTGCATTACGTTGTTCACAATCTGTTATTTTCGATTTGCCTGATTATTGTTGTTTCCTTCTCTCATGTACATGTCTATATTAATATCTCTCCTTACAGGTCTTCTTTGTGTTGTGTTTGAAGATTTGGAATCATGTAAATACGAAAAGCTGATCTTGGAATTGTAAGTTAGAATGAAGATATGATGCGATGGAAATAATGCAAGGTTTCTACAGTAGGTTATCGTATCGTTATCATCTCTTTCCTTGTTTAAATCGTGTTTCCTTATAGTAGTTGTTTGTTATCGATGCGAGCCGGTCCGCAAACTCTCTGACACATTGCACAGGATGAGCAAAAGCTTTACAAACTACTTCTCCGGAACTTGATTGACAAGTGAATTAAGCACGCCGAGGCGCAACCTTCCACAATGACGAGGCATTTGGGTTGTAGACATGTTGGTTTTTCTGACCTACTGCGAGTCACGGGGCATTGTGGGCCGCAGCGTTTCATGCGGGGTCATGTTTCCGATTTCCCCTTGAAGGCCAGAGACTCGTCCGTTGCCCCCAAGAGAAAGGCGGGAGCCGCGGCATTGGTTTTTTTTGGGGGGAGGGGGGGAGGGGGGTGTGGGGGGGGGAGGTGCGGGGGAGAGCGTTGTTCAGACTATGCAGCAAGCCAGTGCTTCGGCTGCAGACGCTTAATCCGATCGCACTCAAGACAGAGAGCCCAAGCACGCGGCATGCACCATTGGCGTATTTTTTTGCGAGCTCTCCAAGGGGTAAACAATCTCACACATGATGACTCCTCACTTAGGGATGGTTCCTTTTCTTAATTATCGTAAATTGCCCAGATCTTTTCATCACACTTGGATATATTAGTATTATTTGCCAACTTTTACACTAAACATAAATGCGGAACTAGCCCTGCAGCTTCTAGGCCAGCAGGCTCAGCATTTGCCCCGCCCGTCAGCCACGATGGGCTAGGAACAGTTTGCGGCTTCCCCATTGCTAGCGAGTTTCTTTGAGAAGCGCTACTATGAGAGCACTGGATGTGCGGCTGGTATGGATCCCCTGGTTTTCAAACCATCGGCTTCAGAGATCGCAAGTCGATCCCCGCGATTCGCATGAGTCATGGCCAGGGTCGACAATCGCTAGGTGCACTGTTGACTCACCATCTCTTGCAAGTAAAAAGTCAGGGCTAGAGCGGTGATGTCACGCGTTTGTCGGCCCGCGCTTGGTCCGGTTCGGGGGTTTTGATGGGCTTGGGTGCCAGGCGCTCAAGTTGAGTTCAAGGCGCGGACATGCTGAAAAAAAAGGGGAAAAGAGATACGGCCAGGAAGTTGCCCATTTGCCCCAATGGCCATGTGCGGGGGGGGGGGGGGTTGGCCTCACACATGACGAGGTGGCCCTCAATTTTTGCTTCCTTTTTCGTCATCCCGAATTTTGGCGCCAGTGAATTCGAGAATCGCTGGAGTTGGCTTTTTCCAAGAGTGTGTGTAGGGATCTTCCGAGACACAGGCTTGACCAGTTGTGGGAGACAGCTTGCTAATTACAAACAGCGCATTTCTCACCCTCGTAGGCTGCACTGCCACGGTGTCTATTGGAATCCGGGCAACAGGGCCAATAAGTATCCCACGATCGGTGCAAGCGTGGTTTGCCAGGCTTGTTTCATTTACAGTCACCTTGATCACGCGTGGTTTGCCTGACTGCTGCAAGAAAGACATTGAGGGAAAGCATATTGTTTTCCGCATTTCTGCTTCATTCAGGCATAATATGGGGCATAAGTTTATTGACTGCAACCTATCACTGTTGCAAGGCATTTCTCTCGTAGATTGCCACCCTTGTTTCTGCGGGGCCGGTGTCAAACCCAAACTACACTGACCCAAACCTGCCCGAGTTCCACCTAACCCTAAACCGACGCTAGACCGACCCACTCTGCACCTTCCCCAAGCCAATCCGAACCAGCCCAAACCCACCCTAAATCCGCACTAACCCACCCTAACACCCGCCCTAAGCTGATCAGACGCACGAAACGCTGCGCTTTTGCCCGGGCCCCATCCGGCAGTTTTGGCCAGGCCAGCCACAGGCCCAGTCACTCGATCTGCAGCGTCGCAGAAGGTGCGCGGAGGTGATGTGAGCAGGGTTGGGAACAATGTGTCGCCCTTGCCCCCTTAAAAAAGTCAAAAGCACTTTCGCCCTTGGCCCCTTAAAAGAAAATCAAAAGCATGTTTGAAGATTCGTAGTTGGCACGTGATGCAACAAGGGCTAGTTGGTCCAACCCTGCGGAATCCGCACTGCGTGTTTCCCCAAACGAGGAAACAAGGGATATGAGGACAGTCTCAAAATTTGTGGGCGAGGGTTCCTGAATGTTCCTGAGAGATCTGCCAAAGCTGTGGGGCTTTGGGCCTTGCAATAGCCTAGCAAGGTCCAGCAATCCCCCATGTCATGGATGAAATTTACTCTTCTCACCTTCAACTGCTCCTCCTGCTGGAATTTTCGATGTTCCAGCTAGAGCTGCTAAAGCACACATTGAAAGCTTACTTGTTTTCCGTGTAAAGCAAGTGGGTTCGTAAAAGTTGACCCGTAGTTCGGTGCTCCTCTCAATCAACCATACTAACCCTATGCTTCCTCGACTATTTTTTAAATAGGGGTTGTTCAACCCCTATTTTTTGCATTGACAACCCCTATTTTTTGACATTGGTCTTTGGGGTCCATTTTGGGTTGTTACTTTGTGTTTATCAAAATTACGCCTGCTATTGCAACCTCTTAAGAAGCCTTGGGAGCCAGTAGATTACTATGTATTGATAGGGTCCTCGGCGCCCTTTCGTGTTTGCGCAATGCACGCTGAAAGTCTTGCGTAGACGGAGCCTTCATTCTAGCAAATTCTAGAATTGTCCTCTGCAATTTGCGCAGGTGGCACGAACAACAAGCAATTGTGTGCTTGTTTTTTCCGCTCCAATTTTCACACAGCTCCAAAAACGACGTGAGCGTAGACAAACCGTAGACAAAGCGTAGAAAAACCGTAGAAACACAACTTTTTGGCGTAGAACCACTATTTTTTGGCGTAGAACCACTATTTGTTGGCGTAGAACGGGCAAATTTTGCAGGGGACCCAGAAGATCAACATTCTCATCCTGGAATGGTTGCCGTGATGGGTAAAGATTTTTCCTGTCCCGTTTTGTTTGGTTTGGCTAAGAAGGTGGGGCAAAAGAAGAACAGAAACGGTCAGAAGAGGATTCACCCTCACGCGCTACATGGCCATGTTAAGAAACCAAGCAAAATAGAAGCAACTAGCCTTGAAGATTGTAACACATATTGCTGCATATGAAAATACATATTCGGCTTTGGGATCCTATGAGGCGGCCTTAGCGTCAAGTCTGTCCTAGCCCCTGTTCCAGTCCAAAACGGAGGCTGCCGCTCGTCATCAAAAAAATAGTCTTTATCAAAAAACCGGGGTTGTCACAACGACTATTTTTAAATAGGCTTTGGAAGCATAGGGCTAAGAAGAACGTGTTGATTCGGGAAGAATTCATTCTTGAAGGCTTAGAACACACAGATGGTCCACAGCCAAGCCCCCCACCAGGCGCAGCAGTTGCGGGTGGCCTGCAAGGGCACCAACGTCCGGGCCATTCAATTGGCCCTGCGACTTGCCTTCAACTGGGGTGGGCCGGGCGCCTGATGGGGTGAGCGGTTCGGGGACCAGGTTTTAAGGGTTATGATTGCAACTGGTGGCGGAGATGTAGACCAAGAGCATCCAAGCGTCACGGACACACCCACAAACGGCACCAAGACTTGGGCATGTGATTTTTCCTGTTTTCTTCCTGTGCAATGCGTTGAATTGGCTTTCGTTTTTCCCGGTGAAAACGCTTGAGAGCCAAGGCAAGACTGTGAACAGACGTGCCGGCTGGGCCTGCTGAAAGAGGAGCGGGCAACCAGCCAAACGTGAAGAAGGGATTGGGTTGTTTTTGTGCACCGGCCGGATTGCTTGTCCTTCCTGCTCCTCTCTTTGTTTTCCTGATTGCTTCCCCGGTCCGCGCCTCCCACTGTTTGCCAAGCAGTCCATAGAAGGTTGTTGAAATATCGCTTGAGCGCCTTTTGTTAAGCCAGCTTTCAGAGGGGTCTTTGTTTTGACTCTCCCAATGAACCTGTCTTAGCTGCTTGCTCGCCTGTTGTTTGTTTGGCACAGCCAAAGGTGCATGATGCCCAGCCTGCCAAGTACTCTTCTACTACTTCCTCGCCGAATTCGCAGGGAAGCTAGAAAACACTCGTGTCTCAGAAAGGGTGCTCAGTTCAAAAACTCCCTACGCCGGGAGCTTGAGCCGGCTCTCGCGCATGCAAGCTACTACCAGGAGAAATGTGCAGCCGAAAGGCGCATCCAGATGTTGCAAGCGGAGCAGGCGAAGGCGGGGGTGGCTGCTTCAAGCTGATGGCCGCAAAGTGCAAAGCGTGAGTTTTTCCATTGTCCACGTCAAGCAGAGTTGTATGTAGGGGACAACGGTTGTTCCATGGTTTTCCTGTGGCCAGGGAGAGATTGCCAATTTGCATGATGTTCTGGCGGGTGCCTGAAGTTGTGCTACCAGCGATTCCCTGGAATCCCTGGAAGCCAATCGAGGATTGAGAGGAGCTGATTTGAGACATGCCCTGGGCTGGAAACCATCCTATAATATATGGGTTTTCCAGTATAGCGCACGGTTCGAGCGAAAGGTTGCATTTGCCAGGGCTCAATCCGCACGTCCATGACGGCACTATGTCGCCTCAGATGTCAGCTTGAGTTTCACCTGGCAGTTTCACTGGGCCGGCCACCTTGTGGGTAGGGTTGCACTTGCATGCGGCACCAGCCAACAGACCCAGATCCGTCCAGCCTTGGCCAAGCTCAGCAGCGTTTTGGCGAGGCTCGCGCCGCGGCACAGCCGGGAAGCCAAGCCACGCGGAAACCGTGCTCACAGTTGCATGCACAGGGGCAGTTCTCAGTCAACTCCACAAGATGGTATGATCTGCATGTTCGTCCAGGAAGCCATGCATCATAAGAACACGCTTATCATAGTCCTATCAGCTCATGTGCACGAATGCCGTGGCGCTTCTATGCAGGGGTGGCCTTGTGGCGATCATGGAGCAGCAGCGGGCGGAGCCAGGCACCCAGCCTGGATGTGGCAAGAAGTCCGGCGTGCAGGAGGCCCAGGTCCTTTCGCTCAGTTGTTCGAACAAACCCGGGGTTAGCCAGTGGGACGTGGGATGAGGGAGTGGTTGAAGTGGCGACGCGAGCCCATGGAATGAGAAGCTTGGAACCGAACAAGCACCGAATGACATGCCTCCCGTTGGCTTCTTAATTACAATGGAGGTTCCCGTTCTGGCACAGCTTGATCCACTCCAATTTGAAGCCACTTCCAATTGAATGAATTGAAAACTTACTTCTTCCAGCTGCCCCTGAAGTTTTCCCTATGCCCCCTCAAAAAGAATAATGGTCTGTTCACCGTTGTGTGCTGCGTTGGGTGGCTTTCAAAGGACCCCAAAAGAGGAAACCGACCAACAAAGATTCCACGTTTCGGAACCAGGGCGGAGGAACCATATCTAAAACAAGTGCACGTATCGTCAAGTGTCTTTCCAAGCCTAAGCAGGGGATACTGTACGCAATGAGGGCCAGAATTTCCCAATGCCCGACCTCCTTGCACGCAGGAAACCGTTTGCAAAGAGGACTGCCTTCAGTTCAGCCCGCTAGAGCGTGACAATTCCAAGGGCGATAACCCAGCTTTTCCATAGCGACCTCGCTTTGAAAAGAGATGCACCACGACCAAAACCCAGGTAGTTGAGACTGAGTGGGGTTCTGTCCCCACGCTGGTGCAGACTCACTGTGGCTTCTTTGCAAGGTTTTGGATAGGTCCTTCAGCACCTGGTTTTAAGTGTGACGCAGATTTTGGCTCCCTCGTGGTTTTGGCTCGTGAATTGCTTCGTTTTGGCCCTCCTACAGGGCCAAAGCAGCGTGATCTCACAATAATTTCGTCAGCCACTCACGGACTTGCCGGCACTATGCTGAGGTCTTTCAATGAGATACCCTTGCTGTCGTGAATTCGCACCCAACACTTTCTGGCATTTAGAAGTGGTCTGCACCGGAAAGGCAGGACATGAGGTTGTTCTTTGGTCAGCAAAGTTAGTTAAAGACGACAATGATCCTCACTAAAGACGGTAGCTTCACGCCCTTTGTGCTTGCAACAGAGTGGTGATAAGCAGGTTGGTTATTGATACAGCAGTTGTTTGAGTTGCCACTCGTTGGAGCATCAGTGCGGGGAATTGGGGAACTGTGGCCTTCCCCCCAAGAAGCAGCTTAGCAAACGAGCTTGACTTGCTTCTTCCTTCAGGAAGATTCTAGCAGGCTTGCCAGGTTGAGGAAACTGCAGCGATTACAGCTCGCCTTGCAGCTCTTTGAAATCCATGAGGTTCATAGTCTATGCTAGCCGAGCGCGTCAATCGCCTATGGCTGGTCGAAGTGGAGGAAAACAACAGCTCAGCTGCGTGGAGGTTGGCCCAGGCCGCTAGGCCTTTCTGCAGACCACGGGGTGAATCGGCCGGGGTGGCCGGTGGGGCAGCAAAGGATGCTGGCTGTGAACTGGGCTGTTGACATGATGGGTATGATGGGTATGATTCGGTATGATGCATGAAGGTGATAGAGCTGCGGGTGAAACTGACATAGCTGGTTGATGTACTGGATTTTGGGATATGGCTGTGCGGAACGCACAGCTTAAACTTGGGGTTGGACTAGCTGCCTGGAAGAAATGCACTTGTCTTGCGGCAGCCCAGAGAACACGGCTCTCGGGTGAAGACATCCTTGCGAGCTAAGTGTGCAGTTTGCCTGGGAGACGGGGCGACTGCAAAAAAGAGTCACGTGCGCTAGCAGGGTCTGTCTTTATCAGGGGCTCCTTACCTTGGACTTATCACGGAATGCTGCCACTTGCCATCCCTATTTGTCAACTTGTGCTTTTTATGCTTGAAGGTGCCCAAGGGGCCATGAGGGGGCGTAAACACCTTCAGCCCTTACTGATGGCCCGCGCCCAGTGTTGCACCCTGTGGAAAATGAAAGGGTGAAGGGTCAAAAAGGAGCGAGGAAAGGTGAGCCGCATCCTCAAGAAGTAGCTTGAAGCCCCCAGGTTGCGAAAGATCCTAAGTGTCCTTCAACCTGTCCAGATTCCCAAAGGCACGACGGCATTTTCTTACAGACTGGATTTGCCGCAGGCTCGACCGGCCGAAGCAGCAGAACATGCCAAAACCTGCTGGCATCCGGCCAAGCATTGCCCATCAGCGAGAAAGGTGTATGTGATTCGACCCAAAGGTTTCGGACACAAAACAGGCTGAACTCAATCCACAGGCCAAGCCAACAGGTGGAAGCTTCAGCTGATTTCCCTGGGGCCAACTCCCAACCAGCAAGCACCCGTGTGAGCTGAGAAACGCGGAAGATCGCCCGCAGCCTTCCGCCATGTGGAGGCTGAGGACCTGGGGAAGATAGACTGAGTGACCCCTGTAGTGGGTGATGCCAGAAGTTCTGAAGAGGCCAAGCATCAGCGGCCGTTCCGGGGTCGCACCTGCTTTGGGCTTAGCCAGTTGTGTGCTTTGCTTCTCAGGTTGAACCCTTTCCCGGCCTTTTGTCAGACAGGGCTTTGGCAATTCAGGCCCTCCCACCAATTAACATGGAACTTGACAGGGGGTCCCTTTACAAGGACAATTGTTTTCAGTTTGTTTTCCAGACCCCCCCCCCCCGGGCAGGATCCAGGTTAATTGGTGGGAGGGTACTTCCATTTCATTCATCAGGGTCGGACCGCAACTGACTGCGACTTTTGATGGCCACAGATCGAAAGGATGCAACATTTTTGTGCTGGGTGCAGATTTGAGATTTGCGACCAGACCTTTGCGCGTGCGATCGCGAGACATCTTGGGGAAGTAAAGCCTGTCCAAGAGTAAATGCTGAATCCACTGTGACCCATATTCTTTCTGTTTGTGAATGTAAAGAGGACACTCCGCTCATCGCTCGCAGGATTCTGCTTCCAGTGTCAGAGACTTTGCCTAGTTGCTTGACCCAGCTGAAGGCTAGAGAGGCAGATCCGCAGCCTCGTTTCGGTGTGTCCATGTGACTTTGCCCAGCGTGCTCGCTATGTTTGGAGTCCAGTGTGGGGAGCTGCGGCACGAATCCAGAGTGAATCCAGGGGCGGTTAGCTGTCCGTCCCATGCGCGTTCGCGTCTGATGAAATTGATTGCTTCCGAAGGGGGGCCCAAAGTAATTGCCCACATGTCCCGGAGCTGTCCGACATGTCTCTGAAAGGGCAAGCATCAATTGAAGGAGGATTCATCCCTGTTGAGTGGTGCCAAGCGCTGAGGTGTGGCATTGCATGGCCTCAGCCTTCGCCTCGGCTGTCATGAAAGCAGTCGTGGTGTGCAGTGGATGGGCTGGCTTGGGGTATTGTTTCTTGGTTTAGTCAGTTTAATCTGTTTGTTTCGGTTGGTGTGGGTTGTGGGTTGACCATCTCCTTTCGTGGTCAGGGCGTTTGTCACTCTCATTGATGATTTGATATTTGTGCAACTCTGGCGGCTTTGGAAGCTCAACAGCTCGACAATGTTTCACATGTTCTACTTTGCTCACCAATACCGTTGAGTGTGTGGCATGCAGCAAGCAAAAACTCATGGATCGCCTGGCATGGTTGGTTTGGGAGAAGGAGGATGCCAAGAACTGCCAATCCAATTGACCGACCATAGAGTCATCAGACAGGAGTTCTGACCCGACCACCCAAATCTGGCAAATGCTGGTATTCTTTTGCGTGTTTAACCACAGGCAACACCACACTTGCCGGGGTGCGCACCACAATTTCCGCATTCAGGCAGCCGGTGGCGGTCGTCCCCGTGCCCACCCCCACGGCAGGGCTTCCCGGAGGGTCGGCTAGCCCAAAGATGTTCATTGACGGGGTGAACTAGTCAATGTGAACCCCGGATGAATAAACCCCGTATTAAAATGGGGGTGTTCCCCTCCAAAAGTGATGAATCCCCACTAAAACCAGGGACACCCCCATATTAGTAAAGATGGGTTTATGAATCCGGGGTCAACATGAGCGGGTTGTTCAATTGCATTTGAGCTCCCCCAACTTTAGAAGACCTAGCACCGTTGGCACCGGTCCAGCAATGCTGGGGGCATTTTCTGAGCCTTAGCTGACCACAATACGAACAGTTCACTGCTGTTTACATAGCGCGGGGAGGGATGGTTTTGGTCTGCTGTGTGGCTTCGCACTCGCCCAATGAATGAGGTGTAAGGAAGCGGGGTTCTCTTTCTACATGTAGTTTCCGTAGGGCAAAAGCAACATGCAGATGACGTCCAGTGGGGCTTGGCTTTGCGGGTCCTTGGCTCCGAGACCACGAGCACCACTAGCCTGCAAGTGCTGCAGCCAGTGGCGGTGGGGAGCTCCTTGGAGTGCGGGAGCCCGGGTGGGCCGAGTCGAAGGAGGTGCCTTTGGCCAAGTTCGGCCAAACTTCCAGGGCCTCACAGCCAGATGGGTGTGGCTCAAAGTTAAAGAGCCAGAAGTTCCATTTTGCCGGTTTTTTGAGCCACAGCCATATTTCTGTAAACCTTGCGCCTTGCAGTTGGAAAGATGGACCGATGGGCCTTTCCTGGCTTCCGCTCGGCCGGCCAATTGGCTAATGGCAGAGATGGGCGCCGCAGGCCTGGCCTTGTGGGGGAGCTCTTCGACTTCAACACGAAGACCTCGTCACGCCGGCCTGGCCGAAGGTCAAGTTCCCGGCAGAAAGCGGGAAGATGGCAGAATCCTCCCTGCCCATTTCGGACTTTGGACCCTTGCACCTGTGTTGTTTGTAGTTGGATTCTATAAGCCGTGGGTCGAAACGCAGTCTTTGACTTTTCGCAAGCCCGCCTGCACACTTCGCACACGCGCAGTCGAAGCCACGCCCACAAGCGGGTGACAATGGTAAGAACAGCTCACGCGCTCCGCCAGTGGCACGCGCAGTTTCAGCGCATGAGAAGCCACCCCGCGCGCACGCGCAGTCGAGACTCCGCGCATATGCAGGTGACAATGGTAGGAACGCCCGCTCATGCGCCCCGCCAGTGGCACGCGCAGTTTCAGCGTGTCAGAACACACCCTCTCACGCGCACCCGCGCAGCGCTGCACACACGCCTGCCAAATGGTAAGCACACGCGCTCAAGTGCACCGGCGCAGCGCTGCACAGACGCCTGCCAAATGGTAAGCACACCCGCTCAACTGCACCCGCGCAGCGCTGCACACGCACCTGCCAAATTGTAAGCGCACCCGCTCAAGTGCACTCGTGCAGCGCAGCACACACACACACACGCCTGCCAAATGGTAAGCACACCCGCGCAAGTCACCGGCGCAGCGCTGCACACGCCTGCCAAATACGCACACCCGCTCAAGTGCACCCGCGCAGCGCTGCACACGCACCTGCCAAATGGTAAGCACACCCTCTCAAGTGCACCCGCGCAGCGCTGCACACATGCCTGCCAAATGGTGAGCACATCCGCTCAAGTTCACCCGCGCAGCGCTGCACACACGCCTGCCAAATGGTAAGCACGCCCGCTCAAGCGCACCCGCGCAGCGCTGCACACACGCTGTCACATGATGTTGTCACACGCTGCGCTGAGCTTTGTTACATGATGGGATAACACATGTGTTTGCAACATTTCTGCTTGTAACGCGAGGCTCATGTTTTTGCACCCCTAGAAATGGCATGATTCGATGTTGCAAAATTTCTTCATTGGAAATCCCCCTAGCAGTGACTGCACGACTCATGGTTTCGGGGCCGACATTGCTTGAAAAAACCCACGGCCTTCTTTCAGCCGTGGCCTACTAGGGGGTGTGTTTGCAGCCGCTGTACACAGGAGCTGAGTTTAGTTTGTTTTAAGAATTGTCATGTTTGTCACTTTGGATCTCCTGGTGTAATTTCAGGATATGTTTCACAGATCTGACACATTTTAGTGGCACGTGGTTGGCATTCTGCATGGATGTATGTATATATATATATATATGCATGTATAGATGTATGTAATATGCATGTATAGATGTGTAACACTTTGTAAAGCACATTCTTGCATAGTTTGAACATGTCAATTTGGAATTTCTCGCATAGACCAGCGTGTGTCTAGCATGCTCCCGGCATATGATTGACATACGGTTGCAGGTTGGTCATGTGTCCAAAAGTGGTAAAGCTAAGTTTTAGTCTATAGCAAGCATGTTCTTTGTGTAAGGCCAGAATATGAGTGCGCCACGCAGCGCCGTGTTCTAGTGAGACTGGTGGGGACCTGTCCAACATGTGACTTGCTTTTCATGTCCATGGGTTGCATACTGCCTTCAAAACGGGGTGAAAACACCATCCAGGTGCTCAGCCAGTTTGGCCGGCTTTGGGGTTTCGAAAACTTGATGTTGCCCTTTGGTTGGCAGCAGGTCAGGATGTGTTTTTGAGATGTGGCTTGCTTGGCATGTTGCTCGGCCAAGTTGTCCCTTGCCCGCCAGATGGAGTTTATTGATTTTAACGTCGATCCGGCCGCTCCGGCCGACCAAGGGAGGTATAGCAGGTCAATGACCAAGGCAACAGAAAATGCAGGCAGGCAGGCAGGCAGGCTGGCAGGCAGGGAGGCAGCACATGGGGTGGGCATGGTCTCTGTCAAGCCGCTCCGGTTCTCTTGAGCTGTGGGGGGGCGGAGGGGGGGGGAGTGTTGGCGCGGGAGGTTTGGGAATGGGATGGCTTGTAGTATTGTTTGAGGACACAAGGCGGCGCCCATGCACGAAGTCAAACAGCAAGCCCCCAGGGAGGGATGGAGGGAGGGAGAGAAAGAAGGAGAGACAGTTGCCTTCGGACTAGAATAGTGATCTATTTGATCTCCATTCGGTCATTCAACTCTCGGACTGACTGTCTGAGGGCAGAAGGCAGCCTGGCGCAAGCCGTACCAATGGCGGGCCAGGACGGTGGCAGTCATCGACCACACGTTGCACCACTGGGGGGCACGGGGGCCAAGAGGCCAAGTCAGCAAAATGGGCTCCACTGATCTCCACTCTAAATTCGCTCAACAAATCGCCATCAAGGAAAGCAGCAGCTTTGCAGTTCCCGGGCTCCCCATTCCAGCCGCGCCAAGTAGAAGCGCTGCAATGGAGGGTTTGCGATGTCCCTGTTTGCATATTCCAGAGTCGTTGGGGGCATGTGGTGGTTGCTCAGGCACTGCAATCCCCGCCGGAAGGGTTGGTCAAAGCCTGATATTTCCCGCCCCTGAAAATGTCTATGTTAATCAAATTTGACAATAGCGCCATGATCTTAACAACACATCGTTCAAGGAACGGATTCCATGTAGGTGGCTGTTCCGGAGAACGTGCCCGATATTTGATAAGCTTTGCGCTTGGTCTCGGCTTCAATGTGATTCTGTAGGGGTGTCGCCCTGCAGATCATGTATTGATCAATTGGGAGCGTTGCCAAGGCGCAACAAAGTGGACTGTCGTTGAAGGCGAGCCCCTGTTGAATCCAACTTTCGACTATATTCAACAGAAGCTTACATGGGCATTCTGCTGGCACCAATTTCTGTTCTCCCAGCTTAGCTGGGTAATGTTGACCCCGTATTGATAATCCCCCCCCTATTGGTCCGGTCCGGGTGACCCCCCCCAATACTAAACAATTCATAACTCAGAAACTAATACAAAATGAATCAAACAAAAAAAAACAACAATTAAACCGGTCCCTCCCCCAATCTCATTTCTCCACTGCTTCTTGAGCTCATTTCTTAGAAATTGCTGAAAATGTCCTCCATATTGAAACTCACATGCTTGCAATTCACAGCATGTACTCTGCACATATGCTTCTTCCAAATGCTGCATGAGAAGCAGCCTGGTTGGAACCTGCATCTACTGCACACTTCCACCTCATACTGTGTGAGTTTCGCAATGGCCTTATGATACTCTGCAGGCAAATCTGAAATCTGCAGCTTGGAATTCTCATTCACAATGGCCATGGCCTCAATCTGCAATGAAGTCAATGCCTCAATCTGCAATGAATTCAAGATCTCAAAAGGAAGCTCCAGCAATACTAAATCAAATGGAAACTCAATTCCAGATCTCGAAAGGAAGCTCCAGCAATGGAAACTCAATTCCAGATTATTTCGGGGGGAGGCCAAACACCTTCCAAAATCTTGCCCCCCGAAAACCTTCTGACCTTCAAGGGGGGGGGTTACATACTCATACGGGGTCAACAGTAGTCACCGATATCACGGATATCACCATTTCTCCTGTTGCAATTCCTGGGGCTCACAAAGTTGCAGCCTCTGCCAGATTTGGTGATTACCGCCGCTGAGATTTGATTGTGCCGTCGTCTTTGGAAGTGGCCCTCTGTGAATTCATTCTTGCATGGGCCACCAAAAGAGGTCGACCATCCTCAGCAACCCACCAAGGTCTCAGAGGGCCTATCCTTCAAGGCCATGAGAGCTTTAAGCAGCCGGCAAAATCGCAGGCCGCGAAGTGAAATTGAAATTGGTCTTTTTTGGGCCGGGCCTGGCCAAGGACATTTACTCATCGCTGGCTATGAAGTGGAAAGGCTGGGCTTTGGGGCTGGAGAACCTGGACGTGCCACACGGTTCTGCTGAGAAAGGGTCGAATGTCAACTTCTTGGGCCTGCGGGACACGGTTCTGCTCAGGGATGTCAAGCATTGCACTTCACAGCCCTTGTGACCTGATGTCTTTCCGCTTGCCAGGCCTTCTTTTCATTCGCCAGCCGGGTGTGGAGCCAAGATTCTTGGGGCTGGTTCACACTCTCCCTTTCCAGCCTTGGTTTTTTGTTTTCTCGGACATGAAAGGATGCTAGTGCCATGCCTCAGGGCTCAGTTTTCTGGATTTCTGCGGCTGCTTGGCGTTCGTATGTTGGTTGCCACTGTGCAGAAGGTGCGGTTGGTTGCGCTGCGGGAATGCGCATTTGAAAGGTACTTCCATGCACTCATAGGTGCATATATGCATCTATACCTACATAAATTAGCATGGGATTCTCATGGCGCAGGATACTCATAACATAGAATCATAGAATCATCAGATCAATGTTAAGCTCGGCGCTTGCTGCAGGTGTTTTTTTGGCCTCAACCAATACTCGCCCTTTGGATGTGTGTACTGTACCGTCAGCTGTTATGTATGTCACAAAGTGCACAATGGGACCACCGTACAGTAGATGAACACTTTGGCCATTCAGATTCGATCATACCTTTGAGCAAATATTGCAGGGGTTGCTTTCAGCCTGCAAGCAAACACCTGGACAAGAAGGAGTCATTCCATGACACGCGTTTGAGCTGGATGCTGCGCTTCTGCCTAGGCCAGTACGCCTTCCAAATCACTTGCTTGGGCGCTGCTGAGCTGAGGAGCTGCCCACACATCTTTGCAACACTAGCTTCGAAAGAGGCTGGCCTTCCACAGTATCTAGACTGGAAAGCCGTTTGTTCAAGCGGGTTGTGCTTCATACAAACATGTACAACCAGCTGTGCGGGCCTGATGCAAGACTCGGAGTCAGACAAAGCCATTAGGTTTCTTTGAGCAATGTGCGCATTGGGCATCGACGTTTGCTGCTCCACATCCGGTTTTTGTACTGCGAGCTTTGCAGACCCAAAAACACCCCTGCGGCCCCTACGGGATGGCTTTCTCCGGCTTTCCTGGGCAGCTCATGGTTTAGCTACCCTTCAAACGTTGAAGGACTGACCTTATGTTAGGATGGGACGCTTACATACTTCCATTCACCTCACCTCACCTCGCCTCTCCCGCACACCCGCCCGCCCGCCCGCCCGCCCGCCCACGCACCCAAACACAAACACAAGCGCAAACAACAACAAAAAGCAAAACACAAACAACACAATGTGTCCAAAATGTTGAACTGAGTCATGCAACACAATGACAGGTTCCAAGCACTGGGGGGTCCAAAAATGATGCTTGTGTGTGTGTGTGTGCGCAGAAACCTTGCATCACTGAGACAAGTCACAAATCGCCAGGGTGCTCTCGCACCCCGATTTGCCTGAGAAGCACCGTCTGAAAAGCCCCCAAGTCAAAGCTGCTCTGCAAACGCGTCCGCCCCTTCGCAAGTGCTACTCAAAACGTGCGGCCATCCGGATCACATTTATTTGCAAGAGGCTATGGGCAGGCTTGCGGATGTAGCCACGAGCGCAAAAGCCGGGCAGAGCTGCACGGGAGCATCCAGAGTTCAACATGCCGGCCTTGAAAGCATGCTTCATGGGGCTCCTCTCTTGCTTGCGTGTGAACTTTGAGGGAGTGAGGGAGGGAGTCAGTGAGTCAGTGAGTGAGTGGGTGGGTTGGCGCATCTGCCTCAATTGGAGATGGTCGTGAAAGATGTGAAATTTCACATCTACATGGCAAGCTCGCAAGGATCGATGGCATTAATATCATCAAGGAGGACACATTGGGGAGCCTCGGCGGCAAAGCGCGCCGAGACTGTTTGCACACTTGATAGGGAGCAGTTGGTTCACAGCCATGAACCAGCTGAGGACTGAGCGCACCAGCTTTCCCTCTCCGACAGTGATTTTGCCTGCGTGATGCCTAGCAAGCTGTGCTGTGGCACCCTCCTTTGGAACGTGCGCAGCCCCCCCATCTCAGTAGCAAGAGCAGCTGCGCGCGGCAGCATAAGGGGCAAGCTGGGACAATCTGCGCTCTGAATTCATGCTTGGCTTTGAGCCACAAGCTACATGTCAACGAGAGCCAAACAAGGGCATGTCTTTTGGTCAGAGGGCATGGCAGCTGGCCGAATTCAATCATTTGTTCCAATGACTATCAGCAGAGGTGAACTCCACAAGGACAGTGATGCGCCGTGTTCATATTGCGGTCACAGTTGTTTCGCCCAAAAACTAGTGTCAAGCGGCTAGCGGTTCAGGTTGGTTGCGCGGGAAGCAAGGGATTACTTCCGCTCCTTCTGTCTCACATGATGTAAGGGCGTTGGCTTCTGCATAATATGGCTATGGATTTGTATCCCTGATCCCCTGTGATTCGAACTCCCTCCAATGTCAAGGTGAACAAGCGTCCTGCAAACCATTGGTTTTAGCGGGGACCTTGGGACCCCGGCCCCTGAACATTCTTTAATTGATCGAGGGTGTATGAATTGGGGGAAGCATTGACAGAGACCACCCTGAAACAATGCTTGGTGACTTGGTGAACATAAATTATCATATCCATGCGTATTTAAATATATATATATAGAGAGAGAGAGAGAGAGAGATGAGTTCACCAAAGAGTTCCGAAACCAATGCAGACCTCCAGGTGGGGTATGGGTGGGGTAGGATTCCCATAGGTTTCCCCCTGCCTGCTGCCAAGGCTGGGCACCACGCCCGGGCACCTGGACTCCCAGTTCGGGGGTTGCGCTGGGGGGGTGGGGGGTGGGGGGCCTGGCAGGCCTGGGAGGCCTGGGGGGCCGGGGTGGGGCGTGGGGGGCGTGGGTTGGGGGTGGGGTTTGTTTTGATTGATCTTGTTTGAATTATCGTCAACGTCTCCGAGTGCTCGATGCAAGCAGGGGACAGAGGGAGGCCCTTTCTTCAAACAAAAGGTGCTCTCAACTCTCAACCCTTCCCGTCACCATGCCATGGGTTCCGAGGTCATGAACCCGTTGTGGCCCCCGTGCTTCCCCACCTTTGTTGCCTTTTTGTGGCGCTCAGGTGGTGCAAGGTATGGGTTCAGATGTGCATGAGGCATCATCACCTAATCATGAACCCCCTTGCTTGTGTCATGCCAGGCAAACCTTTGCGGAGCCTTTCAATGGCTCTTTGACTTTGGATCACAAAAACTGGTCGAGTGGATGGTGCTAGGGGTTTTGACTTGAGCCATTCGTTCGTGTTGTTCCTTGCATTGGGCGAACCATCCTCCCCCCTGAATGAACTAACCCTTCCCAAAGCTTGCGAGAGTCCTCCTCCGCATCAACCTGGTTTTAGCCCCCCCCCACCGAACCCGCCAACGGGGGCTGAGCTCCTGCCTTGCCTCAGGAGATTTTGATCGGCTACACCGAAACGGCTGGCCAAGCAGGCGGCGGATTGGCGCGTCACAGTGCGCGACGTGCGACTCGTTGAACCGAAGGGAAGCCCTTGGTCCGGGAGTCATCAGGAAGGAAACGCTTGGGGTTGCACCTCTTTTCCCTCAGTGGCGAAGCACGTGTGGGTTGAATTGGTTGACCCCTTCATGGCGGATTCCCATCCAACGGCTGCAACTGCTTCTGCGAGCCGGCGCCGAACCACATGCCCTTGATACTTCGGGGCTGAAATCCACTGGCAGCCAAGGAGCCCGCGACAGAAGCTGTTGTTGGTTAAAAGCAGAAAGATGGCTAGTCATTCAAGGTGCCAAGGGATGGCACCACCTTTGAGGTCGCTGTTCCAGCTCCTTACAAGAACCTTCCTGGCTCTCATGTGTTTTTGCTTCCAAGTTGTTCGTGAGCTGCTGGCGCCACGGAGGCGGGGTGTCCAGCACAGGCTGCCCTGGCCAAGTTTGTGTTCGGGGTGTGATGTGTGATGTGTATGAGTTTGTGTGCGCGGCCCTCATACAGATTCTAACAGCTTGTTCAACTTCTGATCTGGCGAGCATGGGCACCGCAGGCTGGGGTCGGGCCTTTGGCAGATTCCTTCATGGAACTTCCCAAGTGTGAAATCAAAACGGCCACCAACTTCCCTCAAACTTTTGAGGGTGCATGCAGCTCAGGCGGGTGACAAGCCATACAAGCCACTGCCCATCGTGAGGCTTTGCCATCAACTACCTGGGGCCTGACACGGGCCATCAGCTGGGAGCTTGGCTTTGCCAAGGGACACGTCAGCTGTTGCTTAGTTTTTAGCCTCCCACCAAGATGATTTGTAAGTTGAGTGACACTTTTCTAGCACGTCCTATTTTGTGAACCGGGTTAGCGCTTGCCAGATGAGCAAGCTGTGCTTGTTTGCACTTCGAGTTGCTCGATTTGCGCCTTTGCACATCAGAATCATACATGAAAGAAAGAGAATTATCCGCCAAGCACGGGAGAGCTTTGTTCAGAGGCCAGGACTACCTAGCTCTGGTCTTGAGTTGCCCGGCTACATTGCAGTTGCTTGGGTGGTGCCAAGGTTATGAATATCATATTCGAATTGAGCTCGCCCTCGCAACTGTGTCTCCAACATGCGCGTCATGAAGTGCGTGTGTGTGTGTGTGTTGTGTGTGTGTGTGTTGTGTCTGTTGTGTGTGTTGTGTTGTGTGTGTGTGTGTGTGCGCGCGCGCGTGCGTGCGTGCGTGCGTGCGTGCGTGCGTGCGTGCGTGCGTGCGTGCGTGCGTGCGTGCGTGCGTGCGTGCGTGCGTGCGTGCGTGGGTGGGTGGGTGGGTGGGTGGGTGGGTGGGTGGGTGGGTGGGTGGGTGTGTGTCCCTGTCACTCCGCAGACATGTGCAACCAGTTTCTGACAACTGGATGCACACGAAATGGGTTCCAGGATGCTACACGTATGACTGTCACGTGATGCAAGCTTGGACCCGTTTGTTGGCCAATTTGGGCCCTTCAATGGGGTCAACAGGGCCAGATGTCCACTGCCTGAGGATGAAGCTGATACCAGCGCATGCCCTGATGCACGAGAAGGGGCCACCTCCTCAGCCAAGGGATGGTAGGTCTACAAGGTGGCGGAGCCTGGTGCGTGCAGCATTTCCTTCTAGGAACACAACTGAAACCAGAGGGGCGAGTGAATTTGGTGTTCATGCAGCGTGGCTTTCAATTTAAGTGACCTCAAAGGCGACGCTGCTATGATTTTCTGTTACATTGTGGACCACAAAGCGCCTCAAACAAGCTCTTTGGATCGTGTTTCCTGCGAGGAAGCGCCTCACAAAGGCAGATCCAACTGGATAGCATTTGTGGCCTTCAGGCGCACAGGCAACAGAGGGAGCAAACACTTGAGTGGGCTTCTTATGGGGACACCAGCCGATGCATAGAAAGTGGGAGCCAGCCAAACGCCCCGGATTTTCTTCACCTGAAGCCCTCGTGCATTTGCTGGCTGGTTGGCCAGCGCCAATATTCCAAGCCTGGGTTAGACATCTTACAGAACCTTCAGACCATTGGATATGCCCAAGGTCCTACTTACATGCCCGAAATGAACATACACCACCTACGGGCCTTCATCAACATGTTGTGGGAGTATGTTCCCTGGATCCCCTGTACAACCTTGCATCGCCAGTGTAGAACCAATGATTTGGGGAGATGTCCATTTGCTGTAGGGCCCTAGGGAGTAAAAGACAGTATGTCCAAGACCACCCAACCTACAACTGCATCATGTTGGCTTGTGTTCCGATTCCAAACTGTTAAAAGTTAAAGGGTTTTACCGGGATTTTTCACTCCTGTTTACCCTCCCTCCCACTAACATGGCACCTCAGAGGGAGTCCCTCCAAGAGGAAACTGATCTTCCAGGCACCCATGTTAGTGGGAGGAAGGGTAAACAGGAGTGACAAATCCCGGTAAAACTCTTTAACAGTTTGGAATCGGAACACAAGCCAACATGATGCAGTTGTAGGTTGGGTGGTGGAAATGGCCTGAAACCTCTCTGGGGCCTCGGTCCCGAGGCCTTGTGACCTGCGATCCATCCGCGGCGTGGACGCGACAGCTTGCGCCCGGGGCCAGGTCGATTGCCTTGAACAACGGGGACCGGGGAAACTTGGGCTGTTAATTGTGAGCGGTTGTATGCTTTTCTTCCGGCTGTGTTGTGGTTTCCTATGTGGTGTTGTGTTGTTTTTGCATTACGTATGGTTCTTCCGCTTTTCATGCTGCAGATTATTTGTTTGCTTTCCATTCCTTCTTTCATGTATTCATTTGTTACTTCTTTCTTTATTGCTTTCTTGCTTTCTTGTTTGTTTGCTTGCTTGGTTGTTTGTTTCGTTTGATTGCTTGTTTGTTTGCTTCTTTGTGTGTTTGCATGTTTTCCTTGCATGCTGGAATGTGCTGATGCAGTTTCACCAACGTTGCTGCCCCAGTGAAAGTGCACTCGTTTCCCAAGATCAGCCAAATTGGCCTTGCTGCCCACATCATTCAGCTGTGTTGCTTTGAGCTTGTCGTCCCTGAGTTCGGACGCATGAACTTGCCAAGATCAGCAAGTGATTTGCCTGACGATTTGCATCACCAGACTTTGGGCCCGAGGGCCTCAACGCGGAACTTGCTTTCTGACCTCTCCGGCGCCTTCCTGTTTGGCTCCCTGTTTGGCCAATATTTTTGTTTTTGTTTCCAGGCGAGTGCACGGATGAATCCGGGCCCGGGGGGTGTACAACCCCTAGGACATCCTAGGACGATGAAGGGAAGGAACAGACTCTGGCATTCATTGGCAAGAGTGTTGGCAATCGCTTTGGCACTTGATGTAACTCTTGGGCCCTGCTAAATGCAACAAGCAGAATTGGGGGATTCGTTTGCCGACATTGGATGGAAGATCATGGCTTTCACCGTGCTGTTAGCTCCTAAGATATGGGGCCGTTGCAGCAAACGATGCTACGCCGTGGCTCAGGGCAGCCAAGACCAGCCCCGCTGGGCGCTGGGCAGTGGGGAGTCCTGCGAGGCGCTTGCGGCGCTTGCGGGGCGGGTGCCGTGGTCGAGACGAGGGGGGCACCCAACGGCTCTTGGCCCATCTTGGTCCAAACGTTGCTGCTTCATTTTTGATCGCCCTCCCACCATATTCCTGGCGGTTAGGGCTGGATTCTGAACGGTAGGATCTTTGGAAGCAAAGCCGGGATGCAAGCGGCGAAGGCAGTTTCAAAGCGGAGCTCCGTTTAGCTTGAAGGCATCTCAAAACCTTTTGCGGTACAATTTTGGTAGACTGCAAGCCTGGCATCCCGCCTCTTTGTTTTTGGGAGGTTTGCTTGTTGCTGCTGTTGTTCGTTCTTGGTTAGGAAGCGGTGTATAACCCAACACTCATTTTGCGATTTGTTCAAGGCGTTTTGCTCTTGGTGTGACAGGGAAGCATGGGTACTGCGTGCAGGCCTGGCAATGCCCGCCCCCGCCCCCCCCCCGAACACAGGTTCAGACCTGTGGGTAAATGCTAGGCCTTGAAGTCACGAGTCCCTGTCCAGCTTTAAAACAGAGTGGCAGTGGCGCAAAGGAAAGGGTTCGTCATCAACAAAGGTTTGGACACTTGGCAGCGTCTTGCATGGCGGTACGTGAAAGAGTCACAACGTCATCCACGCGCTGTTGGAAATAACCAGCGGTCCCAGACCAAAGGTCGGGGGCAACCAGCAGCTCCTTGCAATCAACGACTGCCTGCCTTTTCCCCAAACCCAACAGTTTAAAAAGGATTCGTGATACAAATAGAAAACAAGGAAGAGGAGCGTTGCAAACAATACTTTAAACGTAATTTCAATAGATCACTGACAAAGGCAATTGTAGTGGCCTAGAGCTACGGAAACACAACGGTAGGCTTTGCAACACCAGCCAAATTCGAGTGCATGCTGCCATATTGGACGTGTTTCTCGCACTCGAAAACGTGCAGGTTTCATTTTTGGCAGCGCAAGCGTGGGCTCAGGAGGCATGTGACACGGAAGCATGGCCTTTCACTCGTTTCAGCCGCAGAAGCGACGCCGGCTGAACAGATGGAGGGAACCTTGCTTATTCCAGCTGCTGTTGTCCAGGCCAACCAAGCACAACCCCTGGCAGCACGTGGTCTTACGCCTTAGACACTTCGGGTTGACGTAGTTTTCCCTCCAACTCTTCGTGGACAAATCCGATGAAACTCGGCCCATTGACCAGTCCGGATGCGCAAGCAACAAGTTGCCGTCAGAAAGAGTTACTTTGACATGTTCGGCGGCTCTGACCTGCAGCGGAAACAATCGGTTTAAACTAGGCCATAACCCCCCGTTTCAGAAGAACCTCACCGACAGTACGACCCATGGTTGAACAAGTCAATGTTACCGCACGAAAAACGACGCAAGAGGTGATGTTTGCTCCAAAGCTTCTTTGGACACGACCTGGTTGGCCCAACTTCCCAACTTCCCGACCTGATTCGTTCGCAACTGCTCGAGTCTAATGAGCCCGGCTTTGCGCGGCGCCATGTTTCACGCGGGCCCGCACCTGCCCAAAGGCGCGAGGGACGGACGAATTTTGTCGCTAGGCGGGTTGGGCAAAATCAGTTGAGACAACCAGACTGCCCTTCAAAGGGAAGCCAACAAAGACCGTTTCGACAATAGTGCATAAACATGTTTATGCTGCCGGCTGGCCCTCACATGGACCCCCGATGAAAGCTTCTGACTTTCCTTAAATGACATGATGCGGCCGTGCTCTTGTGCTTTTCGTCGAATCACGCTTCCACTGCAGATGTTTTTCATGGATGTCCTGAATTCCTCTTGTCATGGCGGCTAGGCACTTCCACAGGACAGATCCGCTCTGCTGGCCTGCAAAGCGTAGCGCAGCCTAGCCTTGGGAACGCAGTTGGGACGAGTTTCTGGTAAGACCGTGCCACCAGATGTTTCTGTTTGGCCCACCTGCAACTCCTGCTTCGTTGACGTGCTGCCTGTGTTTAGACCTCCTGGTTGGTTGGTGGGCTTAGGTTGGTGCGCCTGTAATCTATTTTCACCAGCTGCTCTCCTGCCAGTGGCGCCGCCGGCTTTCAAATTAAGGATGCGATCTTGGCAAACAGGCGGCTGCGAATGGGGTCTCTTGGGCTCGTGGGTTTGAGATGCTTCGAGTAGGTTCCAACCATTCTGCTGGAAGGGGAACCTCATTGCAATTAAAGCTAGGGGCCCAGTAGACTCCACGCACTCACTTCAGAATTATTTGAGCCTGGCGGGCTTGCGCAACAATTGCATTCTCATGGACAAGCAGTGGACGCGCATTGGCATTTCATTGAGGGTGAACTAGACAATCTGGCAAACATGGAAACACCATTGGAAGGTCACTGGAATGGCCTTCCAAGGCATGCCCTCTGCTTTATTTCAGTACGCTGTGGCTTGCCGAAATCCGTTGAACACCAATTGAGTTGAGGCGGAACGGTGCTTGAGCCCCTTGTCACCCAATAGTCTGCAGGCTTGCCACATGCCATGACTGTGTTGCAGCTCAAAAGCTGGCAAGCTCACCCAAGGTGTCTTTGTGCTGGGATCGAACGTATTTTCAGCTCCAGGAGTCGCATTTGCCCCTGGTTGATTTTTCTGCCAGTCAGGTGGCATGGAGATGGTGGGTGCGCTTGCAAGATCACAGCCCTTCGCGCTGGCCCAGCTGCCAAGGCGACCGTTTTGCCATGGCCGAGGCGACCGTGAAAAGTGCAAGACGTTTCGGGATGCGTGAGCCAAAGCCTCAGCTTTCGAATGTCTACCCCTACGAGTGGCTGTTCCCTGAACATGCCAAAATTGGGCTGGAAGGCCATGCTTCGGACAACTTGCCCGAGCTTGACTCGGCTTTTCTTTCACAGAATTTCCACACAAGGGCCAAGTCGGCAAGGCAGCTGACAAAGCGCTTTGCGGCCACTTGCTTGCACTTTCCTTGCGTTGCCCCAACGCCCTAACCGTGCGGCCACTGGTACAATTTTGCTTGACAGCGGGTGTGTATTTTTGCAACGTACTGTAATGCGATGCAGTGTAGTGTGTTGTATGCATGCATTACATAATGTAATGTAACATCTTATGGCGCAACATAACTCAATGCGATGTAAGGTGATGTGACATATGCATGCATGTCTTGAAACAGGTGCAATAATTATACGGGAATGCAATGGAATGACATGTGATGGGGTGCAACACGATGCATGTAATGCAAAGTCGTGCATAATGGAATGAAATGTGTTGTATTGTAGTGCAACATAATGTGATGTAGCGTAATGTAGTGAAGCGCAAGTGTAACGTATCATGCTGTAATATAATATATGTGTGTGTAGTTGTATGTAGGTATCGGAAGACAATGCAATTGAATGTAGCAGAATGTAATGCAGCATAGTGCAGTGTAACATCATGCAACATCGGTTCTGACCTCCTCCCCCCGCCGACACTCTGGGAGCCGCGAGGCCGCTGCAACACCCGCATGCTGGGAGCTGTCTGCAGCTGAAGCACGCCTGCTGCAAGAGGGACGACTGGCGCCTGCTGCGGGTGCTGGAACAGGAGATCCATGCACCCTGGCCCAAGGGAAAAACTCCGCACCGTATAAACTTACCAGCGTTCCTGCTCCAGGGATGGATGCCATGTCATTTCCGGAAAGCTGGCGTGGAACTCCAAGGCGCCCATGAGAGCTTTGTGTGGAGGTTTAGCAGAGTAGATATGGCAGAACGCACCCTTTGAGTCTGAGTGCTGCCCATTGCGCCGGCCAAGTCGCACCAGCAAAAAGCTGTGGGCTGCAATGTCAACTCCGCTGTGGAAGAACAAACATGCATCACGGCCAGTGACACCAATGTGTAAAACCAACATCAGAACGCACCACCCTGTTTTCATGCCACCCAGACTTGGTAGGCCTTTTTGCCCTTCAAACGTCTTGTTGTTTGCGATATGCCACCAGTACTTGCTCGGTTCGTGTCAGGAACCAAACACGACAAACAATGTTGATACATGTCCCCCGAAATCTTTAAAGAAGCTGAGTCTAAACTCTTTAAAAGCACATAGTCATAGTAAGACAAGAGTCCCCCAGCACCAAGAAATCACATGCTGTGTGTGTGTGTGTGGGCCTGGCTTAAGTCTTGCATCAAAGCAATCGCCTTTGAAGCATTTTAGCTTTCTTTGAATGAAGCTGACGGAAGGGTGCAAAAAATGGGGCCGGCGCAGCTCAAGGCTGAATGTTGCCTATCGGCTGACGTTTGGCCTTGCCTGATGGTAAATGATCGCTCCGACAGCTCCTCCCTTCACTTATCAACTTGGAGGGGTCCAGTGCCCAAGCTTTGTGTCCTCGGTTCCTGGACCTCGCCCTTCTCACGGCTCTGGGCTCTTGTTCTTACCTCTTAAAAACACAGCTTTTCAACTTGTTGGGGGTAACATGGGCTATATGTCTGTAAAATATTAACTTCTCCAGGGTTTGGAGTTTAAGGGGTAAGTGTTGGGTGGCTCCAAATCGGCTGCAAAAGAAAACCCAAAGAGGAAGTGGGACAAAGCGGAAGCATGAGACATGACCCGACCTGTATCCAAACTCCCCAATTTCCCCAACGATCCTGGTTCTCTTCTCACCCCCAGGCTGCGGGCTACCAGAGGCGTGGGGATGCGCTGGGCCTCCACAGGC
>CAUJNA010003318.1:150000-235000 GCA_963377175.1 Effrenium voratum
TTGTGGTGTGGCGAACGTGTTCAAGTTGCCAACCTCAGATAGGCCAGGCGGCTTCCCTGGAGTCGCATCTCGGGTCACAGGGAGCTTGTCGGAGGTACGGCCCCGGACCGCCGCATCTCCGTGATCATTTGGGCCAACGAGCAGGAGGAGGTGCCGCGAATGGTTCGCGACAAGAACCCGGGCATGCGTGCCTTGGTTTGGAATGTGTGAAGGCGCGGCGGCGCGGCGAGACAAACAAATCCTCAGCCTGTCGCATGAAGATTCCGCTTGATTCAATGACAAGAGTTGGTGGCTGAGCTTGCTTGTCTCTCCTGGCGTCCTTCCGCTCCGATAGCCATGTTGGCCAAGTTCTAGCTGGTGCTCGTAGCACCAGCTAGGCATGTGCTTGACTATGCAGATACGCCGTGAGTCAAGGACCATATCCCCATTGTCTCCCTCAAATGCGGCACTTCGATCGCAAGCATTATGACGGGAACTAGTCAAAGGGGTGAACATTTGAAGGGCTACCCGAACACAGAAAAGGTAGGATGCTGAAGATGTTGGCAACCTGGGCGGTTGAGCCCAACGCTTACTGGATGACAAGGACACGTTCGATGCGTCAGATGCGTGGAAAAAGTGATGCTGGGCTATTGTGGGATTTTAGGCCATGGTGCCATATTGATGTGTTGATGTGTTTACTTTGCTTCCACGTAGGGGCCGGCGTAAACGTAAAGCAACGCTTTTCACAAAGTCAGCCGCTAGATCTTAGTTCTGATTTTAGACAGCACCGGGTGACACGTCCTACTGAATGCAACAACGTAGTGCTCAGTGCCCCCAAGCTGAGACAAGCTCCTCTGCCTTTTGCACAGCTGATGGTGCTTTCGCTGCCCTAGTGAGAACCATAGACATGCCAAGGCAGTCATGCAGAGAGAAGGCGAATGCTGCAAAGGGAAACACTTCAATAGCAGCTATCCTGTCCTTGACCTGAAACTGGCAGGTTTGGGTGATGTTGACTGGTTACTAAAGATTTTGAAAAAGCTTTGACCAAAGCGTTAGGAAGCAGACAGATGGGATGTCCATAATTCCTGAGAGCACCGCCCAACGTCAGCCAACCATTGTGAGGGCGTTTGACCTGTCCTCAACCCTCCAGCCCAAAAGCAGGGAAAGGGCTACAGCCAACACCAAGCCGGGAAGCAAAAAGGGCCTGGCTCACAGCAATGGCTGCATGCTTCCCGTGTCGACTCCTCGACTGCTTCGGTGCTTCGGCCCGGGCCGCGCCATCGCCGCCCCCGCCGGTGGCCGCGCCGAGCTGCACACGGCGCCGAGTGCAGGGGCTGTCGACAGTGGCCAGGGCGTCGCGGCGGTCTCCGGCGGAGGACCTGCGCAAAGCGCCGGTCAAAAGGGTCAAAGCCACTGCCGTTGGCCAACTGTCAACAACAAAGCGCCCAGGCGCTCTGAACTCAACTGACTGAAGGGTTATTACTGGATTGTTTCACTGTTTCACCTGTCAGAAGATGCTGCCCGGAGATTCCACCCTGCAAACCGTGAGGAAGTGCGAGCGGTGTTTGAAGACATCTCGAAGTCAGAGCGAGTGGGCCAGGCAGATCTGATAGACTTCTTCTGCGGACGCTTAGCAGCCACGTTTGTAAGCTTTAAATTGCCTGACATCTTTTGCCATGGCACTTGCAGCATGTTGCAGCCCCTGGTTCGGTGATTTTTCCTCCTTGCCTGGGTCTGTCATATTCCTGTCATGACGTTGGCTGTGTGCAGGCTCCTTCTGTCAACCCGACTCAGGATATTTGGGCTATGGCCAGCCCGAAGCTAAGAGCTTCATGAGGCGCTACGGCCAGGAGAACTGGCTTGCATTTCCGGGCTTCAAGGACGGATACCCACGCCTCAACCCCTTTCTTGTAACGGGCTGCACCGGCGAGGTCTTCATTCGAAAACCCGGGTCGCTCAGCCGCCAGCAGGTGAACCTCGAGGAGCTCTGCGACTGTGAGGTCTACATTTGCGACCCTCCTGGCCAAGTCTTCGTGGATGCTTGTGCGCGGTGCTTGGTTTTGATCGGCCCCTGTGACGGCCCGGTCAGCATTCGCAATTGCGAGGGGTGCACTGTGTGGGTCGCTGCGCAACAAGTCAGGCTGAAGAGCTGCAGCTCCTGCACTTTTCACATATTTTCCAAGACGCCGCCAGCGATGGTGAACTGCGAAGATATTCGGGTGGCACCCTGGTGTGCTTCCTACCCTGGTTGCAGAGAGCACTTCGCAGCGTTGAGCTTCGATGCCGGGAAAAACTTCTGGAACTGCATCCTTGACTTCAGCGGAGCACCATGCAAACAGGTGCAGATCTGTTCTCTTGAGGAGGTGGCACAACTCAACTTGCACCTGGCTGAGGAAGATGCCGCAGCAGGCAACCCTTGCCCGGTTCCCACACATGAAATGCTTTCTTCGCCGCCTCTGACAGAAGGGGTCGATTTGGAGGAGAACCCTTTGGTTCCACTCTGCGCGCCTCGGCCCCCGCTTTGCCCGCTGCTAGTCTTGAACGTCACTGAGAAGGATGATCGAGTCATCGGCGCTGGGTTTCTGAATGCTGCTAGGTCATTGGCACAGCAAAAGCTTGTGCTACATTTGATCGCGCGCGCTCATGGATCCAGCCGGCGGTGACTGCAAAGGCACAGAGTGCATGTGCCATTTGGCAGTTGCTGCTGGCTATGGTCCGAAAGCCCGCAAGTGGGCAGTTTGAGAAACGAGCCAGCCGGCTGGCGAGCAACACTTCTTTCAACGTCTCGCAGGCAAAAGAGCATTTGCCACATACCCAGCTTGGAAAAGAAAGGCTTGTTCTTTTGAAAGCTCGCCCTTTGCTCACTCAACCAGGTTCAAATCCTGAACAGGTGCTAGAGACGCAGCTCATCGCAGCTCAGTTTTGAGCAACCTCCATCGGCTTTTAAATGGGATCTTAGTCTTGCTTCAGAACTTGCAGGTCAGGCCCGAAAAGGGTTCGCTGACACAGAAACATGGGACCTGACATGTGAGAATGGTTGCATGAGGGTGGTAAACCAGATCTCAGGCGACAACGTGGCCACGGAGGTCGACTGGGACAGCTGGGGCTGCTGCGTGTCTGGCGCTTTGAGCCGCCGCTTCCGAGGCTTTGGATATCTTGGGGGTGCCCAGGGCTGGGAGGGCGTGGAGTAAAGCTGGGAGAGAAACGGCAATGGTTTTCGTGTTTTCCCAAAGGAGTCCAGGGGATGGGTGATTTGAGAGATTTTGAGAGTTTTTTGGACATGCTGTGGAGCTCGAAGGATCAAGAAGCAGAACTCGGCACAAGCTGGTTCTATCAAGCAACCTCAGTTCTATTAGCCCGTGGTGAGGATCCGCAAATGCAATGGATCCTTCTAGGAAATGGCTAGCAGCTCAATGCCCACAGTTCCCATCTCCAGCTGTTTGAAGGGTCCATTTGTCCCTGCTGAGCGAACCTACAGTGCTAAAGTTGATCCATGGATAAGCCATTTACTCGTTTGCCAGCAATTCATCTTGTCTGTGAGGCTGTCCTGAAAGAGCAACAAACCAAAGACCAATGACCTGCATGGAGCCTACTCCCAGGAAAGATTCTGCCGAACCTTTTAGAAGGGGTTCTTCACACCAAACCTTTTCCGGGGGGTAAAAGGGTCTTATCGTATCTCCGGGCATATCCAGCAACGTCCCGTTTTTCCAGTCCCTCCAAGACCAAGGACGGGAGGGCGAGCAAGAGCAACTGGCAGAAAGCCTCCGGGACATTGAGCACCAGGCTTCGGCCGAGGCTCGGAGGCAAGCAGATCCTTTGTCTTTGGCGGTTTGCCACGACATGGTCAACCCAAAACAGGATTCTCCTTTCTCACTAACAATCTGCAGGATTTGCACGGGTGGAGCTGCTTGCTGTGGTTCAGGGTCCAGCGGATGGAGCAGCGCTCCGGTTCTTCAGTGGCCGGTTTTGAAAAGACGCTGCATCCCTCCTGAATCCGTGCGAAGATCTGACATTATTCGGTGCTTCTTTAGAGCTGTTTGGATTTGGTAACGTGCATGAAGCAAACATCGACTGGCTTGAGGGCTGCTTATTTGCATGGTATGTGCCCAAGGCTGGCCAACACCTTGGCGAGGAGAGAGGCAGGAGCAAGCGGGAAACCTGGCCAGTGCGGGAATGTTGACGGACACCACCTCCGAACCACCTCCAAAGCGACGAGGATTTGTGAAGGCTTGGTTTGGAAGTTCATCCTTTTGGTATTGAGGGGGTGGTACATACGATCTATGAAGGGACGGCATGTTTGTTGTTTACCTACTTTGTAATTGGCTCCAATAATATTCAACGCCCCTCTCTTTGGCGAACACATGCAACCGCAACCTGAAAGACCTTTGAAGCTTTGCGCAACTTTGGGGATGGCGCCGGGTTCAAGATCACGTTTGTCGGAAAGAGGGTGCCGCCTGTGAGGAATATGGCAAGTTGCACATCCCAACCAGGATGAAACACATATTTTCTCATGTCATTATGAAATGATTGATTATGGGTCTCTTATAGGCGTCGGTAGAAAAGGGAATCTCAAGATCACGTTGCTTGTTTTTGGCATTGGGCGGCTTTGGCAGGCAGTCGAGTCTAAACTGTGACTTTGTAGGCAAACGTTTTGTTTGAGTGTCATTGGATGTTTTGACAGGGTTGGGCTAGGGGATTTTTGCTTTGAAACAGATGGGCGGAGTTCATTTGGGTGGAGCCATTCCTTCCACTTGCGGCATCGGCATTTGCACCGGTGATTTCGCTGCAAGTGTAGAATTGGAATTCACACCTTCTTAAACAGGAGTACTCCCTGGTTTTCCAGGCACTGGAGTTTCAAGTTGCGTCATTCTGTCAGCACAATGTTTTTCAAGGTTAATTAGAAATGAGCTTGCATTTTGACGAACCCCTTTCTGTAGAGATTTGCTCCTGGCCGCTGTACTCCCTCGCATGGTGCAGGCTATCTACAATTCCGTACTATATACAGCACCCGCAACTGTGAAGGCAGTCCCAGTGTCACCATCGGCACCCCTATTGTGAAAGCGATAAGTCGTCTTTTAGAAGAGACGAGTGGCTGCTTGTTGTTCATCAATAATCATATCGACTTGACCTTGGTTGAACAGCCAGTGCAACCCTCAATGGCGATGTTCCTGCTCTCGGATTTGTTCAGCCTCGCCAAATGACCAGTAAGTGAGCAGACTTGAAGACAAAGTGTGCGGCGCCCTGCTCCCCCCCCCCCCCCCCCGCATTTATCAGCGGTCGGCTTCTCCAGGCGCGCAGGCCGAGCCTCCCAAGAGCTACTACGCCAGGCGGGTGTGGCTCCGAGATTTCCGGGGTCCAACACCCATAAAAAATGTCGAGCGCGGGATGTGCTTGCTGCTTTTTTGCGCGGTGTGGGTTTGCTCCACACAGGGGTGGCTCACAAAGGTGGAGCCTCCGTTTCCCTCCTGCCTTTTTTTGCTTGCAGGCTTGCAAGGGGGGATTATCATGTTGCTGTTACTTGTTGACCCTGCTCCCGGTTTGTGTCAAAATTTCGCACGCGCTGTCCTATCATTTTCCACTGTTTGATGTTCACTCAGGCTCAAGGAGGTGTGCAGGTCGAAAAAGCTTTGGTTTGAAACTGATTGCTGTGCATTGCCTCAAAGATCCAGCCAGGCGACAGGCACAAAGGCATGTGTTTGAATTGGCGTCCTGCTGCTTACACATGGATGGCCCTCTTCGGCATCATGTGCTCCATTGTCCAGAGCAGACAATCAGGCGACCATGCCGTACTAACCGCAGTATTCAACTGTTCCTTGGCACGAGGAACTAACTGCAGAGCATAGCGTGTTCAAAGCAGCTGAGGACTTCCCCAAATAGCCAGCACTGATCTCAGGGCAGTTTCAGTTTGTCCCGACGACTTGTTAGAGGACGACGCACAGGGTTCCCTTTGTACCTACCTCTGAAGCCATATGTTCAATCCTTGTTGCACCAAATGTGTTTATCAGTTCCTTGTAGAAACGCCTTTTGGTGGAGTGATATCAAAAGTTGGGAAAGCACGATCCCCAGTTTTGGTCTTTGCGCCTACTGGCAGCGCAGGAAGGATGTGCCGAAGGACTGGCGCAGTACAGCTGAAAGGGTGGGCATTTGTTTTCCTAAGCGCTTCCTTCGGGAGAACCCCTGAACAGTCGCAACAGTCCAGCCGATACAACATGTGAGAGCCGTCCCGGTTCGAGCGTTTTTTCCTCTGCGTAAGCGACAAGC
Organism: Effrenium voratum; assembly: GCA_963377175.1. Taxonomy (NCBI): domain Eukaryota; class Dinophyceae; order Suessiales; family Symbiodiniaceae; genus Effrenium; species Effrenium voratum. Next base: position 156,241 of record CAUJNA010003318.1, read on the forward strand.
CTCAACGGCCACGTAAGACCAACCTGTTGCTTGGTAGCTACCCAGGCTCTACGTTCTGAAGGGTGGGGTTGGCGGGTCACACGCGTGCTTTGCCCACTCATTGTCCACTGCCACTGGTTCTTGAGCGTTCAGTGCTTGGATGACTCGCTGGGGCTTCGAGAATCGGTGAGAATAGAGAAATTCACAGAAGATCCAACGTTTTGCTTAGAGACAGACATTGATACTGTTTGGGGGGGGTGCTACTTTTGACACAGCACATCAGTGATCACTTCAGCAAACGAGGAGCCCACATCGGTGTACTCCCAGTTCAATGGTCCGCGCGGCCTCTTCGCTGGCATGTGACGAACAGCCGGCCACTCCCAGCAACCACCCAGCTGTTGTTTTCGGGCCATGGGGCTGCAGACGGGCATGTTGCGTAGCTCAATTCTTGCCTGTTTCCAGAATTCGTCAAATAGGCGAGCTGGCAATGACACGCGGCGGTTTTTCTTTTTCGCCTGACAAGCCAGCGGCGAGTATCAAGTTCACGTGGAAGTGCGAGCGCATACAGATACATAGTCTTGCCGCAAGCTGAAAAGCCGTGGAGGAGGGCGAATCATCAAGCCCACAAGCCCGGGGGTGGCCAAACCAGTCCCCGCAACCGGATTGCGATCGACGTCCACGCGGCGGTCCCAAGAAACCAGGGCTTTGTGCGAATTAGCATAGCGCCCTTACTCGGGGGCTAAAACAGGTTCGGTCGCAAGGGTTCCACGTAGAAACTGCGGGCTGCTTCGGGCTTTTGGTTTGGCCAGGCGCCACAGGGCTGGCCACCCCTTCAGTCAGTTGGCAGTGTCCATGGCGAGTTATGAAGCGGTTTTGCGATAGTTTCAGGCCAAGGGTAGTGTTCTGAAGTCACAACTGGGGATGCCTGGCGGCTGGATTCGGTTCGGTTGACCAGTGGCCATTCAAAGTTGCGTTTGGACATGTTCTTGCTTGGTCTTTGTGAAAGTGGGTTGGCCCGATTCATCTAACTGCATCCGTAATTCCGCCTGTAGGGGAGAGGTGAAACATGCTGTGAGACGTTTGGCCTTGACAGCAAACAAGCTTGCAGGCCAACAGGCAATCTTTAGCATGAGCGCCTTGCTTTGCTGGGCAATATGGTTGAGGACCCCCCTGCCAGCCGTGTAGTCCATTCGCCTACACAGGGAGTGGTTCTGGTTGTTTAGGACCGCCGCGCTGCACTTTAGGCATCCCATGCGTGCCCATGCCAAGAGGTCATCCAAGAACCAGCCGCGGCTGCACACACAGTCTCTCAGCTTGAACCGCCGAGCCTACGCCAGTGGCACGGTTCTCCCTTTCTTTCTTCTACCGTCCGCTGACAAGGACCAAGCGAAATAGGCCCCTTCGTCCACCATGGCTACTGGGCAACTAAGCTACGCCTTGAGGGATGGTGAGGTGACGTGTCTTTTCTTTTTTGCTACTTTGCGAATGAGGAAACCATGGCAGCTCCCTTCAAGGTGGCCTGGGGAAGTTTCCGTTTGTTGGCAGCCAGATGGCGATGCCACATTTCTGTGCAAGAAGGTTCTGTTTGGGGCCCTCTCCGCTAAATCAACGGAGGCTTAACTGGCAGACCTTGCGGATGAAGCGGTTTTCAGCCCGCCGATGCTTTGAATGGAAGTTGCTGAAGGTGGGTGATTCAGTTGGTTCTCAATGTGCTCCTGATGGAGAATGCATGTCTTCTTGTAATTGGGAAGGGGTTTGGTGGCACATGCACCTTTGGGGCTCCAGGGAAGCTGTGAACCCCTATCCGCGCGCCGCTGGGAAGTGCAGAGCATTCAGATGCCCGCTGAACTGTCAAGCCACAAAGCCATCAGACGTTGGTCCTATATTCTAGCAAGGCCTGACCTCGATTTCGATTTGATTGCCTGGGAAGCCTGCCCAGTAGCGTGCCTTTACTTGCAGGAGGCCAAAGAGGTCCTTTGGATCGGGATCCAAATGAGATGATACCTAGACTTGTGAATGCACTTGCATTCTGTAGGACGTCCATTTGCCAGGGTATGGGCCGTGGGGGTGGGCCCCAATTCCCCCCTCAGCATGCAGCCTTTCAATACAAGCCCGCATAGTTGGTTTGTGCGTCTTCCCCATGGGCGCAAGGTCGACAAAAGGCCAGTCTTGATGTTGGGCCCATCTTTTGGGCATATTTTTCTAGGCCCAACTTCGTGTCAGCCGGCTTGAATGCTCTGCATTGCCAGCGCTAGCTCGGACTCGGCGAGCATGCGAGCGGGAGGGAAAGGACTGAGTCATGGGATCGTGGGGTGACGGGAATGCTCGCATCTCTTTGCTATGATGTTGAGCTTGTGTAGCCCCCCTCAAGGAGGGGCAACGACAGCTTGAATGAACCCGCTGGCCCAGGCTCCTTTCAAGATCAAGCTTACAATAGGCTCGACTTCAAGCAAGGCATCTCGTGTTACAGCTGGCGGTGGCTCCCAGCCGCCAAGGCTAAGCATTCTTCATGGAAATCCTGCGCTCATTTAAGTTCCAGACTGGACCAGGTGCGGTGCAGCTGGGGCCAGTACCCCCAGGGCATGCCGAGAAGTTCCAGGTGGGGGTGTGGATGCAGAGGTGATTGGTGTCCTAGTGCCAGCCTAGTGTTTCCCGGTGCCAACCTGGAACGAATGGAGAAGAACTACCACACCCCTCAAAACCTGCCTGCCCCTTCCAACCATAAATTCCGTTTAACTAACAACCTACTAGGTCCTAGGGAAGCTTGTGCCGCGAGGCACGAACTTGTGCCATTTGCGGTGTGCGTGGAGGACTGGATACTTTGAGGTGAGGGGGCACTGTTGGATATTAAGATTGTGAAGGGCAGTTCCAGTCACAAAACGCAACGGCACGCTGGCTCTGGAAAAGAGATTGAAAGCGTCAAGTGAGCTGGACACGAGTGTGACTTGATAGTTAGGGCAGCTGCAAGGTCAGGCCAGCCCGTGCAGGCACACGCGCACGCGCACCACCCACGCCTGCAAGCACACGTACACAGTCGCACACGCAGCCCCAGTACCCACGCACTTCAGAAGGCCAGGCGCAGAACTGGTGGCAGGCGCAACGCTTTCGGACGGCCAGGCGAGAAAGAGTAAGAGGAATATTTCCGAGAAAGAAGACAGAAGAACAAATGCAAGACTTGCAAGGCGAAGCTTCTGTGAAACGCTTGGAAGACGCAGCGCACACTTGTTGAGCACACACTGCCTCCCAGCTGTTGTGGGAGGATTGTTGCTTGCAACAAGGATAACGCAGGGGGGTTGCTATACACAAATAACTTTACAATATTGCAGCGCAGGTTGTGCTATGCATTTGTGGACATACGGTGAGAATACGCTTTCCCATGCCACATGGGGTGGTTGAAATTGCGGAATTCACAATGCGGATCAGGAGCAGGAACGGGCACAAGCAAGACTGCAAGCAGGTTGGATCGCAATGCCTTCACTTTTCTTTTCGCTGCTTCTCAACGCCGAATAGACACAAATCACCAGCTAAAGGCAGAAACTGTCAGCCTTCCACTTCGGGCAACTGAGTGCATCGCGAGCACCGCCAGCCTCGTGACCTGCAACTACGGGCAGCTGTCGCAGCTCGCAGCTCAGGGAGCCTTGGGACCCGGGCCGTGGCTTCTGGTTTCTGCGCCATGCCCACCTTCAAAATGGAATCGGACAAGGGTGGCCCCTTGGAAGCGCATTTTCTGATCAAAGTCTTTCGTCTGTTGGGAAGACATGAGGCGACTACATAAAAGAACTTGGGAGACTGCCAAGGGGCACTTACAGAATGTAGGAGGACGTTCGCAAGTCACTGGGGCAGCACTGTCCGAAAAAGGGAAAAGGCAACACTACCAGCGTTGCCAAGCGGCCATGGGGGAAACCTTGGCGAGTCGCTCAGTTTTGAAGAGCCCGGTGGAATGGCTGAGGACAGCAGAGTTTCTGTTTCGGTGGATCATGCTGGATCATTGTAAGAGTGTTCAACGTTGTTCCCAGCTGATGACATACCACAGGGTTCAGATCCAATTCAAATCGCACATGAACCATCGCACTGGCAGCGATTTGTTGCGTCCTCATCAGCGCAGCTTGTCCCCAAGCGACCTTGCACCTGCGGCAGTCGACGTGATCGCCCCACAAAAAAACAACAAAATGAAGAAGGCAGGCAAATACAAGGGGAAACAATAGGGACACACGCCATGCGGCAAACTTTCGAAACTTAGTGCCTTGGCCTCTGGCTCCCCCTCCCGAACGTCACGTGCATACCGCAAATGCAACTATCGTCAACAGCGAAAAATATCAAACACGGCCAAAATGTCAACACATTGCACACATGGCCGTTGGATAATCGTGGATACATGCATTACGATGCTTTCGCTAGGGGTTTAGAACAACTTTTGGACCAGAGAGACTCACATTTTGGGAATCTCAATGGTCACCGTAACATTAGCAGTGCTTGGGCTGCTAGGCCTGACTTCTCCTGTGCCCCGATGGCCTGCAGCGCTCCGCAGGTGCTGCTGGGGCATGGGGGCACGTCTGGGTGTCTGTCGAAGATGCAGATGTTTACAACATACTTTATTTACACTTTAATTCTTTGACAAGTGCACATTGCGCATGTTTGCGGAAAGGTTGGTCAAAGGCATGGATCGCTGGCTTTGGCTTGTGGTTGAGGTGTGGTTGACACGTCCGTGTTGTGTGTGTGACGTTTCCTCACTGGCAGGACTCAGAAAGGGAGCAACAAGACGCATACAGTGGCAGCTTGCGTTCCAGGGTTTCATTTTATGGGCAGCCTTTTGGTCTGCTTCAGCTACGCCTAATTTTGAGATTAGTTGATGTCAGCTCCTGGCATTGCACGGGCTTCCCAAGCAAGGCTCACATCGCTTGCAAGGTTGGCTTCACAAGGGCTGCCAAGAAACAACAACAAAGGCACTCAACGGAGTCTTTCTATTGGAGCAGCAAACGAACGTGGCCTTGAGTCAGATGCATGAGCCATGTGCCTAGCCAGAGGGTGTCCGCCTTTTATATGGTTGTAGCTCATGATGCTTCTGCCCTTGTGAGGTGAGTAAGTGAAACGTGGAACGGCTCAGCAAGCACTTAGACATTAGGAGCTGTGTATAGATGCTAATAGTAGCTGTAGGTAGGACCGCCTGTTGCTGCGCTTAGCAGGTAGCTGATGGACATTTTTTTACGGCCGCCTCATCAGTCCGCAGGGAAGTTTCAACAGGCAGGCCATCAAGGATCTATACTGTTGTGCTACATCATGCGGGACCATTGAACCCAAACTAACAACCCTCTATATTCTGTTGAATGAACCAAGGGCTACACATTAGCTTGCTAAGCCCAGTCTCGGAAAAGGCTACTCCTGCCAGCACATGATGTAATGTGGAGTGTTTTTTGTGGGATGGAGCCAGGATTTTGTCCTGACAACTGAGAGGTGAAGCAAGTCTTTTGACATGTGTATCATACCAGTAGGGCTGGCGAAGCCGGGGCTTGCGAAACTGGTGCGCCTGCCACGAAATCTGCACCTCACCTTGCGAAACTGCTGCGCCTGCCACCCAAACAAATTAAATGTCGCGAAAGGTGTGGGCGTCCGTGCCAACGGGCCTGGCTCCGCTCCGACCGGGCTGAAAACCGCAGAGGGTTGCGCTTGTTGGAATTTGTGTTTCTCCGCATTTCTTCGCCACATGGCCACATACGCACCCGCTTTGCTTGTGCTGGCTTCCAGGGCCTGACAGACCTCACATTTTGTGACTTCGCCCACTGTTCTGCATTCCTGCCCACCGGTATTGCCGCCGCGACATTTTAAAGGGGCTTTTGGCTATGCAGACTTTAAAGCTATAGCTTATGTTTTAGCCTTGGCTTTTCTGGGGCCACTGGGGGCTTGGCTTTGCAGGTGGCGCACGTTGCCAGCCCTGGGTGTGAGGAAGGCATGCAGGTCCCACATGGCCAGGGAACCCAAGCCCAGGAGTGAGCTTCACCTTCGCTTTTGATACAAGGCATAAGGATTTTAAGTGGTCCCTCTATTCTCTCTGCAGTTTGGGAATACTCAGCTTGTGCTGAACATGTTATGGATGGTTCTCTGTGTGTGTGTTGTGCATGTGTCTGAGTGCGTGTGTGTTTGTGTCTTTGTTTGCTGGCTGCCTGGCTAGTTCGCTTGGTTGGTCGGGCGGTGGGTTGGTCAGTTTGGTTGTTGTTTGTTTTTTGTGTTGTGTTTGTTTCCTATGCTTTGTTTCTCTCTTTCTGCCTTCCTTTGTTGTACCTTTTGCTCGCTTGCTTGCATGCTTGTTTGCTTGTCCTGGTCTACCGTAAACGTTGGCAGTGCGCGGGTTGGTTGCTAATTTGTGCCGTGGTTGCCTTTCTTCTAATTACAGGCCGGGAGCACATCCAAAGAAAGCAGCTAGGCGCAGCTTCCCCTATGTTCCTGTAGCTGGTGTCTTTTATTCACATGTTTTGCCTTGTTGGCTTCGTCCCGGCCACGGTCTCAAAGGATTGACATGTTTGAAAGGCGGTCTCCGCAACATCCGAACCATTGGTCCGCCGCTGTGAGGTCTACACTTCAAATGGCGGCTGACAGGGGTGTCCGCAGACAATTTTACAACGGACAGATTTTGTGAGGCAATTTAGGCAATATGGCAGTGGCACTCAGGTTGCCAAGTTGCTGCAAGCAAAGCTGCATGATGCAGCGGTCGGCTGGCTGCACTCTTTGTGCTAAGCATTGCGCCCTCTTGTGAGAGGCGTCTTCTCACTCTGATTTCATGCCACAGGCCACCATTGGCGCCATCCAAAGCTCAGGATGTGTCATTATGTTCACCGATTGCCTGCAGCACAAGCCCACATCACGCACAGGAGCTGCGAACTCTCTACCAATATCTTCAAGCGCCGCTTCCAAAAGCGGGGGAAATGCGTAGATACCAAAGCGCCGTGCTTCACAACCATGAGGCTGAGGGGCTCGCATGCTGCCACTCTCCACACGCGGAAAGTTCCACTATGCTTGTCATGCCAGCTTTATTATGAATATTGTTTATTTTCCCGTGTTTATGATGAACATGTGTTATTTTTTCCCTGTTGGATTTCAAGGGAATCTATCATGGAGATATGGAATTGTGAGTATTGACCAGGGGTGCCAGCTGAGGCAAGACCTGCAGCCCCCTTTGCGTGCCTGGCTTTGCGCCTTGGGTGTCCGGAAGCCAAGGCTTCCGGGAACAGGGCCAAGGAATGGTGAAACCGCCACAGATGGGAAAGTTCTTTATTTCAGGGGAGCCCTTGATGTCCAATTTGTGATTTTAGGTGGTGTTGTTTCCTTGGTTTAGCCCAATGGCACTTGGTTTCGCTGAAGCAAGCTGTCGAACGTTTCAAGCTTCGTCTCCCAGTTAGCTTCGTGCATGTATGGACCCTGAACCGTGAAATGGCCTCAACACGTGGTGCTAGTACCTGGTCGGGTGATATCATCCCATTGGCTTGCATGTTCTTGCGGTTGCTGAACTACGCGCTTGCCGCTTCGCCAATTGTTCGGCTCAGGCCCTCGATACAATATGAAGGACATTCAAGACATCGCATGCCCAATGGCGGCTCAAAATCTGGTCCACCGAAATCTGAGGTCCCAGTCGGCTGAAGCGCCGTGCAGGTCGAGTGCTTTTTCGGGAAAGGCTCTGGTGCTCTGGTGCCATGTACCGAGTGCCGGTCGTGCCGAGCCCCTTGGATGGTCGGGGCGCCCAGGGTGTGGCGTACCTGGATGGCGGGACCTCGGCTTGAGTGGCTGAGCGTCTGATTGAGCTGCAGCCTGCGAACAGTCAGAGCACTCTGACCCCTGCTGGCAAACTGGTTATGATGCGATGCCATATTTGAAGCCTATTTAGTGTGGACTTCTTCCTTCGCTGGGCCTCCTTTCATTTCTGATTGATTGGGGGTATTCAGCACTTTTCTGCGGGGTTTTCACCTCACAGCTGTTTCATGACAACAGCCGGCTGTTAGGATGTCAAGGGCGTCAGTGGCTTACCTTAGCCGGAAGATAGCAGCCAAGAAGACTTGTTGCCGCAGAGAGCCAGAGCGAGGCAAAGTGCTCACCCACGACTTGGCTTGGGGTTTATCACCATGATATCAAGATGTGTGAAGCGATGCTAAGTGCTCAACTTAGCTTGCAACTGCGCGTTTCGGCATATCCACCCGCTTGGTCCAAAGTCATTTGCGAAATGGGCTGGTTGGTGCGCAAAACTTGGCATTTCTGGGTTGTATGTAAGTGTATCGACAAGGGTCCTAGAAGGCATAATTTCGAGAGCCATCCAGCAGAGCGCACAGTTTGCGGCGCCTTTGAGAACGAGTCGTGCCAATTACAAACCTTGAACATACACGTATGGCCGGGGCAACGGCCAAACTCCATGCAGCAAGTGGAGGCAGGCAATGATGAAAAGCCGCATGCCCCCTACCGCATCTGTTTTTTTCTCGAAACGAGCTGCAGGGGGGGGGTGAGGCCCACTGCCCCAGGTGCCTATCCCCGGAGGGAACTGGAACCCTGTGGTAGTTGAGGTCGTTGTTGGTCCCTGGATCTATTCCGGAGAGAGTCCAATATGCCAGTAATGGATGATTGGATGATGGATTGTTTCTGGTGGATTGTCTTGTGGATAATCCTGTAAGCGGCCTGCAATGGCTCTTTTGTCTTCACGCTCGGATGGTCGTGATTCTGCAAAAGCGGCCTTGAGCCAAATGTTGCGGGAGATCAATGGTCTGAAAAACAGAACACAAAACAGACACAAATTTCTTTTGATCTCCAGCACAAAGTATGAAATACTATTGGCTTCATGGCCTTTGACCGTAGCCTTGATGTGTGCCGTAGCCATGTGATTAAAGTGCCGGATTCATCCTTTTTCTGCTTGGATGAAATGTCTTGGCCTTCGAAATGGGAAACACCATGTACTGCTTCTTTTGGATACCTAAATGTATCAAAGGGTGATGTACAACGCTATGTACACGCGGGACGATTGTGAAACTATTGATCTCTCACTCATGGTATAGTCTTGTAGACGACGAGGATCAATCATCTGGATTGTTCGTGGCGCTGAACGTATCTTCATGGTCAGTCGGATCGACGATACCATCGGCGGCTGCTGTCGGATTGACTGCCATGGTCCCCATAATCATTCCAGGTCGAAGTGCTACAGTCCTTCCACTGTTTCTGATGTCTCCACTGCTTGTTGTAGTCCTTGTACTCCTGCGTGGTCCAGGATGATTGCTTCTTCTTGATGTAATCCTGGTATCTCTCAGAGCTGCGTTTACTGGCTGCAGATTTGCTGCGGATGTAAACCATGAGAGAACTGTGGGAGTCGGAATCCTGCGAGCCATTCATGAACATGTCATTGCTCACGTGCTTGTAGCGCTCTGCGGATGAGACCTGGTAATCGAATATGGCCTTGGTTGGATGGTTTCGCATGAATTCCAGTTGTTCATCATCCATACCGTTCATCTCGTCCTTCCGGAAATCCTGCTGGATGTTCGTTTTGCCCCATCCAAATACGATAGTCATCATCACATCTGGGAATGTTCGATCAAATCCTGATCCGCATTTCATGTACAGGTGATGACGGACAATGGATTTCAGGGTGCACGAAGTCTCCATTGCATACTCCATTCTGTCCACGAGTGGCAAATTCTTCGTTGCATTCCACAGTCTCTGATATGTCCTCATGAGGATGTTCACGAGACCGTTGGTCGGATTGTAGACGTGCTGGAGTTTGCTGTAGGTGTTCGCTGATTTGTTGGCGTCTCCGGTGATCGCGTCGCATCGGTACAAGGTCACGAGCGGCATGATTTCATTCTGAAGATCTTCCTTTGCTGCTCCATGGCTAAGTGAAGGATGGATGTGGAAGACTCCAATGGTTGCGAATGGTAGATCTGCCCTCGTTATGTGGCGGTCGTCATACTCGTGGAATGACTTGTCGGATGATTTCGGGATCATGCCACGAAACTCATCACTCTGCTCGATATGGAGAACGACGATCTCCTTGTCTCGGCCATGTCCTTGGACAATGGTGCGTGCTGGCAATCTCGATCCAATGTACTTCTTGGGTTCAGTAAACATGGATGTTCCTGTGGTTGCCAAGCAATCCGAGGTCGGAATTTATTTGGGGTCAGTGCAATCTCCTTTAGTTCCGAAGAAACATCTGAACATTCCGAATGTGGTTCCCCAATTCTGGCTCCTGGTGGAAATGTGTCTTGCCAGAAGTTCCACTCGTGCAGACGGTCCGCCGCGGACAAAGCATGCGATCGGTCTGGATGACCATTGCTTGATCACGATGCCCTTGTAACCGTATCGGATGAACGTCTTGATGAGCTCCCTGGATTTCTCATCATTCGGACTGAAGAATGCGTCTGCTTCATTCAGGCATAAGATGTGTGCACTGTTCTGCATCATCATCTTGACGATCGGTCGATCCTTCATCGGCATGTTGTACACCTCCCTGTTGTCCAGCTTTGGATTTCTTGTGAGGTTTCCATGGTTCAGGGTAAGCATGTTGATCGCTATGGATGAGGTGAACTCATGCATGTTGAGATAGTCCACGGGAGGACGGTCAGTCGGCTGCATCAGCGACCCCAGGATATCGGCATAGGCTCGGATGATTTTCGGGTCATCATGTGACCTGAGCTTTTTCAATCCAAGCGGAAGCTTGATCGGATATCCGGATCCTGGTTGAGCTTGCTTGTAGTCGTCAACGGTGGGACATTCTCCTCGATGAGGGAAGTAGAATTCTTCTTCACCGAGATTGACATCAGGATCGACATGTGCCAATGAGGCTCTCTCGCACTCTGTCAAGTTGGGATGAGCTCTTCTTGGATCTTTGTTGAACTGGTTCATGAAGCGGGTTCTCCCTGGTCCCCGCGAGCTCTTCCTCTGCGTCCTTTTTGTTCATATCTGTTTCGAGATAGATTTCCTTGAGTTCTTGGATGAACTCATCTATGTTCTCTGAATTGTGATATTCCACGATGACCTTCGGCTTGACGGATCTTTCCCCGGAGGGTTCCATCATTTCTCCTTCAGTGGAGTCCTGATCGGTGGAATGCCGTCTCTTCTTGGTCTCTGAGGAAGTATCTTTTTCCTTGTTGTGCTTGGTGGAATTCACATAACTGAAGAAGGCATCGGCGAATTCGCGGATCTTGGTGTCGTACATCTCGTAATCTTCATGATCGAGATGTTTCTTCATGATCCACTTGTTGCTCGCCATGAGGCTGCCATCAGGTTCAAATGCTGCAACAATGTTTCTTGCCTCGATGGTTTTGCTGTCAACGCTGTTCTCTCTTCGGAGAGGCGGATGCCATAGTCTTGGTCCTTGAGAAATGCAAGGATCAACAGTGCATCTCTTCCTGCTGGCACATGGGTCAATGCGGCTTCTGACTCATCGTCTTCGAGGATGACGTCATCGATGCATGCCATGTGGACGTGCATTGTCCCCGAAGGGTTTGACTGGGACTTCCCAGATTTGAGCCCGTGCTCCATGATGCTGTAGAGCTGATTTCCATAGGTTGCATGGAACATGAATGTGATGGGCTTCTTCGAGAACGGCTTGATCTTTCTCTCTTCTTCCATGGATGGTGGTGCCGGCCTTCGCATTCTGTACTTGGGCTGAGCTGTGCCTTCATCTCCATGAGGCGCCTCGGATCTTGACGGATGCGGACTTGGCGGAATGGATTCCGTTGGGAGATCATAGTCCGGTTCGTCGTGATGAGGCTCTTTCTGCTCAGGGTACAGGGGTCGTCCAAAGGATTGGATATCGACTTGTCGTGTGTGTCCGCTGTTGCATCTCACATAGAACTCCATCTCTGAATCAACATAGAATTCCTTGCCATCGGGCCTGAGTGCATTTTGTGCGGATCTGGTGTTGAGCTTATCGATCCATCTATTCCTTGGAACAATTTCTCCCCGTGCCTTGCGCTCCTTATATGTCCCGTCCACGGATGGAAATACGAACGCAATTTCGAAACGTGATTTTCCATAGCTCGGGAACATAGCCATCAAGAGAAGTCCTGGCTTATTTCCAATGAAGTTCCTGGCATGTGTGATGCAGGTCAATGCGTCATAGAGCTCGACGGATCCATCAGGACCCATTTCCACTTGTCGTTTGCATTCCTTATGGATTCCATGTCTTGGATCATGTCGAAGACATCCGGAAAACGATCTGCTCATTCTCTCAATTCGCCAGAGGATGAGATCTGTGATCTGTTTCGCCTTGGATGGATCCATGCGGAAGTATTTGCAAACCTGTTCGACATTCTGGACGGTCTTCTCGAGATCAATGTTGCCGTTGTGGCATACCATCGGGATGATGTCGGTTCCGTAAACTTCGGATTGAGCATTGGTGTAGCAGCAGATGCTGTAGACCTTCTTGATGAAGTCCATGTATTGCTTCTCTGCATGAGATCCTTCACCTTGGAGTGTTGGATGCCAGTAATCGTTGAATCTTGCCTTCAACCAGAATACCTTAACTCCATGTGGTCTCTCGTGCTCAGGAACGAAGTGGAAGTCCGGATTGACATCGAGGATGGTTGAGCATTCCTTGTAGTACTCGTGCACAAAACTCAGGAATTTTGAGTTTCCGAAAGGTCCTGGGTGCACGGATTCCTTCTGGAGGCTGATGTTCGATCCATATGTTACAAACCACCGATCGTTGGATGTGAGAACAGGCCGCATCATTGGTCGCCTTGGAAGTGCAGGTCGATCACCAGGATGATTGTCGGATTCCGTCTCGTCATCCAGGGTGTTCTTTGGTGCTGGCTTGACCTTGGAGACAAGCCTCAATGTCGGTGGCGGTGACTTTGGAACAAGTTTCGGATGTGGCATCGCCTTTGACAAAGGCCTTCCTGCGAGAGGATGCCCTTCTTCATCTGAATCATCGTCATCGGAATCTCGATCATAATCAACCTGCTCCATGTTGACATTCTCGGGTTGTTGAGAGGCGGATGGATTCTCATCAGCGACTTGCTCCATGGGGCAATCGGATGTCTCATCTTCCTCATCACGAGCAGGGGATTCCTTCAATGGTGATGCCCGCCTCTTGATCATCGGCTTTGGCACAGGTGCCGCATCGCCGGATCGTCCAAACATCAGGTTGAGGATGGGCGTGTCAACGAGGTGATCGAGCATACAAGATTGCAAAGGTCGGATTGGTTGTAAACCGAAAGTGGCTGCGGAGGCAGACACATATTTCTTGAGATTCAAAATGGGTCAAGTGCAAACACGCGCATCACGGAATTGAGGAATTGAAAATATGCAAAACTGAAAAACTCATGCATCAGAATTCGTGGACATGCGGATCATGCCCAGGTTCCCCAATAAGCAAACATGGATTCTGCTATACCGACTCCTGCAAAGGCAATGATGTCGGGTCCGTGCTTCGTGTTGTGTGCTAGCCACTCAACCAAGAATGCCTTGTTCTGCAACATGGTACGAAAGGGTGGATGTGCATCTACATTCAAGAGATTGCCGGTGAGGACGGCCTTGATGAGCTCGTCTGCTTTAGCTGAGTGCTTGGTCAGAGAATCTGCCAGACAATCTTCACTTCGTACATGTGCAAGGTCGTGCATCTGTCCACTGTTGCTTTCCTTTCTCAACATCTGGATCAAATGCATTGTTTCTTTCTGTTCCGGTTGATGTGTTGTGGATGCTGTGGTGACAAGATTGTTCGCATCAGTGCGGATGTGTACATCTGCAATTTCGCCCGTTATGTCTGACCAGAGACCGCGAAGAAATAATGCTGAACCGTAACAACGCATTAGTCCATGCAACTCTGCAACAGTAGTGGACATGGTTGTGGCGGTGATCTTGTGCGTCTCATAGTCGACCAGTGAGCCTCTCGAGTTCGATGAGCCCTGGCGAAGATCTCTTTGTTCTGCTAGAAAAATAACATGCGCACGTTGGGATGACTTATCCTCGTTGTTGCGATAGGATGCATCTGGATAGCCAACTATGTGTGTCTTGCCACGAAGGGGCCAGAATCTCATGCTAAGCGGGATGCTTTTGATGGTTCTGACTGTCTTATTACTGGCGCGAACGTCCTCAATTGCTTGAAGATATCAATTTCAGTCTCAGGTGGGTGCTGCTTCATCGTCTTCTGGAATTTCTGAACTAGCGGATCCTGGATGACTAATGGTTGAACGTCCTTGTTGAACGGCAGGTCTTGGATTCTGACTGCAAGACTGCTGCTGGTCATGTTGAACTCCTTGTCAATGGCTTCCATCTCCTTTCTCAGGATATCAACCTGCTTGATGGTGAATGGTTCAAAAAGGTCCTCCAAGAGGTACACCTCATTGTCAAGCGGTTTCACCTGCAAGTGTCGTAAGATGATGTGCGCAAGATCCTGACAGAACTGGTAAGGATACACCTGTGCCAGTTTGGTTCTGCTTCCGAAGGTACCAGCGTTTCCCTCTAGGGGTTGGTGTTCATGCTTGACTGAGCTGGAAAAATTTACACCTTCTGAAGATCGGTCTCATAACCTCGGAAGGTAAACAGTGCATCAAGCTCGTGGGCTTGAGACTTCTGAGCCGGATTCAGGATCTTTTAGTCCGTATGCACAGAAATGGAAATCTCCCCAGGTCACGGATGGGTCTGAAACTAATTGTTGCATGCATTTCAGATACCATATCCTGGATGTCTGAGGATTTTCGATAATGAAGTATCTTCTGTGCTTCAACTGATAACGCGCAATGGATGCCACAAATTCAACCATGGGAAGGTAGCGTCTCCGCTTTTCCCCAACCTTTTGTTGGTCTTGCTGGATGTTCTGCATATTTGACCATGGTCCACAGACCGGTGCCATAAGGATGACATCAGGTGCTTGTTCCCTGATGATCTCCATGACCATGTGTCGCCCCTTGGATGTCATTACATCGAATCCTGTGCGGATGTCCACGGGAGTCCCAACCTTAATAGTGCACAGCATTGACTGAATCTGGCACTTCCTGCAAGGATCTCGAGAACGTGGATCTTTCCCTTACGCACACAATTCCAATGTGCTTGTTCAGGAATGGATGTGAGGTCCTCGACGAACATGTTCTCTGCTGGAGTACTGCAGGTTTTGGAGTTGTTTTTCCCGCGATACGTAATGGCACTGAGGGTCTTGGCTTAGGAGCTGGTGCGGATGATTCCTTTTTCTTGGTATCTACAGAGGAGCCTGGTTGCTCCTTCTGCAAGGATTCTCGCTCTTCAGGTAACAGAAGGTCAATTCCGGGTTTCCCCGGAGGGATGGTCTCATCCTTCCTGAGCTTCGTCATGTTAACCTTGATGAGTCGAGTCCCAAGATCAAGTCCTACCATCGCTCCTTCAATGGAAATGACTTTTCCTTTTAGCCATATTCCTCCCTTGCTTCCATCGGAACGAATCTTGGATTTGTCTTCCTGCCAGTAGAATACCTTGTCCTTCACCTGAAGAGGCTTTGAACTCATTAGGAGATTTTGAGCAAGGTCTCGTCGGATGTCCTCGGATTGACGTGCTTCTTGGAAAGCTTGCTTTGACAGCTGCTTGATCTGGATGGCTGTCATCTCTTCTTCATTCCTGTCAATCGTCAACTGAGTTGGTGTTGCGACATCGAGTTGGATGAGATCTTCTGGTCGTCTTCCGAATGCAAGCTTCAATGGTGTTACTCCCCCGTAGGTGACGGTCTGATTCCTGACAGTTGCAGCGGCCTTCACTAGCTGCCTGTAGGTCACTTTCTTCAATGTTGCAGGTGCAGTGCCTGCTTTGATGGAACTTAGCATGATCTTGAGTTGTGCCTTCAGGAGTCGAACTGCTGCTTCAGCTCGATTTGGCCATGGTGTATTCGGTCCCAAGGATATCGGTGTGATGTCAAGGGACTGATAGAAATGTTCCCATGTATCTGTCATGAAGGCTTGATCTGCGACAACTGATTTGGGCTGCAAGTGGTACTGGTCAAAATAGTTCCTGAGGACAGTGATGTTCTCGACTTCTTGCGTAGTTGTCACTGCCTCTGCAGTGAGCAATGTTGTTGCTCCATCCAGGATGACAAAAACAATGATGTGTTCTCCTGTTCCAAGAGGAACTTGACAGTGATCAATGAATGTCATGTCACCAAAGGTGTCCGCTCGAAGTCCGCTTGTCTTGCTTCGTGATGGTGCATGTTTTGCCGCTTGGCAAACTTCACACTCACTTCGGATCTTGTCAAATAGATCGAATGTTGATTTCGGCAAATGAAGTGCCCGGGCTCTAAATCGAAATTGATCGGTGGTCATGTGATGATGCTGCAGGTGGAGTTTCGTCAACTCTTCGGGATTTGACAATCGCTTGTGGATTCTGCCTAGGGCAAGCGGAAGCGATGTTGGTTCTTCTGAGGATGGTGCGAAAGGATCTGGCTCAATAGTCGACTGGCCCCTCTTGTCGATGATCCTGTCTGCTGCCGATCCTGAACCTGCTTCTTCGTCCTTAAGCGAATTGTCCGAGAAGGTGAAAATGGTCTTACCTATCCACAGGTTAATCATTGGTTTATTTGCCTGGGATGTAAGTCTCCAATTGTCTTCTAAAATGTCTGGATTTCCGCCTGCGGATGCATCAATGATTTCCGTGGTACGTTCTCGGCTAATGTGATCAGGATGGATTGGACATTCCTTGGCTCCATTTGGTGTGAACAGCGCCTTTCGGGGCGTGATGTGCACACGGATGAGCTGCTTGTTCTTCTGGTCAAGGATCCAATGGTCCTGCTTTTGAGACCCAATGATCTTAGGAGTTGCTAGGTCCTCCTTTGTCTCGGATGATTTTGCTGCACAAACAGTTTCGCTCTTGGTGAGATCCCCGCAAAAAAACTTGATGCTGTTATCATCGTCATAGACATAGTTGATGAGGCCCTTGTCATGCGCCTTCTCTCTTGCAACTCCAGCGAGATCGACGAGTGCATGTCCTGTACCGGATACTGGAACTGCTTGACGGTTCATGCCAAAGGCCTTGCATGTGATCTTGTCACATTGAGGTGTGTGCTCGATGGTCATGTAGAGGTTCCGCATCTGGCTGATGCTGAGAAGAATCGGTACAGCTCCTTGTTCAAGGATGTCGATGTTGGTACTGCACGGAGGAGTTGTGTGATATCGAAGATGCAGGGTCCAATTTACCCTGGCTGTCTCTCCGTTTGCAAAAGTGAACTTGGCCTCGGCCGGGATGTACTCATAGGAGATGATGTCCTTCATTGGTTCGATTGCCTGAGTAAAACGCTGGATTGCATGCCAGCTGCCCATAGATCTGGTACATCCATTGTCCAGAATCGCATAGGTCGGGTTGTGCTGAGGGTTGATGACAGGCGCCATCAGCTTTGTTGCCAGAAGGCTGTGATTTGTTGTGACGGACAGATTGTGTTCTGAAACTGTATCTGATTGGATCAGCTTCTCGTGGATGGCCTTTTTCCCAGGATGCTCATATGCATCATGGAATGCCATTAACGCTTGTCCTGTGCTGGATGTCTCATGGGATGAGTACCAGCCATGTTCGTTCCATGTCCATGATTGATCCCAGTCTTGGTCTGTCCAACCGGCATAGGTAGGCTCTATGGATGGTGCAGTCTGCTGGATGGCGGGCTGCTCCTCCGTCTTCTCTGCGGTGGCTGCGAACGTCTTGGATTTTCCTTTCTCCTGTCCGCTCTTTCCTTTGCCACTCTCATAGGATGGATAACCTTTGTTTCCATCATAGGGATATTGGAATTTTGATTTTCCTTTCTTTCCCTTCTTTCCTTTGCCTTTTCCCCAATATGCCTGGTCGTAGGGATCATAGTTTTCGTTGGCCATATTGGCCTTTCCGCCAGGACCGCTTTTTCTGAAGGGTTTGAAGCCACCACGTTGGTGACTGCCCTTTTTGTTTCGTGATTTTCCTTTTCCTTTTCTCTTCTTGAGCTTGAAGTTCCGCCCCGACACTTTTCTTGCTATGAACGCATCGTTCTCCTCGAGGACCCAGAACGTCTCTTCATCGTTGTTTGACATGAATCCTTCAAGTCCTTCTTCATCCTCAGCCCAGAAGCCTTCTTCTCCTTCGTATTCACCTTGTTCGATGATGAAGAATGTGTTGCTTCGGTTGCCTCCTTGAGGTCGGATGGATGGATCTTGGATCGGTGTCCTCGTCGTGATGAAGAGTTCATGGTAATGCGTCTTCAGCATCTCATAGGAATAATTCTCGAGTGAGATGTTTCTCAATGACATTGCACTTGTGAGTCTTTCTCTTTGTTGATCTGACAACTCACTTTGAATGATGAAAAACTGTGCAATGAGATTATCCCCGAAGGGAAATGCGTCCCGCTGTCTGTCCTGCATTCCTTGGATATACTGTCTGAGGACTGTAGGATCGTCCTCATTGAGCAGGGCTGGAGGCGGTGCTCGAACACCGGCTGCTTGCTGATGTCGAGCAATTGTTCTTGCATTTGCGTCCTGTACGGACTGTCGAAATGATGGGGACTGTGCCGTGAAAACGGGCATCAAGTCCATCCATGCTGCCTTCAATCTCATGAGAAGGATTTCGCATTTTTAGGTAAAAATGAGGAACTCTTGGTTCTGCCTTCTATGGTTGAAGAAACTGAGGAGTCTGTACAGATACACGTTGGTCGCACCTTTCAAAAAGTACTTCTTCAGAGTGTTCTTGATGCAAAAGGTCATTTTGGAGGACTGCCTTGTACATATATGCATCTCCTGTGAGTCTGCTCTTTAGGAGAGGTCCTCTCTTTGGTGCTTCCACCGTCGTGATGGTCACCCAGTCGTCGAGTTCTTCATACCTGAACCAGCTGACTTTTCCGTCGTACGATGGCGGCTGCTTGGCGGTCATCGGTAAATTTAGTGAAGCCTTCTCCATCGGATGACATCTTCCCTTGGATCTCTGCGGAAAACCCGCTCCGCTACCACGAATTGAGGCCCAGCCCCAGGTGCCTATCCCCGGAGGGAACTGGAACCCTGTGGTAGTTGAGGTCGTTGTTGGTCCCTGGATCTATTCCGGAGAGAGTCCAATATGCCAGTAATGGATGATTGGAGGATGGATTGTCCCTGGTGGATTGTCTTGTGGATAACCCTGTGAGCGGCCTGCAATGGCTCTTTTGTCTTCACGCTCGGATGGTCGTGATTCTGCAAAATGTTGCGGGAGATCAATGGTCTGAAAAACAGAACACAGGGGGGGGGGACTTTTGCTTGGTTAAGTTGTGCCTAATTGGTGAGTTTGTGACCCCCTAAAAGGAAGCCTGGCCCTGCTGCCGCCTCTGGACATGCGTAAGGAAGCTGTGGGGCTGTTTTTCCTTGATGCCCAGATCGGAGATTCTTTGACATCCTGTACTCGCTTCCCAAGGAGGCTTGGGGGCCGGGTGCAGGCGTAGGCCTTGTTGGCGAGGGACCTCTGAAAGTAGAGCTCCCTTCAAGAACCCCGGCGAGACATGATGAGTTCGACCGGGTTTGTTGATGGTGCAAGTTTGCCAGTGAAACTCTGCACCATCCAACGATATCAAACGTGTGCAGACGTGCTCTTGAAGTGCGTGTTTTCGTGAGCACTCAACACTGTTGGTTGGTGTGTACGCGCTAGTCATTTGCAGGGTGAGCAGGCAATCTTCAGCGTGTGAGCATTAACTCAATGGCATATTTGGGCTTCCTTGGGAAAAGGTAGAACCTTCAGAAGCAAATGGATCCTGGTTCCTTTTTCAACGCACCAAGAGAATCCGATCCTTTCAGGACCACTTCGATTTGTTTGGCAGCAGTGCGTGCCATGTGGTGCGGTTCCTTTTTGCTTTCAAGATAGCCTCCCTTCTTTTTGGCGGGTGGGCGCCCTCAGCTACGTTTACCCCAGTATGTTATGGTGACTGTTGGTCAAAGCACCCAATAAGGAATTCGGGTGTCCTCATAAGAGCAACCCTCCATTAGATTCTTGAATTGCCCAGGGGTCAACATTGCGCCCATAGTGGACAAACTCACCCGGCTTACTATGTAATGTGGCAAATCTGCGAGTGTCTTGGAGTCATGGGGCGGCAACGTGTGCGTATTTTTCAGAGTTTTCAGCCATGTAAAATGTTGCCGTCCAACCAAGCAAATATTATGACACATGGTCTCGGGATTCCAGAGGTCGGGCGTCTTTTTGTTCATGATTGGCCTTTCGCAAAGAAAAAGGGGCAGAGTCGGAATAGCAGAGCCCAGCACTCCTGGTTTTGAGACCCTGCCCCATTAAAGCCAACACTCCACCCGCCTCAAAGCCAAACCAGCGGTGGCGTGTTGGCCCTACTGCTTTGGGTGGGTCTTTCAAGGTCATTGCTTTTGTGCTTTAGGTTGGGAACCAGCGGCGGTGTGTTTTTGCGTTTGTTTTGGCAGGTTGGACGACATGACTTGGGAGGGGAATCCGCAAAAGGCGGTTGCGCTAATTTAGCCCCAGGAGGTCGCTCATTCATTTGGCTTGGAGTTGCGTCATGTTGGATCACTGTTTGCGTTGCGCCCCAGACACGGTGGGTCGTGAACATCGTTGACAAAGCATATCAACGCACGATGCAGATTGTAATAGCTTGCTTGGGGGCGGGCTTTTGTTGGCCTAGTGTGGTTTTGCAGCTTTCGAGTTGGCGAAGTGGAGTGGGCTTAGTTGTGTTTTGCTTGATTGCAGGAAACTGGGGATTCGGTCTAGGGGTTTTAGGCAATGGGCTACCATGCTTGTCTTCATTTCAAGTACGCTATGAGTCTACTGCGCCTTTCTCCATGCAATGCAGCTGACTAGCCGGCTTTTCCAGGTTGACTTCACCGACATTCAGGACACCTTTGGGTTGCCAGGTATGTTTCCCAACCCAGATAGATTGAGGTGATTGAGGGGAGGTGGATGGCACCAACTACCGCTTGCGCGGTATAAAGGCCCTCAGCCCACAGCGAACACAAAAGCTGTACCCTGAAAGTGACGTCAAGAGAAAGGGTGCAAAAGGTATTTAAGGGTAGCGTCCTTCATGTTCAAACCATTGACGATGCTTCATCCAGACAGTATGGTGAGGAAGCCACTGAGTACTGATGACTTTGAGGCATGTAGACGCCTCAAACAATGCCTGCCGACACGTGCAAAGAGCAAGTTGAGATGCTTTGGTACCTATGTTACTTCCTAAGTCGTTTGCTGGGCAGCAAAGGACTGCCTGGCTTCGTCCCGTTGAAGTAGGCGCCAACAGGCCGCCAACATGCTCAATATACGGCCAGCCCTGGTGCCGCAGAAAAAGGTCAGACCCTCCAGACACTCTTACGAGGCCTCTCAAGTGTCCACGGCTCAGGCAGGAGGGTCAAATCTGACTTTCAATGTATGCTTGCGTGGGGGCACCAGGCTCCGTTTGGTTGGCCGTGGGTCCCTGTTTGATTGGCGTGTACTAGACCAGTCTAGACCAGGGCGGCATTTACGCAAAGTGTATCGAAGTGTCCTAAGTTGGCCGTTGGCCACCCGGATGCTGTCTAAACGGCAAGCCGGAAGGAACCCCGCCAGTTTTGGGAAATGTTTGGAATGCGAAAGGTTCCATTGGCAAAATTGGTTGAAACAAACAGGCTTCGGGCACCTTGGAAAGCCTTCAAAAGCAGACCCAAGTTTTATTTTGGGTTGAAACGTGCAAGGCGTCGAGCCCAAGCCAGAAAAAGCCACAGAGTTCGACTCCCTGAGGATGCGCAGGAGCGTTTTGTGCGGGCCTTGCTCCAGGAGAGGGAGTCTCGCACAAGGCGGGTGGCCGTGGTTTTCATACGCTGGTTGCGAATCGTTGATTTGTTTTAATGGATTGGTTTGCGGACTCAAACGCTGAATTGATTTGCTTCGTTGATAGATTGGTTGATTTGATTGGCAAGATATTGTCCACGGTCCCGGCCAGGCGTGCGAACGTGTCTGGGGGGCTCCATGACACGCTCTGCACGCTGCATGGGCAGCCCTGGAACAGCCAGAGACCAGGCCGAGACCGACGTCGGAACGGGGATCTGCGGGGAGGGGGAGGGCGGGTTGGGGGGGGGGGGTGGGGCCATGTGGGGTTGGGGCTCATAAAAAGTTTTTCCAACGCGACAACAAACCGGGGACCCTGAAAGCCGGTCCCTCAAGGCGACACGCATGCCGATTCATGCAGCCCATTCAGCAGCTTCGGGTTGGACAGGGCAATTCTGGCCCTCACGGCCCTCACCTGTTGACGTTTCCTCCCGGTGCAAAAGCACATGGTTTGTTTCAACCACCCCACCTCGCTTCTGAGTCAAACTTAGGAAGCCAAGATTTTGGCAGCCCCCACAGATTGGTTGACATGAGTTGTCACGCGCAAGTGGGAACCATTCGCTTTGGCGCTGCCCCAGGCATACTACTGCGGTTCTTCTTATAGCGTCAACTTGCCACAAGCAAAGGTGTTCAAATGGCAAGGGTGTCATGCCTTTTTAAGCTGAAGGTGCCAAAGGTCAGGTCTGGGCTGATGCTACAGGCCCTTAGGCGGGGCGCTCCTTCCATTGCGGACGGTCGCGATGGAGCCGACGATTGCTTGCTCTCCCCGGGAAAGCTGCTTCTCTTCCAAGGTGGGTGAACTAATGGCGAAGCTGGCTGTGTACCCATGTCTTCTGAGCACGTACTACCTTTTGGCAGACTTTGCAGGGCAGCGTGCGCCAAGCAATTGCTTCACCCAGTGGCCTGCAAATCGGGTGGGAGGCATTGAATGCCTTCGTTGTCAATGCCAGTGTATGCCAATGCAGCTGGAGGCATCTGAACATTTCTTTTGTCCCCCAGGGCTTCAGGGAGTAGCAAAGACAACACGTTACAGTAACTTGCTGTGGCCAAACTGGGGCATCACAGCACGTCCCACCTCTCGCTTGCCACAGTCAGCTTTTTGACCTTTTGGTTTTCCAGTTTTGGTGCATTTGTAGTCACGGGCCAAAGATCCTTCAAACAACTGAGTCCGTTTGTCTGGGAGACATGCCATGGGACAAGATGGAGGAACGACTCAATGGGAATGGGTATGTCTGAAACTGTGTCTGAAGCAGCTGACCATAAAAACCAATCATTCGGATGCGGAAGCATGCCAGGATGGAGAAAGATGGAAGAAAGCCGCCAAACATGAAAGGAGTAGAGCTCATGCAGCCAGAAGGCCACCCACATCTCACCAACTACTGTGCCTTAGAGCCATGGGCCTTGGATGCTACATAGCCCTACAGCAAACCAACAGGGGAGAGATATATATATATATATATATATATATTGTTCCACTGTTCGAAGAGCAACCAGCCAACCAACCAATCCAATCCAACCAGCCAGCCAGCCAGCCAGCCAGCCAGCCAGCCAGCCAGCCAGCCAGCCAACCAACCAACCAACCAACCAACCAATTTCGAGACTCCCTAGTTGAAGAAGTGCTGAACACCGAGGGAAGAAGCCAACGGGCCAACTGCATCCGCACAGGCAGCGCGCCGGCGTACCGCCGGCCGGAGCCCCGAGAACCAGAGCAGCCTCAGGACCCAGCAAACGTTTGGCAGATTTCCGCTCGTAAGTCCTTGTTCTTGCTGGTGCTCAGTAAGGAATGAGAGAATGACCCTGGGGATTCCCCGCAAAGGAAGCCATAGGGGATGGTTCATAGGGGTCATTCCCTCATTCCCCGCTGGGCACCAGCAATTTGTTCCAGTGGGTTGTGCACCGGTCTCTGCTGGTTTTTGCGGCAGTTTTGGAGATGTCAGAGCGGCCAGGGCCAGAGCCAGGTGCTGAAGTTGGGAGGTGCTGGAAAGGTGCGTCGAGCAGTAGTTCGAAGGTATCGCGAAAGGAGGCATTTTGTTTTGCCAGGTGTGGGGCCATGGCATGCATGGCCAGTTTGGTCAAGCTGTTTACACATTTGGCGACCAACAGTTTAGCTCGTTGCATGGTTTGCCACATTTTGACATGGCCTTCCTTGCCGAACATGACTAGGACACCACGCATAGCCACCTCAAACCAACGAACCAATAAGCTCACTGGATGTACACGCCCCATGCAACCCGACCCAGGTGCCATTGAGATTGCTCTTCGGCTAACTCATTTGTTGCACCTGATTGGTGCACCAAATGAATATGATCAACAACACGAGCAACAAAAACGCGACCCCCTCCAATAAGTCAATTCACCACCTGACTAAGTAACCGAACACATAAACCTGAAAAATGATATTTCAGTGAAATACACAAACAAGTGCATAAATATGTCCGAATATGTCAACCAGATGAGGCAACCAGTCAGTCAATCAAACAACCAATCCAATCAACGCAATCACCCAATGCAACCAATTCAAGCCAGGCCAATCCAATCCAATGCAAGGCAATCCAATCCATCCATCCATCAGCTAATCAGACCAATGAATTAACCAATGAATCAACCAGTTGGTCGGTCTGTCGGTCGGTCCGTCCGTCCGTCGGTCAATCCATCGATCATTCAATCAATCGATCAATCAGTGTTTCTTAAACCAGAGCTTCCCAGTGTTAATGTTTCTGCCTTCAGATTGTGCAAGGCTCGGTTGCCTGGAATCACCACCCTGCTTCTTAGCATCAGCGACGTTCCCTGATAAGCTTCCTTTCCAGTGGCGCGATGTGCGGTGGCTTGGTTTGCTCGTAGTGGCAGAGCAATCCTAAGGTTGAAGTCCGGTCCAACGGCAAACCCGTCAGCAGCGATGCTGGCCGCCATTGCGCTCTTGCCCAATCACGCATCGCCAAGCTCAGGAGCCCAGAGACCCTCGCAAGCATCGAAGGAGAAGCCGAACTCAGGCAAGGGTTTGCTGTTGGCCAGGAAACCCAGCCTCAAAGATGTGAGCGCTGGTTGCCACGTAGCTTCATACTTTGTGACGCACATGGGAGAACAATGGGGGCCGAGCAGCTGCTAAGAGGCCATCTAAGAAGACTGTTGGCTTGCTTGTGCTTCGAGCGACTGTCTAAGTAGCCCATTTGTGACATCGATGGTGCGGAAGGCTACGCAGCCTGTAGGATGATTTGGTGAATCCTGGGGCTGATGAGCATGTTAAAGTTGAGCACTGCGGCGTTCAGATTTGAACACTATACCATTTTGAAACGGAATGTTTGCAACGCTTTCACTTTAACTTCAAACTCATGGCCAAGTTGCGTGGTTAATCGCCCACAGCCATAATTTCGTTCCCTTCCAGGCAACTCAACGCCGTTGTGCTTCTGCTGGACGCCAACGCCAGGCAGGAGTAGACGGAAGGGCAACGCCTTCGCAGAGCCACCAGATTTGTTTGCTTTCCCCTCAGGCAGTTTTTGAAGTGGCATTGTTCTACCATGCGTGCAAGAAAACAGCGCTGTGAGCGCGCTTTTTCCTCGAAATGACGATACGTGCCAGATATGAGACTTGCTACCGCCCTGAAAATCAGTAAGCATCGACCGCTCAAAACCTAAGCAATCCAACAGCACACGGAAGCGGCTGTCCAGCACAACTCTAGAGTGCAAAACGACAACATGCAACAGTTCGACTGAAGGGCAAAGCCCCAAAACTCACTGACCCGGGCCCTCCAATGCCCATGTTTTGCTTCTCCCTGGGTTTGTGATCGATTTCCTGAAATAGGGCAAGATCTTGCCAGCAAGCCAACTTTGTTTCCGTTGCGATCTGTCTCCATTTCCTTTGCCCGGCCTCTATCTTCGTACCAGCTCGCAGTTGGTTTCCGCCCGGAGGCTCCGAGCAAGGTGCCCGAGACCTCCCAAGAGGAATTCGAGTGCCGCAGGCCGAGGGTTGGACGAAGGGCGCCCCCGTTCGTGGATGAGCCACCGCATGCCCCCATACAGAGAGGTCAAGCTTGTTTATGGGCTTCGGTTGGATATTCAATGCACTTTTTATCATAATATGTTTCCTCACTGTAGCACCAATCCCGTGTGTGTGATGCCAAGGGAGACGACAGCAATCCGATGTCCTGCGGCCCTTGCCTACAACTTGGATAGGATTGGTGACTTGTTAGGACATCTGGTCCAACGCGCCGTAACATGACAAGTCGGGGAATGCCCAAGGCCAACTTTTGGACCTACTTTGGTTTCCTAGTTCCGGTCTCGAGCTACTTGTGCGGCAGGGTACCTTTGACCGACTCCATGTCTTTTGGTTGCAGATGCAGGTTTTGTTTCCCATTGATTCGCAGGAAGCAGCGGATGGACGCGGATAGCTGGATCTTCGAGACCTGCCCAAGGTACACCGCGCCCGGGGGGGTGCCTTGGAAGAAGTTCCGCTTGCCGTGCACCAAGGGGGAGGGCCAACCAAGGGGGCGAATACCTACCAAGATCCCTCAATTCAGGTTGGTGTACGACAACTTTTGCGGCAGTTGGTGCATCCAAATTAAGCCCTTGACTGAGTCACAAAGGGGATATCGATCATTTGGACGGGCCTGTTGTTGACACACGTACCGGCTGCTCGAACCGGCAAACTCCAAACTTTGATTTGTACCAATTTGCAGTCTGGTCATGTCTGATCTACTTCAAAGCTACACAGCAAATCCGGCCTCACGAAGATACACATCGGCGAATGTGCTCGTGGGTGGGTGGGCGTGCGCACTCCGTACATTGATTCAGCAGGATCTCTCAAGGCAACCGGCAGCCGCCCCCAGACATATCCGATGCCTTGATGCCCATGAGTCCTAGAACGCCATTTTGGATTTACGAGTGCACTTAGTTGATTGTGTTCTGCCAGGGTGCGTCCCAGGCCAGTAGCCGTCTGGGAATGGGAAGTAGAAGGGTCGGCGGATTATAAGCATGTCAAAGCGTTCAATACGTAGTGATTGGTGTTTGATTAAGGTATCTCGCCATCACGTCAATGATATTTAAGATGCACGAGGTGGTGCGGCTCATTCCCAGAGGCCAACTGCTTTGATCTTTGGTTTGGGGAGTTGCAACCCGGCCCAAGTTGAGAACCCTACCGCGTGCTTGGAAACCAGCCAGAATCTTGGTGATTCCAGGTGATTGCAGCAGGGTGGGGCATTACTTCCGCGTGTTGCAGGAGAGTCGCTTTCAGGACTATTCCACCCATTTCAAGTTGACTAAAGTTGGTCCCTCTTCAGCTGCCATCTTTGAAGATTCACCCATGTTTGCGGCTTACTTGGCCTTAGGGAACCCAAGGGAACACACAATTTCGGCGAAGCACCTGCAAGATGAACCATGGCTTGCTTGGGGGCTTATCGGCAATCGCAGCACTTGCTTCCAGACAGTCCGAGCGTAGGCATCCCCAAGGTCCTGGCCATAGTCCACACATTTTGGTCTGCCAAGTTTGGGCTTGAGCTAAGGTCTTCGTCCAGCCGCCGGTTTGGGGCACGGTGCCCAGAGGTATGTCAGCATTCCGCAGAATCTTGGCTGCACGAACCCATGGCTTGCTACTGCTTCCGAACCGCTTGCAAGACTTGACGTGTGGAAGGGTTCCAACATCTCATTTTGGGCCTGTGTGTAGGATTTTTGTTCATGGCTTATCAGGAGCAAGCGCATCGGTTCAAACAGGTCAACCAGCGGGCTTTGAGACTTGGTCATAGACACATGGTTTGTTTTCTAGTTTCATCTAATTTTATTGCGAGGCAGAGGCCCTGCTGTGCCTGATCTCGGCTTCCCATGTCAAGCGATTGCACAGATTAACATCTTTGAAGGTGCAAAAGTCTGAGAAAGTTCAGGCTGCCACAGCTCAATGGAGAACAGCACACGCTCTTATTTGCCATTTTTCTCGAGAGGAAGTGGGGGTCATCACAAAAATGACAGTCTTACTTCATCCTGATGCCCCGCACCACAAAATATCCGAGCCGTGCAACCAATCAGCTTTATAGAATAACTCGGCAGCATCAACTTCTGAAACACATGTTGCGTGTTCAATCTGCATGGGTCCGCTCGTCCTGTGCGATTCTTTCGCCCAGAAAACCTCACCGCCATCGTGGCTCGTGGGCTGCGGCGCAAGGAAGAGGACTGGGCCACGGGCCAGCAGAACCCGGTTCGTGTATTCTGACCGATGTGAAACGAATTTGAGTTTTTGTTGAGCTTTCCCAGGTCATTTACGAAAGCAGCAATTATTTGTTTGGGCCGGCCGTGATCACGCACATAGGACTCAAGCAGAACCAACTATATGATTGATTCGACAATTCACCAAGGGGCTGGCACATGCTGGCACAGCTCCAGCTATTTGCGATAATTTGACTCGCAACCAGTTGCCCGAAGCCAGCTTTTGGACCGCTTGGGCTGTGTAAATCACCACTCCAAAGTGTGCGAGGAGGGCAAGCGCCGCTGCGGGGACTTCGAGACATGGTTTGCCAAGAAAAGGATTGAGAAGGAGCTTGAAGAACGTGGCATGGCAAGACAAGGGAAAAAACCGCAGGCTAGTTGGTCGCTGCAATTGCTCAGGCTTCCATTGCTGCAGTCAACATGCCTGCCACCATAGCGAAGCTACTCTCTGCCCAAAAGGCAATGTGAGCGGGAACCAGGGTATCCTCAATCTGGCGGCACTAGCTCGTCCATGTAGGAGGCAGGCGATTGAGCTTGAAGAGTCAGGTCCTTGATACCTGCAAGCCAGCATGAAGAAGGCGCTATCATCCCCCTTGATAAAACGCCACGCAGACAGCTTGTGACCCGCTGCTGCAAGCAAATGTTTGTCAAAAAGCAGTTCGCTGCTTGCCGGGTCAAGAATCCACATTTCCAGCACGCCTGGATGTCCAACGCATCCACAAACTCGGCGATTGGACTTTGCGCCCAGCCACCTGCCCTTGCTTAGTGGAAACAGACCGGCCTCGCAGCCCCCAAACGTGCAGAAACCCTCTTGGAGAGAGGCCCTTTGTTTGTTGGAGGGGGTCAAAGGGAAACCCTGGAAAGGGGTGCGGGCATTCAAAACAGATCCAGCCAAGGCCGGGCGGAGCTCACTACCATCAGTGCCTCTGGCAAATTCATGTCGGATCTTTGGG
Organism: Effrenium voratum; assembly: GCA_963377175.1. Lineage (NCBI taxonomy): Eukaryota > Dinophyceae > Suessiales > Symbiodiniaceae > Effrenium > Effrenium voratum. The sequence goes on from CAUJNA010003318.1 coordinate 185,075, forward strand.
AGTGTGACACAACCGCTTGGGGCCGCGCCAGCGTTCCAACAAGGGAGCTAGTAACGGCGCCCACTTGTCTGAAGTGAAGGTTGTGTACTGCTGGCTAGCAGCCTTCGGAAGTGGTAGACAATATATCTCGGATGACCTATGTAAGCATCCGTGTCTGCGCCAGAACAAGTCTGTGTGAGAATAATTCCCCTATGAAAAAAGGAGCTGTGTAGCCAGTTGACTTGCAGCACAAGCAGCCAACAGCACCCCTGTTGCTCCAATAGAGATTTTGCGACTGGACCAATGACCTCGGTTTCGGAAATGCTACAAACGACTGTGCCTCGGTGTCTCCCAAGAGAACATGGCTCCAAAGCGCGTGGTTGGCGCATCAAATAGTTGAACTTCAACTGGGCACCACTCCAACCATTTGATATTTGGGGTGAAGGGCGGGACAGTACCTCGTATTGCCTCCTTATCCCTGAAGTGTTGCCCGAGCTGAGGCGACACCAAGATCAGAGAGGGGATGCGCGACATTTTTCGGCGCTCGTCCTTTTTCAGAAAGCCCACGCCTGCTGATGCCGCTTGTCAGCCATTATTGCTTTTAGGCCGTGCGTGACATCGATCTGCCGAAGCAGAGTTTAGAAGTTACCCGAGGCTCGAGCGACCTTAATTGCGCCTGGGGTGGCGTCGCTCATCCAACGTTATATTTATTTTTAACTGGTTCGGGCAGACTCGCGCACACACGGCTGATATAAATGCCTTTTTCCAGCAAGGGATCGTCCGTTCATCGAGCACGCTTTGTGATCAGTCAAGGGCTCGTCATCCCTTATGAGTAAGACACCCCTGGATTCCTTGTCATTGTCTACAGGGATAGGCGGAGGACTTGCAGCAATGTGAGTTGCCGGCGGCAGCAGACGCCTGTGACATACCAGCGACACAACAGGCAAATCAAGTTTGATTTTTTATACAAGCTGGTGCCCAAACACATTACCAAATGCAATCTGTGGGCTGCAGTTCCCCTGGTATCTTGCATGGTCGGTCCCAAACGCAACGCCCTCCCAAACCAAGGATCCGGAAAGCGACTCCTCTGGGCCATTTCCCTTTTCAAGGGACCCTCTTTCAGGTTGCATCTGCTTGATTTGGAAACCAACAGCCCAAAGCCATGGAAAGCCAGCGCAATCACAGAGCTGGATGATACAAGGGCCAACTTGGAAGGGCTCGTCCAGGCTGTTGGCTGCTTTTTCGAATGCCGGTGGTCGGCGTGTGTTATGGTTTTTTGTTCAGCCGGGAGAGCTAGCAAAAGTTTTTTCGGCCTAACCCTGGCAGGCCTGGTTGGTTGGTTGGTTGGTTGATTGGTTGGTTGGTTGGTTGGTTCGTTTGTTGGTTTGTTCGTTTGTTCGTTGGTTGGTTGGTTGGTTGGTTGGTTGGTTGGTTGGTTGGTTTGCTGGTGGGCTGCTGGACTGGTGGGCTGGCGGGTTGGCGGGTTGGTTGGTTGGTTGGTTGGCATCTGTGCAAAGGCTGCCGCGCAATTTGACTGCCAGGAGCTGAACTCGAGCGGCGGGGGCTGGCCAACGAGGTGGCTGGAACAAGCGGGCTGGGCAGCACGTGCTTAGAACCTTGGCTGGGCACAGAGGCAGGACAGCACAAGAAGGCTAAGGGACAAGCTAGCAGCCTGTTCCAAGCCAATAAGCCCCGCGCGCAAAGAGCCAAGGGACGGATCGCGCCAAAAAGAAGACCGGGCAAAGCCACGTTAAAGAAATACCTTCTAACCGTTGCAGAGCGGACAGCGTTCTCCATCGTGCAGCCAAAATGCACCCGATGCCTACGCGCTGCGAGAAACTGGGGGGCTGTACGTGGTCGTATCAAAACCAGAAGCTCGTGGGAAGTTGTGCTTTGACCGGGTGTGCTCGCGGCATCATTTTTGGTACGCACAGACTACGCAGCACTGTGCCCGTGACTTTGGCGCTCTAGGGGCGTGCCGCCGCCTGCAAAAGGCTGGCTTGCTGGAAGCCAGCGGTCTTCGCAAGGGGCCGCCGCGCAATAATTGCCAGAAATTTCAACCGAGCGGCAGGGGCAGGATTCTAGTGTCTTCGCAAAGAACCGCCGTGCAAAGCAATTGCCGGGAACTTGAACTCGAGCAGCAGGGGCTAGGCCAAGGGCAGGCTTCTCTCGAGCCAGCGTTTTTGCTTAAACTGGCAGCAGCCTTTTGTGGACGAACTCAACCCCCCCCCCCGCAAAACACTTCTTCCAGACAACACAGTTCCTGCTGTGAGGGACCCGCCAGAACCCGACCCTGAGCCCACCTGGAACCCATCTTAAACCCACCCCAAAGCCTGATGATGCTGAGGGAGTTGAAACCGGTACTGAGGATGTTAAAGCGATGCTTACCACAAACCTTGCTGAACCTACCTGAAAGACCCTTAGCCCACCCTTAATTGTGGACTGAAATTCCGAACTTGCGTGAGTGCCAGGCTGTGCCAGGGTTAATTAGGCTAATGCCAGGGCCACGAGAAAAAAGCTCGGCCAGGAGAGCTAAACAAGTCCTAACCGCTTGGTGGAGGAGCGGGCTAGAGAAAACCACGAAGCCGTAATTAACCAGGACACCAAAACGGTTTGGATGCGGTTTTTGTGGAAATCACCGGGTCCTTTTTTAGGAATCTGTTAGAACTCTTTCAGCATCTCACAGAGGTGGATCCACATCCAAACTGTTCTCTAGATCCACCACCGGATCTCCAACTGCCCAAATAAAGATCTCGCAGGTGCATTGCCCCGCCTGAGAATGCTTCGTAACTGAACCGACCTGTACGCCCTCCTGAAAAAGCATTTGACGGGCCATTGCAGCTTCAAGGGGGGGCCCAAAGGCAAAGTCCCCAGTTTGTCGGTTTTCCCTTTGTAAGACCCACTTGCCTTCTTTGCCACGAGGCTCTCCTCGCCCCGAACTCTGACGAGGAAAAGGAGACTAAGGAGCACTCTTGATGTTGCTGAGCACCCTTAGAATTTTACGCGCGGCCGCGCGTCAGTATGGCTAATGGCTGGGAGGGTTGAAGGCAAACCTGGCACAATGTGCGGCACAGCGCTTTTTGCCGTGGATGTCGGATCATGAAGCACGCATTGTGCCATTTGCACTTGCGACCGGGAATTGCGTATTGAGAATGTGACAGCTTCCCTTTGGCACCCCTTGTCATTTCTGGTTTGACCATGTCAAGCGCCAGCTGCGTCCCCAAGAAACAGTTTTGCAGCAGCTCGAACATGCTTGAGCTGGTTCACCAAACGGTGTGCACATTGAGTGTCAAGACGCGCAGTTTTCACGATTGTGGTGAAGGTGGTGCATCGCACATGATATGCAAGGACACGTGCCCACTGATGAGGGTGAAAGCCAGATCCGTGTGGAAACTAATGTTTCTGGCAGTACATGTCAGCTCTTTGTAGCAGAGTATGGGACTATTGAGCTCAGCTTATCCATTGCCAGGGCAAATGGCTGAAAGAATGCCCTGTAGCGAGCCAATAGCGTTCATGTGGCAAGCAAGCGCTTGACACTCTTCAATGCGCCACGCAGAGACTTTCGCACCAATGAACTTCCACAGACTTTCAGGAGCGCCAACATGTCAAAGTTATGCGATTTGTCATGGACGACACAAGCCATGTTTCGGGTCATAGGTTGTTTTCTTCATTTGTCCACGGCAAGCCTGCATTCTTGGACCGGGATCCGAAATCCACGAAGCGTCGCACGTGTGGATTTTATTTTTTAATGCTGGCCCTTGCACACACCGTGCACGGGAGACCAGACACGGCCTCGCCAACAGGCGGAAGGGGGTGAGAGTGATGGGTATATATTCGGCCGGATTCCCACCTGTTCAGCGTCAGCAAATCCTTGTGTAGATTTGCCCGTAGAAGTCGGCAATCAGGGTTGTCAGCAAGGATGTCAGTAGTGCAAGTAACATGAATATCATATGATACTCACGCATTTCGTTTCAGAGAAGCCATGGGAAGCCCAGTGTTTTTTCTTATTTGAACAAGGAAGGCCGATGAGGTGCATTTGCAACGGAACTCAGAGGTCACAGAAGACCAGCGCTGCTCAACATTCTCATGCCTTCTCTCAGGCCACACGGGCGTTTTTCCATGAAGAGTCCGGCAGCAGCGATTGCGGCAACTCAGAGTCCATTTGGCTGACGGTGCTTATGAGTAATGTCTCGCGCGCCGACAGCTATCTTGGGCAGACAACGTCTGCCCCCCAGCTAATGGCTGAGGGCTTGGAGGGCCCAGGCGCTGAGAAGCATTCGCAATTCGCAAACTGCTGAACCCGTGGTGGGATTTGAGCCATGGGACGTGGCTCCTTGGGCTCCGAAGGAGCACGCCTGACAGCCAAAGGCGGGCCCTTCCACTGAAAATCCCCAAGTTGCACGACGACGCGGAGAGTGCTGACATGCATCCGGAGCTGAACCCTACAAATCTCCACAAACAAGGCATCGGCAGAGAGTTAAACGCTGGAGACAGAGTGGCAAGTTAGGGCTGTAGCTACTAACTTGTTGCTGGCAGCGCCTCCTTGTGGAAGGGTGTGCGATGTTTTGCGCACGTTTGCGCCGGAAGTTATGGAATTGGCCACGCCCGAAGGGCACGGCTGAAGTGTTCTGCACATGCTGCAAAAGTCATGGCGTTTGTTGAGTCGGACGTGTTGCTGCCGCTGACTCCTTTGCTCAGGGATGGGCTCTATCGAGCGTCACACACTCATATAGCAGATATGTATATATATATATATACCTGGGACCGGTTGGTCCTTCAGTTTCGCGTCCGACCTGCCTTTTTTTTCAAAACTCGGCCCTTTGCCCGAAACACGGCCCTTTGAAAAAAGTACGCCCCTTTTGGTTTTGGGCCCTTAGAAGAAACTGAAGAAAGCAGCACACGCACTTGTTTGCCACCCCGTTTGGCCACGCGTCATAGTAGGGCTAACCCCAAAGCCAGCTGCCAAAGCAGCACTACCCCCAAAGCGAGCGCTGACCGATGGGCCGAAGATGCAGCTTAAGCTGAAAGCATGCTGATGATGCCAACACACAGCCAGAGATGTTGATGATGCAGCCGAAACACTAAATCGATCAGCGCAGGAAATACTCAAACCTACTGACCGCGATGATCGCGATCAGATTGCTCAAGAGCAAAGAGCCCGCAGATCAAACTTTTGGAAACTACACGCATGTGAAGTGCCCTAATGTCACCCCGACGCGACAAGCGTGATGGCCGGCCGATGTAATCTTCTTGAATCTGAACAGACTCACTAAGAGGGTTCATGCAAAATGCTCCTGCGGCGCATTCAGCCACAAGGCGGACCGGGGTATGGTGAAACATATGCTGCTTGGGTGTGATTGCGAATCGGTTGCGACCCTCATCTAGGGAAACTTTGGCACACTTCATGTAGGCGGACTGGAACGCGAACAGCCACCTTGCCAAGCGAAGCCCGTCACGTCGTGGGATCCAAAAGCCACTGCGGTACATGAAGGCCAAGCCAGTATTGAGCATCAATGTCCCTTTAGCCTTGGAGGGCAACGATAAAAGGCAGGGTTCTGAGCACATGCAACTCTTGCACTCAAAAAGGTTTGGAAGCACAGCTGGATAAAGCCAAGAAAAGACTTTACACGCTACGCTGTTACTTTTAACAGATCTTCATGCCGCCATGGGGCTACAGCCAGTAGAAGGGAGTCATCCGTTTTGCCCACCACATGCCGTTGGCAAAGGTCCTCCAAGTAATTCATGAGGTGGGTGCTCATGGACCCCTTGTGCCAGGTTCCTTGAGGGCACTTGTTGGAAGACGGCCAGGCAAGGGTTTCCCTAGAGATCTCGCTTGAATGGGGCTGAATGTGGTTCCTTTTGCAAAAAGCCTTGAAATCAGAAGTCATCCAAGCAAAGATGTCATTGGGCGTAATATCAGAGCCGCAAGGCAATTCGCCGCGCTCCAAAATGGATACCAACGCGGACGCAATCCAATGTTTCGCGATGCCTAGAGCCATGTTGTGCCAAATGTCGGTGGCGAAGAAATGGGCAAGTCTGGTCCTATCCAAGTAAGGGTGCCCCCGCAAGATGCTTGGTTCAGAATCCCACGGTGTCGAAACTTCCAGGGTGCTTAACCAGCTTGGCCGCGTTGACAAATCCTCAAATGGAAAATGCTGTAGCCCACCCGCAGTAGCTTCTTGTCCGGCAAGACAAAGATGACATACCCCCACACACGGTTTCTTGCTTGAGGCAGCCCGAGGTACATGCGAGAAAGATCTTTTCAAGGATGCGATTTTTGCAAGCGCTGGTAAATCTCCTTTGTTGGCAAAGTGAACCAGCCATACATGATGCTGGCCATTCTTGCTGGTGATGCCATGGGCCGCCAGCTTTGCGCAATCGTCCGCAAACAAGCCGATCAACTTATCCAAAGCAGCCGGGTGTTTCTTTGACACAGAGCGTAGCATTGTTGCGAAAAGGAATTGAGTCGACCACGTCTTTCCAATGAAGTTCAGGCCCATTCCACGCCTGCGTAGGGGAACTTTGTGTTTGCCGCTGGCAAGGTAGGCTCTGGTTCCTCTGCCAAGACACCCATGAACTGATAGAACCCAAAGTGGGAGGTGTTTCAAACTTCTGCCTTCATCAGTGTGACTGTAAAATGGTATGGCGTGCGATAGCTGCACTTGACCCTCGCTTGCAGCAGCAAAAATGCTATGGTTGGGATAAAGTTCTTTGTACCTTCTCCAAAACTCTTCCAGCGTAGCCTCCATTTCACTGAATGTAGGCACCCCGCACAATTGCCTTGGCAACCTACCCGTGTCCATGAGATACTGCGCCCAGCTGCTCACAAGCATGTAGGGGAACTGCTTCAACTCACCAGGGCCCAAATCAACAGTCTCCACTTTGATGGGAAGACAGTATCCATGTTGTTTGAATACTTGGTGACAACCAACCTCGGCATCTTGAAGGCGCACACGCGACAACTGCCTCATTTCCGCGCTGCTGTTAGCTGCATGCGACTGCACCTGCGCCTTGGCCAGCTGGACCACATGCGCGCTTGGGACCTGAGCGTAGTTTTGTTCATGTCGATTCAACACGCACAAAAGATTCAGCTGACACGCTTGCCGCCGCACATGATGCTGGATGATGCTCATGAATCAGGGGTGGCAAACAAAGCGTGTGGCTTGCCAACCTTTTTTACCCCAAGCAAAGATGCCTCAAATTGAGTCCTAAAGCTAAAGGGATCAACCCACACGGCGGGGTTGATCAGCACGACCTCCTGTCACATAAACAAAATATGGCGGGGCAGCTGGCTGCCCCCTGTTCAGGGCTCCCTCCCCACCAGTGCCACCCTTGTTCTGGCAGCCGACATGTTTGTGAAACTCCGAAATCAATGCGGCTTCCAGCATGTGAATTAGATCGGTGCTTGGCGATGTAGCTATCAGCCACATCAAGCTGTACCCCTTTTCAAGATAGAAAGGATATCGGAGGAAAGGGTTAGAGGTTACACCAATCTTAAAACTGCACACTCGGATTCCCATGCCCTCGCGAAATGCAGTGACTTTGTCTTTGGCATGGGCCAGAATTGTCCCGCAAATCACATTGCGACGAGCGGGTAAGCAGTGGTTCACAACACCAAATTTGCGGACTGAAGCCCAGTCAAAAGCAGAATCATATTTGAAGGTCTGCCCCAGATCAGCAAGGGCTTTCAACTGCAGGGAGTTGTCCTTGTGTCACGCAATGAATCAAGTAAAGCGATTTGCCCAAGAGCAGGCACATTGCACATGACACAACTATAACACACTTGAAGCATTCACAGTGGCCAAGTTGCAGCTGCCATGGATGGCCGGCAAGGCGGCTCAGCAGGACTGCTCAGAGCTGGTCGTTGCTTTTCGCAGCCCCGAAAAAAGTAGTCATTGTATTCGTGCTCAGGCTCATGCAGAGCAGGTGTGTGATCAATCCTTGGTTGAGCATGGCAAAGGTCATGCCTGGAGCGTCAAAACAAGTACAGGTCACCGCAGCCAAAACACTTTTGTTGCTTCGCTGCCCAACACTCGTGAATTCCATCAGGAACACCTGCGGTTCGTTTCATGCCAGTTACAGGGCAGTCGTAGGTCAGCAGGTCCAGAAGATCATCCATGGCTGCAAACCACTGGGTGGAAAGGGCAGTTTACACAATTGGTCACACTCCCCGCTTAGCTCGCAAAAGCGCAGTGTCAGGAAACATAGGTGTGGATCTACAAAGTTTTCGGTAGGGCCTGGGGTCTGGCTCGCTCAAACAATTGAAGCCTGTAAGTTCAAATTCGACTTGTAGATGCAGTTTCGGAGCGGTCGAGGTTGCGCTACAAGTGTTGCACAGATTTTTCTTTCACTGAACGGGCTTGCAAGGCATTGCTTGGGGCCCGGCACCATTGGAGATTAGCTGTGCGTAGCGGGCCACCAGTGGATCGCGTTCTGGTGGAAGATCATTCCAATTGCCTGGCAGCTCACGGCTTGACAACTGCATGGTTGAACACTTCCAGGAAAGCAGTCGTGCAAGTTGACAGGCTTGGCTGCAACACTGGCATGCTCTAGATCGCAATCACGCACGCCGCCGCTTTCATCATCACCACGCCATCAATCACCACGCACGCATGTGTAACTCACATGGCGCACCGTAAGTGAGATTGAGTCAAAGCACGTGCGCGTGAAGCACGTGTTGGAACCCCAGCACATATGCGCAGGTTGAAGCACACATGCGAACCCCTAAAAGCTTTGTCTCTCGGAGGCAAAGCAAGCATTCAAATAGCTCACGGCAGTGGATCAGGAGTTGTTGACCTTCTGCAAGGCCTTCAACAAGTTCCTTGGCCCAGTGCACCAATTGGCTTTGAGGGGTGGGATCATACACAAAACCCCCAAACAAAGATATACAAACTCAGGCCAAGTAGCTTTCCAGCTGTTTCCTTCGTGGTGACCTTTGAGCACCTCAGCAAATCAGCGCGAAATAGAAATTGACCCCTTGCCTTTCTTGGACTACAAAAAACGGAAGCCTCTTGAGTTGGTTTGGTCGGGGCGCGCAACTGTTGTCTTCTTGATGGCAGCCACTGCTTTTCCGTTCAACCTGAGTGGCCACACAGCGATTCCACCCCTCCCACTTCTCCCAAGTGAAAGTGCGAATCCTGTCCCCGCATTCCGACACCCATCAGGAACCCTGCAAATCAGCTTTGTGAGTATACCCATTGCAAACTGCAACATGATCCAAATGTTGATGTTGAATTTAAGCAATTGGCTCTTTGCCCCGGCTTTCGGAGATTTCCTCGTCCTGCAAATCCACCACATCAGCCTTGACGGCTTCGACCGACTCGAACTCGGACTCCAGGATTTGAATGGCTCCCTCCAAGCCCTCGATGCACCTTGGCCGCCACCGGGAAGTGCACTTTCTGATAAAGAGCCCCACCCCAGAATCAAAAATGTGGAGGGCCCAACACCCCGGTTTCAACTTGTAAAAGCCTCTTGTTTGGGAAGCTGTCTTTTTGGGGTTCATCATCCCTCAGTCAAGGTCGATCGAGCTATATCCATTTTGGGCTCACCACCTCTCAAAACAACTTCATGCAAACCCACGATTTAAAAAGAGCTCCATTTCAGGGTGGCTTAGTTCACGCGAACAGCCATTTGCGTAAAGGTCCCCATTGGGGGGGAGGGGGAACTTCGTTTGTGTAAAGGGCTCAACATCTCTCAACATGTCAAGGGTGGCGAACAGCATGTGTAAAGGCTTTTTTCGGGCAACAACTGTAAAGGGCTCAGAGGGCTTCCTTTGGCGAGGGCTCCGCTTTGGTTGCAACTAGGGGCAGCTTCATGTAAAGCAAGAGGTAACATGTAAAGACCTCCACTTTGGAATCAAGATACAGGGCTCCTTTTTTGGGGAACTTCAAGTAAAGAGGAGAAGTTTGAGGCTCAACATCATTCAACATGTAACACGCTCCGGTTTCAAGAGCAACTTCATTGGATTCCATGAAGGTTTCGATCCGTTTTGGGCTCAGCACCTGCAATGTGAAAGGGGCTGCCTTATAGGGGCAAATGAAACTCATGAGAACCCCTCAACATGTAACAGGCTCTGTTTGGGGTAGAAACACCTCTCCGTCAACATGCAAAGGGCTTATGTTGGGTGTGTGCAAAACGGAGCCTCTTAGACTCCAACTTTACACATTGAGTCGAACCAAAGCGGTAGGGTTAAGAACGAAAAAAAGGACACCCCTTTGCATCTCTTAAATGAAAAGGGATCCATTTTGGACACACCGCTGATCAGGCTCCACTTGTGCCACTTCCTTTTTTGAAAAAAGTACAGGGCAACATTTCCAGCCAGCTGGGACTCAGGCGTTTTTGCCCGACCCTTTTGTTGATCATCTTTTGACCCTTCCACTTCAACTTGAATCTGAGCGATGAGGTCGGAGATCTTGGTGCATCGAGTGAGGAGCGAGTCCCCAAACTTCTTCAGCTTGTCAAAGTCCTACCGGAGTGTGTAGCCCATTCAAAACGGTGACCAAGGGTTTTGTCACGGTTTCAACCTGAGGCATGCAACAGCTTTTTGGGGTCAACTCACAACGCTGACCAAAAAGGGAAATCAACCCACTGTCTCCTTCTTAAAGGAATTCGCAAGTTCGGCTTTCGGGTTCTTGGCGCCGTCATCGCCCTCGCTTTCGCCGGATCCCTCTGGCAGGGCGTCGACCTTGGCCTGTTTGCCCAGCCTCTTGAACTTGACCTTGTCATCAGTGCCCTGGCAGCAGTGAAATCCAGAAAGGTTTACCATGGACACGTGCAGTCGTGGAGTTTCCCCCCCCTTCACTTCGACAGAATCGGCACCTTGGTTTCCTCATGTCGCTCACGCTCTTCCACTTCATCAGCACTCTCATCATCTTCTTCATACTCAACGTAATATTTGGTGATCTTCTTGTTGTACTTGTCCTGCCTGATTTTTTGAGCATTGCCCCAACCCCCAAAGCCAACAGAAAACCAAGTCCGCAAACCTAATGGCAAATATAAGGACAGAGACTTCTGACTGCCCATGTGCACGAAACCAAAGAAAGGCAGCCCCTTGCTGGCAAGACTCTTGCACAGGTGCTCGTTGCCCTTGCGCTCGCAGTATTTCACAGCTCCCTTGATGTAGGACCTCGGCAAAAGGAAAACAAGCTAGCCAATTCAACTGACCTCTTGTTGCACAGAAGAAGAGCCTTTGGTTTGCCAAGAGTTGAACCAATTGGAGTTGGTCTTGAACAACGTGGGAATAGGACCGGAAGTTCCCACTGAACCAGACATACTGATGCGTCCACATGCTTTTCTCGTGTTTTTGCTGCAATGTTTTGGCAAGCAGGACCCGGGGTGCCAAAACATCCATTGAGAAAAGGCACGAGCTCCAGCACAATTTCTTGGCCATACCCTCGGGTGTGTACCACCCGCGCTTTTTCTTTGCCGATTTTCGGTTGATCTTCTCTCGGGACTTCACGGTTCGCTTCACGAAGTCGTCCTTCGACCAATGCTACGTGTGAATGCCAATGGAACCAAGCAAGTCGTGCAAGTATTGTCCCCCAGCTGTCATGGCCGCCCAGTAACGGTTGCATGGGTATCATTGTCCTCCTTGTGACATAGCAAGCTGTGTTGTTCAAAAACGCTCAAGCTTCAAACGGGACATGTCCCGTTACATATTGGGGGTAAGAGCGATGCCAGGGACAATCAACTCCAAGGGTCCTTCACCCACCCACATGCGTCCAAGGCGGCGATCATCTCATCCCTGTCGTCCGACGAGCCGTTCTTCCAAGCCTCATGCACAACATCGGGCACATTGATCCTGCCACTTGGCTTGACTTCGCACATCCTGCGGAGCCGATTTTTTTTTGCAGCGTGCGTCTGCGGGATTTTGGACCATGTCTGCTGTTGCTTGCCACCTTTGCTTTTGCTGGTGTCCTCGGGGTTTTCCTTGTCATCTGCATCCTCCTCATCATCACCATCCATGCAATCCTCCTCCTGGTTGCATTCATCATCCTCGTGCTCCTTGTCCTCACTCATGTCATGGTTGCTGCTTTGATCACTTTGCTCGCTTTCTCCATCAGTCTGCTGCTTGGTCGACCTGCGGGCTTTGTGCTTGTCAAGGCTTACTTTTCCGAAGCCTGACTTGGTTTTTGCCTGTGGCTTCTTCGTCAAAGTGTTGGGCGGGGAGTGTGAAGGTGCTGTTGATGGTGTCCTGGTAGAGCTTTCGTCCTCCTGTTGACTCTTCATTTTGTTCAGCTCCTGCTGCATCTTCCGGTTGGCCTCCAGGGAATCGCAGGGCACCAACAAAGAGACTTGTTGCTTGGTCTCGACTTTGGGCTTGGTTTTCGCTCTAAACGTCCACCCGGATAAGTCCTTTGGCAGCCTGGTTGAAAGGAACTTGCAAGCCAACACTTTCCGCTAATCCGTCCACTGATGTTTCGTTGCAACGGCAATTCTACAAAACGACTCATGCGTCAAAGCCAGCCTCTCTCAAAGCTGCCAACTCTTCCTGAGCCGAATCCCCAGGCTTCCCGCTGGAGCTCTTCGAGGGCACCCTTGCGGCCGAGGCCCTGGGAGGGGTGGCCGGATCACCAACAGCCGCACGCTTTCCAGAGTTGGAAGTTGCCCGAGCTTTGGCTTGAGGAGCCTTTTCTGGACGGGGGGTGGCAACTTCGTTGGCAGGTTGCTTGGTGGGTGCCGACTTAGCCTGCCGTTTTGCAGGGGCACTTTTTGGCTTTGCTTTTGCTTTGGCTGCAGTATGGCGGGCATTGGCTTGATCAGCGGCAAGCTCATCAGGGGTTGCCTAGGCTGGTTCTTTCTCCCGGCAGACTCGTAAAAGTGCACACACACACACATGGAATGAGCCCTTAAGCACAAGCTTAATTGGCACTTACAAGCGTGGCCTGTCAGCTAGCTGTATCAGCCAAGAAGCTGGTTGTGTCTCTTGCTCAGCCTGTACTCCAAAAAGGGGCCAGTGGAAGGCTTAGGTTTTCAATATTTTTCAACGCAAGTGCCAACAGCAAGTGAACTGAAGTGTAGTCTTCCAATCTACGATGCTTTTTCGTTGGAATATCATGTGTCCAAAAACAACTTCAATGGCCTTCTTCTTCGCGATCAGCTCAGCAAGCTGTTTCTCGTGTTCCTGCAGCATGTTGCACAAATATGTTTTCCAGGTGTCGGGCATGGATGGCAACCAAGGGCTACCGGCAAAATAACCCCATATGGGAACTGCACAGTGTTGGGAAGCTCCTCGATTTGCTTTTGGATTTCATCTGGGCGCTCGCCTTCCTTCTTAACTGCCACCAACTTCGCATTCCCATCATGCAGCGCAGAGCAACTCCATTGCCTTGACCGCATGGTCTCCTTTTGTTTCATGCCGGCGCAGGATGTGACCTACGGGACCAACCGCCGGGAGCCTGAGAGCAGCAGGGATGGTCGATGGGTTTGCTTGTGGATCAAATGTAGGCCCGTGAGCCCATGCAATTCGGCTATTAAATCTCTACTGTTCCTGGCAAAACGCATGTAGTTGGAAAAGCCCGGAATACGGAAAAAGTACGTATTCTGGTACGGAAAAATACGGTCCTTGTACGGGAAAATACGGTCCGAGTACGGGTTGTTTTTTTTGATACGTACCGGTACGTATTTTGCGCATGCTGGTATGTATTTTGTACGTACTAGTACGTACTCGGACATCAACATGCTAACCACTGGTAAAACTACATCATAGCTCAAGACGGGGAACCATGGGAATTATGAAAACAGGCAACCCAATCAATGAACATTTGCAAAACAGTGTTGCAGCAACTTTGCCCTTGAACTTTGGACACAAACCATGATCACGGCAGCAAGAAAGGACAGAAGGAAGAGGGAATTCGTTTCACCCCAACAATGAGAGCAGGAATCATCCAATTCACATCGCTCTGATAATGACAAGGGTAAATGCCACCTGCCGCAATTGAACGGTGAGATGTGTTTCTTGTGATTGGAGGGCCCAAGATCTGCTACGGAATTGGTTTCCCTTTCCCCCATTAAAACAACCCAGAAAGGGTGCGCTCGGACAAATGACTATGTTTGCCACAAGCACCCCTGCAGAAAAGGACATGTTGAAGGCTGACGGCTTTTCTGTAGGGGATCCACCAAGCTGTTTATTTGCCTTCCTCCCTTTCCCATTCCTCTTCCTCCCCTGCGCCCCTTTGGTTTGCCCTTAGCATCGCTGATTTTGGTAGCATGTGTGTCAACATCCCCATGTTCCTGAGTTTGCCTCTTCCCCAAATCGCCAACAAAAGCACTTGTACATATAAGTTGGAGGGTTGGCCTCGGCTTCTTTTCCCAATTTGGTGGGTTTGATTGGAGCTTGGTTCCTACCAGCGTTGAGGGTTGCTTGAAACTATATACCTACATGCAGCTCAAGTTTCCCACAGCATCGAAAATGAGTGCAATTTGTTCTAATTGGGAGGCATGAAGACATGCTCTTGCGAATTTCCACTACAGGCGCATGCTCATGCATGCCTGCCTGAACCTGTTGTGTAACTACAACTTGGAGGGAAAGGCTTCACGCCAATCGCTCAAAAGTAGCGAAGCGCTGCCCCGCAAATATGTAAGCACCGAGTAAGCGTTGGCGTCATCCCACAAATCGCCCCAGGGAAGCGCCATGAACCAAGGCTTCAAAGGCGTGCTCAAAAGAGCAGGAGGTATAGGTGGGTGGCTCACCCTGTTCTTGCAGAAGCGCTCGTGGAGGCGTGTGATCTTCAAGCCAAATCTGGGAGGGTAGTTCCTCAAACGGGCAAGCACACTGAGAAGTATTTTAGAGTCCATGGTTCAGAGGCTGAACACCAGTTAAAAGAACAACCGGTCCCCGTCAACCAAGGCCCCCACCCGGTGGATCGCAGGAACCGAGTCCCATGAAATCTCTTGACCCCATGCTTGTTGCGGTAGGCGACCGCGGACTTCTGTGCAACACCAGAAAGCTTCTTGCGCAAAGTCGAAGACAGCTTGCCCAAATTGAGGTCGCCAATGGCCCAAGAACTTGACCAAGCCACATGCCTCTTTGGGCTCCAAGACCCGTAATGGGCCATCCACCAAGAAGCTTGCCATATCTGAAGGGGTCATTGCTCCCCTCAAAAAAGTGAACATTGCCGGCTATTTCAATCTCAAACATAAACCCCTGCCTGCCTGGGGCAAATGCGCAAAAAGGTCGATCATTCGCGGGTGCCACGTGACAAGGCTGCTCCTGGGCTGCTCCAGCGACCATGCCCCGCCCATGGCAGAGATGGCGTAGACCAAGAGGGTGGTCCTCGGCTAGGGAAGACGGAGGGACAGGGTGGGGGTTGTGGGGGAACTTATCAAACTGTTTCAGAGCAACGCGCAACCCCCCACACCTTTTTCAATTTGATTTTGAAGGGAGGTCCCCCGCCTTCAGTTTACCAGGGTTCTGGAATATTGGGGATGAAAGGGATGAGTTTGCTGGTTCTTGAAAAGTGGACCCTAAATGTTTTGCTCCCAAAACGGATCCCCTCCTTGTTCATCAAAAGCGGATCCCTCATCCCAAATGAAAGGCCTTTTGGTCCAAAAAACGGGTTCCTGCTTAGCACCTAAAATTCCTCTTTCTTAATGTCCCCCAAATGGAAGATCCCTCTTCACGCCCCTGAACGGAAGCACTTCTTTCCCCCTCCCTCTCCCACCTTCTTTCGGCTTTTTCGTCCCTAAACGGATTTTCTGAACACACCCAAAATGGAAGCCTTTTTTGGATCCCTCTTGAGGCTCTTGAAATAGAAGCATGCAATTAAAGCTTTGTTGCTCCCAAAACGGATCCCCTAAATTGAAGCGCGTTTTGGTCCCAGAACGGATCCCTTTTGACACCCTCCAAACGGAATTCCTTTTTGCTCCCAAAATGGACCCCTCTTGACGCCAACCAAAATAAAATGGACGCCCCTCTGTTGCCGGAACGGATTCCTTCCCCACCCCCAAATGGAACACTTCCTCTTAATGCCCCTCAAACGGATTGCGTTTCTCTCAAACCCAATGCCCCTCCTTCTCATTCCGAACCCCGCATGCGGAACCCTTTTGCTCCCAACACGGAGCGGGGTGGGGAAAACTCGATTTGCGCGGCCCAATACAAAGGCAGTGTGGATTGGGAACCTTGGGCCGCCCTGAAATTGACAATGAAAGGAATTTTGTTTGCTTTGGAAATGGAAGGTGATTTCACATCACCATGAAAATGAAATTCATTGCGTTCAACAACAAGGGGGGGTTGTGTGCCGCGTTGGGAATGAAGGTGGTCGAGGTGGTGGGTTGTCGCATCAGCTTGAAATGATCGAATTGAGGAGTCAGTCTCAAAATGAAGGAGGAAGGATGTCGCACCCCCTGAAAAGAATGTGGGGTTTAGCGCCAACCTTGCGCCGAATGGAAAATACTTTTTTGCTGCAAGTGCTCGTTGGGAACACCCTCAAAACTTATGATGGTTTTTGCTGCTCGCCTGACACACAAAAAAAGAGAGTAAACAAAGGGACATGGGAGCACAGAGCCCATAAACGGGAACCATATTCAAACCAAATACACATGGACTTGGAAGGTTGGCAAGACTCCGGCTTGTGAGCTGGTTGCCAGACTCAACAAACCACAGGTGGTTCTGCCCCAAAGGCCGCGATGGGGATCGCCCGTGGGTCCCAGCCGAGATTGTTACCCAGGATGAGCAGCACAGTCCAATGAAGACATGGAAGTTGTCAAGGCAACAGTTGAGGATTGTGAGCAGCGCCAGCCTCATTTCTGTTGAGAAGCATGTCAACAATCCACCAGGAAGACTCCCAAAGCCGACAAGCACACACATGTATCGTTACTCGTCATGTATGTTCTTTAAAACAACAACTCCGCCACACCTGCAAAAGGCACAGGCCTCAATTGGCTCCGTTGAAAACAGTAATATGTTGAAGTTGAAAACTCATGCCCTATTGGATGGAGGACCCGGCTGAGATGCAAACAAAAAGTGCTTTGACACGTCCTTGAGTTTCAGAATCAAAGAAAAACATGCATATATTGCGCAAGGTGCGAGAATCCTGCATCGCTTAACAAGTCCATATAGTCTTGCTTGTTCGGCTCCGGCTCGCCAAAACGTATGTCAAGGCATGCAACTGCGTGGCCGGCTGACTTCATGCACCGGCTCACCCAGGCCTGCCCTGCGAACAGCTCTACAAAGGAGTAGGTCTGCAAGGTTTTCCCCCAAGACCATCTATAAGGGAAACAGGCTAGTGAGCGCGTTTGCCACACCAGTGAAGGGAGATCTTGTTCCGCCCAAACCGTTTATCTTTCAGGAAGGTCATGCAACTGTTGTTCGCTTGTAATTCAACATACGCACCCCCGAATTCCCACCAAGCCTCCTGAAACACCGGGGTCTCATCCGACAGTGCCAAAAGGATGATGCAGGCCATGAGGATCTGCAGGGGCGGGCAAGATGGCTAGAGTAAGGGAACAACGCCGCAGGAACCCGTGAAGGCATGTTCCAATGTGGTCAGCCCCCCACCTTTGGGGCATTCAGAACATGCAGCCGCTTAAGAACCGTGTTCATCTTCGACTCGCAAATCGGGTCCATTGCAATTGAAGATTGCAACCCTGCGCGCTTGAGGCAACAATTGCTCCGTGGCCGGACGGATCAATGCAGATCCAACTTTGCTAAGAGCATTCACGCAACATGCAAGCGGTGGGCAATATTGCTGGCCAGGGACCCTCTGTCATTATTTGTGGCTTGGGGATCTTGAACTGTTACAATTTCGTACGGGGCGTTCCCCTCAGCACCACGCCTGCGCAAATATTGCCCACCTTTCAGAATGGAGAAAGGACATTCTCTCAACCTCTCAATGATGGCACGCAGTGCAAGAATAGAAACATGCTTGGCCCACGTCTGGGAGAGTTTCGTGGCCACAGGCGCCGCCTCCAGCCTTCACCATGAGCCATCGTGAAATGACCTGGGCGGAGCCAGTTCAGGTAAGTATGGGCAAATGCACAATGCCAATTTTCTCCAACAATTTCTCGCGCTGGAACTTGCAAGATGGAGCAATCATGAAAGCCTTCGAGCATCCAGCTTTTTCCGACCAAATGTGACCCCCTCGATTGTATAGATGGCAAAGCAACCAGATCAGGGGAGACTGTGGACCAAGGCATCCTTTGGGCTTGCTTGTGACAACATCAACAGCTGAGCTAAAGCGGCAACTCATAGATGATGTAGGACTGAAACTCTAAAACGTTGCAAGCTTCAGGATGCTACCCCAGGATTCTTCGCACAGCCATCTAGCCTGATCACAGCCCCTGCCACTGAAGGAGGGATCGATACGCGAACAAGAGTGACATATGTCACCCTTAAAACTGCATGGTTTAAACCCTTACCAGCAAGGGGTCCTTTTCACAAGTCCTCAGCTTTGACACTGTTCTAAGTTATGAGCTGAAAAGCTGTGGGCCCAAAAAGAAACTTGCACCAACTGCACCTGCATAAGATTTACGGGTCCCCTCGCTGGCTGCGCAGGCTCTTGCAATTCAGCTGGGCGTGGTCAGCCGCTGGGTCATTGCCAGGTACTCAGTCGCGGCTTGCTGGGCAAGCTGGGGAAGGGCTTCCGGGTTGACATCCTTGTTCTTCAGAAAGTTCTCAGAGCAAAAGGTCCAGAAGTAGTCCTCATGTCCAGTTTGATCCAATGACAATGAGGGCCAACGCCCAATTAGGTGACCCCTTAGTTTTGCTGCTTGCCCCCAAAAATATTGCCTTGCGGATATACGGTATACGGCTATGGAAAAAACAATAGCTGGCCCCATTTTACGGCATTCACCGGGCCTTTGAAACCAACATGCTTCATGGAAAGCCATACATGTTTTCACCACCAAGAATGCCACAACATGCTAATATGCGTTTCACACGCAAACCGGACAACGCACATGTGTGCCGAAAAAACGCGTGACTCCATGAATCTGATCGAAGTACGCTCATCATTTTAGCGTTCATCAAAACTGAACCATCTCTGACTTGCATGGTTATAGTTCCTTCTGCAACGGCTATGAAGGAGCGAATTTAGGTGTCATTGTCGAGTCCTCGTGCGCAGAGTAGGCGGTCACATTCGGCTTCACGGTCGCCATAAAGGCTTGTCGCAAAGCTCCCCACTTCAAGGCGCCAAACTCCGTGTTGGGGCGCTTCCGCTTCGCGAACGTGCTGGCGCCACCATCTGCCTCAGGCACTCGAGGCGCCCTGCTCCTGGATGCTCGAGCCTTGGCTTTGGGCTTTGGCTCATCATCCCCTGCCGGCTCCGGCTCACACCGCTTGGTTGGCGTAGTCTGGCTAGCGCAGCTCCCTGCAGTCTTCGCTGCCTTGTCCTTGCCACGTCCTCGCTTGCCTGCCCGCCCTCGTCCCTGATCTGCAGAAACCTGATCTGCAGCAGCCTGATCTCCGGCAACCTCATCGCCCGCGTCCGCAGCCTCATCGCCCGCGGCCTCAGCGCCCAAAGCCTCATCACCCACAGCCTCATCACCCACAGCCTCATTGCTCGCAGGCTGCTTGCCCTCAGTAGTAGCATCGTCTGCCTCTACCCGCTTCACCTTGCCAGCACTCTTTGCCTTCGCCTTCCCCTTTGCTTTTGCCTTCCCCTTCGCCTTCGCCTTCGCCTTGCCTTTCGCCTTTGCTTTCGCCTTCCCCTTCGCGCCATCCGGCTTCTCCTCGCCCTCGTCCTCCACCACCGCGTTCTTCAGGGCAAGCTGCTGGCGGCGCAGAACCTGCGTGAAAAGCCCAAGCAAAAACAAAAGGGAAGGCGCATCTCTTCTCCGGCCGTCCGAAGTGTCTAAAAGGCACGCGTGTTCACGCCATCAAACTGTAGACGCATCAAGTTACACACAAGCCCAACCACCCTGCGTTGTTTTGAGTAGGCACGCATTCAACTTGTAGACCGTGGCCAAAGCACGCCCAAATAAAATGCTGAGACTTAAAATACTACTGTGTAAAGAACTAGGGGCTGGTTTCCCACCGCAGGGGTCGGCCAGGTCGGCATCCTTGACCTCCACGTTGAAGCGGTTCACGGCTGCGGCCACACTGATCTCAGGGGCTTGGTAGGTGTCTGCATTATCATCTCCATAAGGCAGGGAATCCTCCACCAAGACTGGCTCATGATGGGCAGTGTGCGCTAAAGATGTGGGTGGCGAGGGTGTTTTGGACGAGGATGCCATTTGCTGCGCCAGCCTAGGTTTGGGAAAACAAACGCTTATCACTTATTGCAAAACATCAAGTAGATCAGAAGTGTAAGATCCAAATAGCCGTTATGCTCTACACAGGTCTCAGCACATACAGGGGTAAACATGCACGCGTGTGTGTATTCAAGGCAGGGAAGGTAAAACCACCAGCGTCAACTTAAGACTCGTCACCCGCATGTGTAGGTTGCTTCGTCTGGCCAAGTCGCACAGAGCTCCGGAGCTTCTTCAGCCGGTTGATTTTCCTCTGCATCTCCTCCACATCTTCGTCTTGCAGCTCGCTAAACAACTTCTTCTTCGGGGTCTTCAGCTTCGGGCTGTCGACCTGGTTGTCCTCCTCCGTCTGTGTGTCATGGGTGGGCACACCCTTTCCCGCAGGCTGGGCACCATCCTCAAAGAGACCGCAGTCTTTCTCGCACTCCGTGTCATCTTCGTCCTCGATCTCCAGAACCTCCTCCACCGCCTGCTCCTCGTCATCGTCCTCCTCAGGAGGCTGCGTCGCAGGGATGTCGAGCGCAGAACTGTCCTGAAGGCACGCACCAAAAAAAAACACATGGAGTCACATGACAGTACACGGCGCGCGCGAAATAGCTCGTCCCTTCGGAAATACAGTCAATTGATGGGCTTCATCGGGGTGGCCGTGTCAGATATGCATGTGCGTTGTTTATGCTAAACGTACTCGAAGTCGAAACCCTGTCAAATGTTCAAACAATGAAAACCATGAGCAGCAACTCTCCTCAAACTCGGGTGCAACCACAGCCATGAGCTGCCTGAAGCTAGCCGAGCGTGGAACTTGCCCTCGTTGAAGTTTCCTCTTTACCAGGACCACATGCTTCTTGAGACGCCAAGCATCAAGCTTCTTCTGCTTCTTGTCTGGAGGGTTGCCCAGTAGCGTTTGGAAGGTGGTCAGCCTGAGGCGGCCCCAGGTCGTAAAAGCAATTTTGGGAGAGCCTTTCCCCAAAAGGCAACAGTCTTCTCCGAAAAGGGGTCTGTGCATTTGTGTCGGTGAAAGGGTGTAAGTGAAATTAATATAAATGAGTTTGGTTCATTGGCAAAATTATGACATTCATTTCAGCCGCATTCAAGTTTTTTCTCTGTTGAGAAGAGGACTTACCAGGAATCAAGTCAATGTGCTGAAGCTGCAACAAAGAAGCTCATGCTCCAGCATCTTGATGCTAGGAGTGGCCAAGTCCCCCGGGTTGGCATCCCTCAAGAGGCAAAACAGGGGCATCAAGACATCGAAGTTGGCTTCAGCACTCTTGACCGTGATGGTTGGCATATTGCAGCCCTCCTCAAACTTGAGCAAGCTGCCAGTTGCCCGCGCCCTGTCCCTGACATCGCGGGAAGCCTCCCATCGTTCTGCCAAGCCAGTAGGGGCAGGTGCATCACCACTACCCTTTTCCGCCATGCCAAGAAGGGTGCGCGGGCTAAACCAGGGCCGAAACTCTTTCAGTGTGGCGCATGCTCATACGCTGATGCGCCCAGTTTGTTTCCTCCAAAGATATTGGGCGCTCGTTGCTGAATGAACATTTCATGGGGGACCTATACCTTTGGAACAAGGAAGAAGCCCTTAGCTTGGGGAGAGCCATATACGGTTTGACTTCACAGGCATCATTGAAAGAATGCCCTAGTTGGATTTTCAACCACCCCTTGATGAGGTTAGAGGGTGTGGCATGCAATCTAGAATTTCCAGCAAACGGTGGCATAAGCCCAACTGACGTTCTCCGATCGCGCCAATGCCTGCTCAACCGCCCGAGGCCCAAGCCCTCCGATCGCAGTGAGCTTGTCCAAGGTGAAAAAGCGAGCACGCTTGCGGGCAGGGCTTAGGCCGACCGTAGGCCAGTGCAACCAGTACATTTCTCAGGTGACCCAAATAGCTTGACAAACGTGATCTGATTGTTTCATGCACCGATACTTTGTGGGCTACTGCTGTTGCAGTTGCAAAATGGGAACCTCAATCCTGAGCCAGCCAACATGAGCGCATCAGAGCATGGTGAGCTTTCTACCGAGATTGCAGGAATCTTCAATTGTATTTGGAGAACAATCCACAGCACACTGTGCATGTTGTTGCCCCTCTAAGCCTTCATCAGGCTCTCAACCTACTGGATTGCAAGCGGATCAGAGTAATCAGCTAAAATACGGCCCGCTGGTCAAAAGAACGGTTCTTGAAACAAAAGAACGGTTTTCGAAAAGGTCCTTCAGAAAGGAAGGTTCAAAAGGTTCCAGGTATAATATAGAATGCATGTTCATGCGTGTATGTTGGTGGTTTGCTTCGCCGGAGGGGTTCAGAAGGGCTATGTGTGACATACTGCTTGAC
Source organism: Effrenium voratum (assembly GCA_963377175.1). NCBI lineage: Eukaryota > Dinophyceae > Suessiales > Symbiodiniaceae > Effrenium > Effrenium voratum. The sequence continues at coordinate 207,564 of CAUJNA010003318.1, forward strand.
CGGCTTGAAATCTGTGGATTGCTTTTGGCATTGTCATGCCTTGCACAACTTGGAAACAGCTGCATTGCATCGTTTGAAGAAAAGCTGGCTGAACACTGCTGAGCCAAAGTTGGCAGTTGCATGTGATGTGGTTGGCAGTTTTGATGCAGCAGGGTTCTTCAATATGGTTGCCCAGCGGGGACAGCAACCTCTCCCCTGATGCGTCCCCCCTCGCTGGCCATCGGTTATTCAATCACTGCCGCTATCCCATGTCCAAACATATTCAGCCCTCAGGCGTTTTGGAAACACGTGCAGTCACCGCCGCATTCCTCTTTCCATCATTAGGCATGTTGCGGACAGAGTGCATAGCCTTTTGGGCCCCCTTTGCTACAAGCTGCCAGGAAAGAAGGGCCTGCATTTGGTTTATGCATGTGGATGTATTTTCTGGAATGTCGGGTGGCAACTCGCCGTTGATCAGGAATTGTTCCGGCCCTTTCCTGGATCCCCGCTTGGGATTGGGAAGCTGGCCCTATGCCTTAGCTCCCAGTGCGTTGCTCTTGGATTGGCAAGGTCGAAGCCATTGCTCTGCCACAATGGCACTATGTCCGGCTCGCCTGGGGGCCCTTTGCCGGTCAGGACCAGTGCGGTGAGTGGCGGCTTGATGGTTTTACATACTCCGCATCAAGCCATGTGCTCTTCAGAAAGTTACTTCCCAAAGCACTTGCCCAACAAAGCTACATGCAGGGACAACTAGCTGGAGTCCTGCCCCAGTTTGACGTCCCGACCTTTCAGTGTTGGTTTTGAGTCAAGTTTTGAGCCCTCCCGACTTGAAGACTTCGGGAAGTGCATATCTGCAAGATCTGGGAACAATCTTTGAGGGGGGTTGCCGCAATGCTTGCTGAGCATTTTGGTGGAAGACCGAAGCAAGCTACTGACGGGGTTGTTCAGAAAACCACCTTCATGCCCACACCGCCCACGCAGGGTCTGCATTGCTGGCAGACAAGATGGGAACAAGGCTTCCTCACCATAGCATTCCGATTCCTGAATTAGTTGATGCAAGACAGATGCGAATTAGCTACTGAATCATTCTATCAATTCAAAGGCAAAGTGCCAGAGCCTGCCACAGCTCTCCAGAGCTGTCAGAAGGCAACTTTGCCGACCTCTTTGACTCGGCGCTCAGGTTCACCTGCGAAGCTCGTCGTTCATGTTCACCTCCTGCCACATCGCCGGAGCCCGAATTGCACGAGCAAGACTTGGAGAGGTGACATGCCCCTTGCCAAGCCCGAAGCTGAAGGCCATACTCGGCACACTCATGCCTATCGTGGCCTGTCGGATGAAACTTTTGGGGAGTTGGGGGGTGTGAAGCTGTCAAACCTCTTGTGCAAGGGGCCTACATATGTATATATAAGTGTGCATTGAGCTGCGGTTGGCTCGCTGCGTGATGCAGGCGCATCGCCCATGCGGCGTCGCCCACCTGCCTGACGGGGCGCGCGCCCCAAGCTCCCTTCTGCCGACCGACTGCATCACTTGTGTTCTGCGGCATGAACTTGTTGCTGGAGAAGCCGTTTCTAGGGGTACCTTTCCCATTCTTTCCAGAAATCCTTCTTTTCGGGAAACCATCAAAATCCCAGGGGAAACGGCTGGTTTTGAAAAAGAACGATGGTCGAAACCTGGGCCACGCCGATCGGGTTGCATGCCGAGCAATGAATCGGCGCCAAAGAAGTCGTCATGCAGATCTGAGTTCTTGAGGTCATCCATCCCCCACGGCGGCAAATGTGTCCACACCTCAGGGCTCTGGGAGCCAGACATTTGCTCAGGCTGATCTTGATGGGTACCCTGTGCTAGCTTGAACACGGGTTTTTGGCGGCGGATGCCATAGATTGGGCCAGAAGGATTCAGCTGTGTGCCTGTGTTGGCTGCATTTTGCATGACAATGGTTTTGGCATGTTTGCACCCTTCGCGTTGCTACAGTTTGTTTGCCATCCTTTTTATTGGATGGCCATTTCTTGGGTGGCCATTGCCGCCACATACGTGGCATCAGCTGCCGTCGGAGAGCTTTGTCATTGGCACGCCCAGCCTTTCAGAAGCTTGGTGCGCAACATGTGCGACTGGAGCTTGACAGCTGCAGCCAAGTTTGTTCCGTGGCAAGCTTGTTTGTTGTGCATGCATTTTTGTCCAGCTGGGTGCCTTCTGCACATGGGCAAAGGAAAGGGTTGCTTGCTTTCCATAAGGCCACCGAGTACTGCAATGCCAGCCTTTGATCTCTCAGAGCTCGCATGTCCTTCTCCAGTTGAAGCCAAAACGTTGAAGGAATTTCACCATTTTAAGACATTCCCGCACATTCGCACATGGTGCGTTTGATTGAAGCCCCATGGCATTCGCACTAAGGGTTCCTTCTGCGAGAAGGGCTACCGGCCGACTGCCGATCCAGTATGCCAGGACAATGTGGACCAAAAAGGGGAAAGGCTTGCTTGATATTTTCAGTACGAATGCAAACTGTGACAACATGGCCTATCGATCCTTTAGGTCTGAGAAATATTCAGCTAGAGTGCTTCGCCTTTGGATTTGAAGAAGCCCGTGTGCCGCTAAAGCTCCCTTGACAGGACGGGCAATTGCTCCCTGAGGCGACGCAGACAGTTGTTGCCGGTTCTTGGTTCGGAGTCCTTCGTGTTGTAGACGACAGTTCTGCATGACAAACCAGTTGACCCGTTTCAGTGCAATCCAGAACAGCCAGCGAGATCAATGCAGTATGAGGGATTAGTGCAAACTGTGTTTGGCGGCACCAAGCCACACCAAGCATTGGTCTTGCTGAGTCTTGCAGCCCTCGCGCCAAGCGCATGCCTTATGTGCTCACATGGCGCAGCCCACCTCTTAATTGCAAAGGATCTTGTTCCATGTGTCAATGTAGGATACGGGGTTTGGCCGCTCAATTTTCCACAGCTTCGCCAAACCGCCCAGACATACTGATTTCCGACACGCTCATGTGGCTTCCCGGCCTCGGATCCCATAATTGGTTCCTCCACTTCAACATCCAAAGGTAGGTTTGTTTAATACGAAACCTGTCCTTCTGCCAGTACCTTGCCCTTCCCCTGTGGCGTATTTAGCGACCCCCGGGATCGCCCCATCCCTTTGCATTTGACCAACCCAGGTTTACAGCGCGCATGGGGCCCGCGTCCAGGTCTTCAGCTGTCGGAAGCTCCCTGTCACAACGACCACGCCGGGAGCCCGGTTTCACCACCGGCAGGTGTTGTTGCCACTCAGAGGGATGGAAAGGGTGCTCTCTTTTGTTTCTCCTTCGCCCTGGCACAGGGCTAACCCTGGCAGGTGGTTGGTGGTTGGTTGGTTGGCTGGCTGGCTTGCTGGTTGGTTGGCGCCTCGGTAGGACGAGGTTTAGGATGGGTTCAGGGTAGGTTTAGGGTAGGCTTGGGGTAGTCCGTTTAGGGTAAGTTAAGGCCCGGCATCGTTTTAACTGCCTCAGCATTGCTATGCATGGCTTTCAACATCCTCAGCATCACCAGGCTTTGGTTTTGGCTTGGTTTAGGGTGGGTTCCAGGTTGGCTCAGGCTTGGCTCCGGGTGGGTTCCAGGCCTATTGAGAGCAAATTTGGGAGTTGTGCTTGAGATAGATGGTTTAGTGCTGGTTTATGGTGGGGCTTCTTGGGGTTGGTCTCGGGTGTGTTTACGGGTGGTTGAAGGTGGGTTTAAAATTGGCTTCGGCCATGGTTGTGTTTAGGCCTTTGAGGTAGGTGGCACCCTACCTTAAACCACCGTAAGCCTACTTAAACACCCTAAACTGGCCTGAACCTACCCTAAACGGAGTACCCTAAACCCACCCCAAACCTTTGTCCGTTGGTGTCTCCTTTCGTGCACGCCAGGCTGTGCCAGGGTTAGGCCAATACCAGGGCTACGCCATAAAAAAAAAAAGAACACCTCAGCATCAAAAGGATTGAAGCTTTCAGAGCTCAAGTTGTTTTTTGTTTTCCCGTTTTGCCGTGAAGAGGAAGGGTGAACAAAATTGGAGGAGGGTTCCGCTAGGTTTAGTTGCTGCGAGATGCCTTGGAGACAGCTTGTTAGATAGGACCCGTGATTTTGTCCGCTTGAGGGTCCACAGCGGTCTTTTGCAGTGTCCCAATCTACAGGAGCTGGACTTGTGTGACCGCAACGCCCGCTTAGTGGCTTTCGGCGTCCAAACTAGCTGCGGAGTTCGTTCAAGACTTTGCCCCCGATCATGGAATACTCCTTCCAGCTCACGGTCAATCTAAGTCAATCAACATCAGCATGCGGAAGTCAAAGCTGTGACCACACAGGCATACAGGCAGACAGCGGGAGGTGGGTTGATCAATGCGGTTGCAATGGGATCCTTGCGGACCTTGCATTCCCCGTGGGGCGATCGGTACCAGATGAATCAAAGGGTATCAAATACACTAATTGTCCACATGTATTCTCCAGAATGAAACAATGTACCTAATACGATAAAGTTGTTTTTGCTCAGGCAAAAATATGGGTGCGGCAATGTCTCCAACCCTTGGTCAGCCCTGGTCTTCGCCCATGGTAGCGTGCTACACGCCATGTATAGTAGTTGTGTGTGTGCGCGTGGCGAGATGTGGTGTGGGGGTGGTTTGGGTGGGGTGAGGGCGCTGTGGGGTGGGGCGGTGTTGTGTGTGTGTGTGTGAGAGACGCTCTGTTTGTTTCTGGGTCTCTGTGTGTTTGTGTGTGTGTGTGTCTGGGTGAGGGTGTGTGGTTGGGTGTGGATGTTTGTGCGTGTTTGTGCGTGTTTGTGTGTTTGCATGTTTGTGTGTTTGTGTTTGTCCGTGCTTGCTTGTGTCATATGTTTTATGACATGTTTGCAGCTACACACCGAGGTGTCTTGGATTTGCTTTCACAAAAACATCAATTTGGTTTTCCTCAAACCTATCCAAAAAATCGTCCTAGACTCATCCTCTGTAAAAACATCATCAAAACATCATCCTCTGGGCGCTCTTTTCCTTTCCCTGTCTCCTTTCCCTCTGTTTTGTCCTCTTTTCCCTTTCCCTTCTCTTTCTCCTCTTCCTTGTCATCTCCCATGCTCTTTGCCTTGTCCTTTTCGTTCTTTCCCTTTTGACTCTTCCTCTCCTTCATCTCTTTCCCCGTCCTCGCCCGTGTCCCTTCTCCTCTCTGTCATCTGCCTTCTTCGTGCTTTCTCCTTCCTCCTTCCTCCTTCGTTCCCCCTTCAGCTATGAACAAGCTCCATAGAGCTTGCGCCTAGTTGGAACCATTTTGCGCAAGAAGCTGGGACAGCGCAGCGCATATAACCAACGTATCCAAGAAGCTGAAAATGGAACAGCTTCTGCGGAGGGCGCGTTAGTCTGCCGTTTGGCAGTGTAGCATTTTTTGCAGGATGGTAATGGGAAGGTTGGTGTTGGGTAGGATGTTTTTTGATGTGTTTTTTGAAGATGGATTCTGGTCAGGCAGATTTTTCGGACATTGTTCGAAGATGGTTCGATTGGAGTATTTTTCGGAAGAAAAACAACAGGAATATCAAACGCAGCAAAACCTATGTTTTTCTTTTGTGCGCAATATTCATTCAAACAAGTTTCAAAACATATTCGAAGCATCTTCGAAGATTTGTCGAAGATCCTTTGACAGAAACTCGGGGTTTTTGCCGCTTTTGCTCTTCAAGAGCATTGTGCGGGAGGTTTGGTCTAGAAAATGTTGGTCAGGGATGATTTGTCAAATGTCATCCCCAACTAACATTTTCGAGACCAAACCTCCCTCCTCGTGCTCTTGAAGAGCAAAAGCGGCAAAAGCCCGCGTGCTTTTTTGTTTTCTGTGAACAATCTTCAATCAATCCTCGAAAATCATCCTGACCGGAATCCTTCTTTAAGCAACATCAAAGAATGATCCTACCCAACTTCCCCTATATTCTCCAGCTTGGAACGCGATTTTGATCAGGCTTGAAACAGACACTGTCAGACGTCAGACTAAAGCGCCCTCCGCAGAAGCTGTTCCATTTTCAGTTTCTTGAATGCTTTGGTTATATGCGCTGCGCTGTCCCAGCTTCTTGCGCAAAATGGTTCCAACTAGGCGCAAGCTCTATGGAGCTTGTTCATAGCTGAAGGGGGAACGAAGGAGGAAGGAGGAAGGAGAAATCACGAAGAAGGCAGATGACAGAGAGGAGAAGGGACACGGGCGAGGACGGGGAAAGAGATGAAGGAGAGGAAGAGTCAAAAGGGAATGAATGAAAAGGATAAGGCAAAGAGCATGGGAGATGACAAGGAAGAGGAGAAAGAGAAGGGAAAGGGAAAAGGAAAAGGGGAAAAAACAGAGGGAAAGGGAAAATTGTAACCGGTATGGAGAGAGGGCAACGGCAGGGAAAAGAAAATGGAGACACGGAGGCTAAGACGCGATGAGGAGGAGACAGGGAAAGGAAAAGAGCGCCCAGAGGATGATGTTTTGATGATGTTTTTTACAGAGGATGATTCTAGGAAGATGTTTGGATAGGTTTGAGCAGAGCCAAATCGATGATTGTTTTCAAAGTAAAAAAAACTATCAACATGTCCAGTCTCTTTTTTTTCTTGCATTTTGTTGATCAAACCTTTGTTTTCGCCAAAGTGTTTGTTGGGCATCTAAACTTTTCATATTTGGCAGCGGCCACTGCCCTGAGGCTGCTCATGGACTTGCAGGCCCGAGCTTGTCGGGCAGATGGGTGGTTGGATCAGATTGGTGCGGGGCATGTCTCGCTTCGAGAATGACAAATGTGTGTTCTTGAGGCTGTCTTGACGACCTGGGGCACAAACAGGTATACATACATACTCACACACATATAAATATATGTATATATCCACATATATGTGTATACACATACACACACACATATATATATATATATTTATTTCTATCTGTGTGTGTGTGTGACAGGGACCCTCTTCTTGTCTTTGAAAGGACTCTCCCTTGCTCACGACTTAGATGCTAGAAAGGAGAATGGCAGCATAAGTCGTAGACGCATAGCTTTAGACACGGGCACTCTCAAGAGTACATGGCAAAATGATGGAACCCTTGTTACCAAAGGTATCCCTCAATTGGCATTTGAAGAACTGCAGGGATGCCGGATGCATTTGTTGGGATTGTTTCACCTCAGCGACCCGGGGGCCACAGGGACCGCCGATAGACTGAGCGCTGTTTTTGACCAGGGGTGGGGCATGAATCAAAGCATGAGGGGCATGCCGACGGTTTCCTCACCAACGCCCCATGCCCATGTGGCCATGGGTCAAAATCCCATACCTCCAGTGAACATCCCAATCCCCACTAAAATAGGTTCTAAAATGAGTGGGGCACCTACCCCAAAATGGGCTAGCCGATGACCTGCCAGGCTGCTCCTTGGCAGGCGCTGGCCGGCCTCCTAGGAGGGGACGGACATGGTGTGCCTCCTCAATCCTTCTTTTCATGTGGGTGTGGCTCAAAATTAAACAGCAGGGGTTACGCAGGTTTTGGCCCATGTTTCCACTTACCAGGGTTCCATTTTGGTACCGGTTTTTTGAGCCACCGCCATGTTTTTTTTCAAGCTCAATTCCCAGCAAACCAGGGACTAGGCCGGTGCCGAAAATGGCGAAGGGGGAGAAAACACCTTGGACATGTCACGAGCAAATCAGAAGCAAATCAACACAGCACGGGCTTGGAATGCCGAAGCATGACGGTTTGATATGAGCCCGCTTCCGCGTGTGAGGAAGGGTGGGAGGATTGCATAGGAGAGGAAGCCGGGCGGGCAAACAGAGCAAGACATTCGACTTGTATGGCGAATTCAGGAGCTCAAAGCCCTGCTCAGGCACCCACATGAAGAAAGCTCTGCGAAGAGCCCCTGACGTTGATTGACTTTCATTTCAGGGTACCGAAAAGTGATCAGTGATCAGTTTCTTGTGGACTTGGCCTGCCACAGTCGGAAGTGGGGCAGCGGCGGCTGGTGGGGATGCAGCATGTGGGCCAAGTTTTGCCAAGCGATGCATTGTTCTCTTTTGTTACCGCACCTACAACAACTTATGTTTTCAAACAGTCATGGTGCAGCGCGTTGTGAGGGTTTTGCGCCTTGGCAAACGGCAACCTACAATTTCCAAGAAGCTTGAAGCACTTTGAGAATGCAGCGCGCGCCGTCGGGTTGCTTGTTCCGTGTGAAGCATGGCAGGGAGGGGCAACTGCGGTCCAATCAGCGAGAGAGTGTTTCAGTTGACCTCCCGCATGAGATGCTTACAATCGCAGGAAGAGAACTTGGACCCCATTTTCGATTGGTTGTCAGCGTCTGGCATTACGCCAACCGGTTCCAAGTTCTTATTGCATTGGGGCTTGCTCAGACCGAAGGCCGGTTTGAAGAAAACCAAAGGGACTCCAACCACTTTGGGGGGCCGTTAGCCTGTTTTGGGAGACCGTGTGCTCCCAACTCAGCTGACCGCAAGCCGGGCGCATAGGCCTCAACGACCGCTGCTCCAACGAGAGGCATGTTTGGAGGCAAGCGCTGTCGGCTTGAAACACAGCGCCGCCCTTGCGCAAGTAAAGCCAGCCCTGGGCCCTAACAATGCTGACAAATTTGTTGGCGTCAAGGGCCGACATCAAGATACAAGCTTTTGGCTTGGGTAGGGAGAGGGGGATGGGGCTTCGCTTGACTTCTCACCGGGGTCGGAGCCATCGCTAGGCAATAGCCTTAGCGGGACGCCGCGCGCCAAGCCGAAGGCCGCCAATGCCTCTATAACAATAAGCAGTCTGCACTTGGCACCTTTTGTCCCTCTGTTTTCAGCACTGAAATGAGGAACCAAGAACTGGTGGTTCCCTTCGTCCCGCACGTATGACCAAAACGGAGGCTAGGCAAAGTAGGCGTTAAACATATTGTCAGACTGGCTTCGTCATGCTTAGGTGGGCATTTGATGAGGGAGCGACATTTGCCAATTCAGACGAACTGGCCGCGCTCCAATGTTCTCAAACCCGTTTGTGACTTGCATGTCGGGAGATGTCGGGAGGCTGCACAGCGGGGATAGTTCACTGCCTTGGGGCAGAGGCCTCACTGCCCCGAGGCTGATAGCTGTCGGCCTGGTGGCAGCTTTGAGCCTCGCACTCGGGAGACTTCGGATTTCCGGTGCGAACGCATTCCCAGTGGTTCCAGTTTGTGTGAAGCTTTGATTTGTAGATCTGGCTGATGAATGGAGAGGTGCAAGCCTCAAGCCCTGATGAAACAACCCCAAGCCACAAGGAAAGCCTGCTACGGAGCAACGGGGGATGTGTTAGCCAGGGTTGCCAGCGACCTTTCGGATCACAATGCAGCTTCTTTCAGCTGGGATTTGGACCCGATGCCCAGGTGGCGGCGTCTTCCTTTGCATGTCGAAGGCAGGCTCGCTCCCACTTCATGGGATTGCAACGGCTTCGAGGAAAGCCCCCAGTTGTCCCATGTCGTTTCACGGTTGTTGGCTTTGGCCAGCTCAAAGTGGGTTGAACCTCCAAGGATCCTCTTGCGAGCATGTTCAGTGCCCCGCGTTCAGAGCCGAGAAGCAATTTTCGGCGGTTACTTGGCAATTGCTTCGGTGTTTGGGGCGCATGCCAGGCCCGGGCAGCGAGCAACCCCTTTTTCGGGGAGACTGCTGGTGAATCCCAGGGATGAAATTCGCAAGTCTTTTGTGATTGCGGGGTTTGCAACGGTTCCAGCCAGCATCAGCCACTATCCTTTGCATTTGCCGAGGCTCGCACAGCCAAGCGCGGAGTCCTCTTGGGATCGGGTCTGAGCGTGGCAGCTGTCCGCATGTTGTTCTGCTCATGTGTTTGCCTCCGGTGCAAATCATGACTTGCCAGTTGGTCAGGTTTCGCGTTCTCAGGGCGGAGCTGCCTTTGTCAAGAGAATCGGTATCGATTTGCGAATTCTTCCCTTCGACTGGTGTTCCTGTCCTGAGTCTTGGTCTCCATGTGTGCTTTGAGCGCCAAGACTCAAGACGGCTTGGCACACGGTTTGTGGGTTTTAACCGTGTTGAACACAAATCTGGTACTCACTTGCGGCAATCCTCGCACCCGAATGGAGGAGCCCTTGCGGCCTCTTGCTACGCAAGGGCAGCATCCATGCAAACCATTCTGAAACCGATAAGGGGGAAATGCACAAATACAATAGAGAAGCACGGGCTTTGTCATCAAATGAAGTTTGAGTCGTTTTCGTCGTTGGATGGTTGCAGTAATTACTTTTGACAGGCAGGCCCGGGCAAAGGAACCCTTTGATCAGGGCCACCTTTCCGAATTTGACTTGATTGCGGCTGCTCAAGCATGCAAGGCCCCCCAGTCAAAAAAAGGCTCGACTGACATCAGCAGGAGGCAGGTGGGAGGCTCACCATGACTGAGGTGCAAGCGATTCCCGACGTTCGATCTCCACGGACTACAGCGCTTATAGTTCTGATGTGGAGGACGCCAGCAGCTACCAAGAAAGGACCCGGGGTTCTCTGCGTTAGCGCCGAGTGAGCAGAGGGCCGTTGGCTGGTTTGGTTGGACATTTGCAGGGAAACACGAGAAAACGGCAACTCAACCTCCCCATCAATCACGAGCAATACGGCTCACAAGGAGAACTTCAAGCAACTAGATGGCAAAATCGCAGGGTCTTGAAGATTCAAGAATTTCGCCGAACAGTTGTGGCCTTTTGGTCAGCAAGGCGCAGGAGGAATGCTTGACGTGTTTCTTTGTCATGGTGAGGGTGAGCAATACCATGTGCAAGGGTTGCGATTGAATGTGAAGGACGGTTGTTGCCGCAAGTTGCCCTCTACGGCCCCACATCGGCAAAATATGTCAAATGATGGTTGGTAAGACACGGTTCTGTTGGGCGGCAAGGGTCCTAAGTTGCTAGATGGACACAGTCTGGTTTATCAAATTGTTTCCTTCATTGAAGGGAGCACACGGGTCCAGTCGCTTTGCGGGGCACCCATTGCTGTGGCAAGCTGGGCGGCACAATGTGCGCAATCAGGAAGCGGTTTCCTCCAAGTCAAGGGCAAGACCAGGCATGTGCACGCAATTGGGTTTGCGCGGTTTGAGGTTGACAGAGCAAAGCGCAGGAAGCAAGCGTAAGGCTAAGGCCATCCTCATCTGCGCTTTTGCGTAATCTTGGAGCATGTTAAGCATCCAGGACAGGCTTCTATTCCGCTATTCGGGGCTTCCACGTAGGGGAGGGCGGCAAGACGGCACAAAAGTGGGTGTGACGGTGATATGTTTTTAGGGGCACGGCACGGGGGTTCACCCCCTGTCAAGGTTGGATTGGTTTGCCGCCTGCTGCGGTACATAGAGGCACGCTTGGCCTGTTTAGGACATTCCTAGTTCATAAGCTCTTTGGGGAGTCCACGGGCAAGTAGAGCGGGCCGGTTACAAAGGCTCATTGGCTCTTCCGATGGAGGTGCCAGCTTTCGGTTCGCCCTTCTCGAGTTTTGATGAGAGTATCTTTGTCTTTTTGGGGTTTCTACGTAAAGAAAGATAAAACAAGCACAAAGGAACTAGAGGGAAGCCAAAGCTATTTGAATCGTTTTGTGTGGTGAATCCTTGCTTACCACCCCCAAGTGGTGCCTTCCACTTTCCATGACGCGTGACCCCAGTCGCAGGAGCTCGGACTCGGAGGCGCCAGGGGAAGCCTGGGGGCGAGGTTCAATGGATCCCTGGTGGATTTGGATGGAGCCCCAGGTTGACTTTGACTGCGTGTCCCGCATGTTGAGGGTTTCAGCGCCCTTGTGGTGAACGAAGATCTCGACACCCTCCGTCAGGAAATGCTCGTGATAGAGGTCCGCGGAAGTCCTTCTGCGCTTTCTGTGTGCTTTGCCATGCCCGTGCGTTGCGCAGCTGTTTGCAACGACTTTCCACGTGAGCCGATGAAGGCAGAACCAGCGATTGTAGCCAACAAGTGGGGCCTTGCCAGGAATTCACAAGCTAGGTGGCATCGCTTCATAGTTACAAGCAATGCCCGTTTTGGCAATAGACATTCTCAACGCGTGCCTACGTGTTACCCAGCGAGGTGGTGACATACACATCGAGTAGGTGGAAGTGTTTTGGGAGCTTGGTTGCAGCTGCCATTTGCTCCCGTTTGCCAACTCTTGAGGAGTGTGTGGCAGCACACCACAAGAAACTCTCCGAATCTCCCTGCATCATGTTCAATGCTGGAGTCGGTCAAAACTGCCAGAAGAAAGGCATGGGGATGCCATGTCAGAAGTAGCCAGCTGCTGCTGTATTCGATGGTATTGGGTTCGGATGTGATTCCCACACGCAGCCAGTGGAAAGGCAAGGCACACGCATACATATATCCGTGTATCCCAGAATGAATGGTTCTCTTTGGTGTTCCTTTAATCCAACCCCGGAAAGGTACCCTCCCAAAAGCAGCCCCACATACACGCAAGTACATATATTGAACGACAGTTGTCGGTTAATTGTGTAACAGTGTTGTTAATTGATATGATTTATTTATTTATTGTTTGGTTATTTAACTAGTTCATCTTTTGTTGTATTTATGCTTGTATATATATATATATACATATATATATATATATATGACGGTGCAAAAAGGGAAGCCACAGCAATGACAGGCAAGGCAAGGCGAGAGAGTTTTCTGAGTTTGGCTGCAGAAAAGCTGGCGGTTTATCAGTTTATCAGAAGCTCATCACCACTGCGGGAGTTGCACAGAGTGGATGTTGAGTGGCTTTTTCAGGCAACAAACCAGCAGGGATTGTAAAAGCAAGGTTCCTGGAAGAGCACTTTTGGAAGGGCGGGACCTGCAGAAGCTGATGTCACTTGAATGTTGCTCCAGCGCAACCTGAAAGAGGGCCTGGGCGGATGTCAAGAAGCCTTTCGCGCAGTGAATTGACTGATAGTCCTGAGTTCATGGAACCCCCACTGCAGGTTTGAGGGGAGTGCCAGCTACCGTCCCTGGGCATCGTCTATGGTACTGCGGATGGGCCGGGCAAGCTCCTGCACCAGCTGGCAGATAGGTTGTCGCAGTTTTCATAGAGTTTTGTGCATCCCAACTGGTACAGCATCTGGTCAATGCGACCTTACTGTGAACCAAGCCACGCGCGTGTCAGGGCGAGATGCCGCCATCTCCACAGCGTCCTCAGGTGCGGGCGAGTGATATTTGCCGGCGGTAAGACGGGCTCGCCATGTTGTAGGTCCCCTTATTACAGGTGTTGTTGTGTTTTGGTACAAATTGCAGATGGAATGCGAAACACTTGTTCCATGGCTGTCAATTGGGCTTTGGAGTTGCCAGATGGCCTGTGGAAACTTCATTGAAAGGCCACCCGAAGTCCACAGGCCTTGAGTGCTGTGAGTGGCAAGAAATGTTTGACTTAGCCGCTAGAAGTTGGGAAGCCATGTCGTTACAAGTTTGTGTCGCAACACCCAACATCTGATTTGCACAAGCTATAGCGAGCTCACAAGGGATACATCCAGATGCAATGAAACTTTGGGGTTGGCACCGATGTCAGCAAAGCCTGATTTGAGCACCACCGAAAGCTGGAAGGACAGCCTGCTTGTTCCAAGACTCAGCAGCCTCAGAATGTCAGTTCAGTGAAGCTTGGGCAGACTCTTGGAGGCTAAACCTTCCGCTTTCTGGAATGCGAGTTCCCGAGCACGATGCACGGGTTTTGGGCTGTAGGCGACGTGTTTGATTGTTTTTGATGCGTCAGATCAGTGAGACTGAGAGGCACGCTTCCTGGGACAACAGTGTGTTACTAGTACTTTTGTTTGTTGGGTCTCATGTTCTGCTTTTGTTGGTTGGGTAGCATATGTGTGTGTGTGTATTTAGTTTGCCGCAGTTGGTCCGAAATAGGGAAGAAGTAGCCCTAACAAGTTACCCTGAAACTGCAAAGAACACCACATGTTGAAACGTGGTGATGGCAGCCACTGGCCATCCAATCTCGTTTGGCTTCGGCCCCACTCGCAGGCGCGGGCTGCGGCATCCATGGAAAAGGACTTGGAGCTGCAAAGGCAGCAAGAGATGGAGAGGCCTGGGCTGGGACGTATCGAGGGTGTGCATGAAACAACACGAGAAAGTCTGGAGGCTTTGAATGGACGGAGACATGGGCCAAGAAAGGCAAGGTTGCAACAAAGATTAACAAAACACACACAAGCTTCTTAAGAAACCCGTTTTGCAACAATGTTGGATTTCTCAGGTCAGGGGTGGGGCGGCGCGCGTTTGTTGCTTTGTGTTGCTTCAACACTCCCCAGATGCGCAATCATGCTGCCATTGATGGTTCGAGCCTGATGTAGGATACCCATACAAGCATAGCGTTTGCAAGCATTGCTTGCGCACCCACATGTGCAACCAAACTTGCCACACCACTGCATTATGATTTGCATGACCCACAGGAGGTATGCTTACAGAAGGGGACGCCATGGGGGCTGTGAAAAACAGAAGACAAAGAAAACACAACCATCAATATCAAGGAACGAAGAAAACCAACAAGACACAAACATGTATGGTGCGTTCCTTGAAACCCCCGTTTTGGACCCTCAGAAATTGTAGGGGACCGCGTAGCAGCATTGACTTTTGGTTTGGGGTGGGGCGGTTGGGGGGGAGGGCTTGCCCTTAAATGCGGAAGATTGACTTGCTTGAGACTTCTTGCAAGCGTTTCCCACATGAGACACAGTCAGAACCCGGGTAGATGTCCCTTAGTAAGGGACAATCCCAGCCATAAATAGTTGCGGCCGTTTCCTTACATGGTTCTGGGTCAACCATTGTAATAATTGCCGGGTTTTGATTGTGACTCACATCAAGCCTTTTTTTGTTGATGGGGGGGTGGTTCTGTGGCCCACTTGCTCAGAAAGGGTCAGACTTTGTTCGTATCAAGTGGACTCGTGAGCGGAGACGGCGAGACCTTACTCATTTGGGCTTATGGACATGTTGGGAGGCCCGCATGGATGCAAATGAAGTAACTCAGAGTTGTCGAACATGGCTTCTGATGCGCATGCTGCTTGCTGCCCGAATTATTTCCTGTAGGGGACAGGTTGGCATTGCGAGGTTCCGGAAACGGTAGAAGACCACCCTGGCATCTGATGAAGTTGTGAGAGTTGAAGTGGGCAAAGACTCTGCTGATCTGGAGGGCCGGATGATTCCCGGCTTTAGGTAGCCGAGTTTTGCTGTGCACATGGATGGAACGTGGATGGCATCGGCAAAGGTGCTGCAAAGGGGGCGTCAATTGCTTGAAGATTTGGCAGCCAGACGCCCGTCGGATGTATCCTTGCCAGGCAGCAGGCAAGACTGGAGGAGAGTGCGTGTCGATTTGCTGGGCGATTGCAGGGCGTTCTCGGCACCCGTGGTTGAGGGCATAGAGGTTTCTTGGTGTTTGGCACAGAGCACCTAGGTGCAAGATGTTCAGGAAACACTTGCAATGCCAAATCACGCTCTAGGCTGTCCATTCGGATTTCACTTGGCCTTAATCGGCATATGGGATGCAAACAGCCTGGCATCAGGACACATGGCAGCTTGGCATTGCTTGGTAACATTAGCCCAAGATGAAGGGAGCAACAGCCTCGGCCAACAGCCTCGGCCAACAGCCTCGGCCAAGAATCTGCCTGCAACCTGCTCCAGAGCACCCCAAAAACCAGGAGATTGGCTCAATCCCATAGCTGCCACTGTTGGAGAAGCCATGCATGGCATTTTTCTTACTTGCCCAAGCCAGGCCGATCTTTTGACCTGGCTTCCTCCATGTGGTCATCCATTTGGATGTTGCAGAGGTGGTCACTTTTTGTTTTTTTCCGCGACGTTGGGGCAAAGAAGCTTCGGTTGGACAAAGTTTGGCATTGAACTCCCGGCGCGCTTCCTCATCCAAGTGGCGGACATGCTTTGACAGCTGCACACGTTACTCATTTGGTCGGAGTAGCGCTGGCATCATACTGCTTGTTGGTGTTGTTGCAACTAATTATGATGCCTTGAGCTCATGAGTAAGTAGTGCGTTGGGGCATGGGCTCTCTAAGAAAACATAGTGAGTCACATCCAGCACTAGTTGTTTCTTGTTGTGTGTGTGTGTTGAATGTTTGTGCTTGCCCACGTCCATCACGCCAAGGCATTCTTGAATTGAAATCCTACTCATGGTGTCTTGGAAGCAGAGACAGACAGAAGGGCATCAACTCCATGCCACAGGCGGCAGTGATTGTTGTTTGTCCGCACTGAAATAGTTGTTTGACCTCAGAGGTAGCCTATTGCTCCTCCCCTTACAAGAGAGAGAAGCTCCCCGTAGCCGCTTGAGGACTTCTTGGGTCTGGGGGCTGTAGGAGAAGCAGCGTGAGCTGCAACAGCGCGAGGAGGAGCACAGGTGGGCCCGCAGCCAGGGGACGGCGCATTTTCCACTCAACAAGCGAGGGGGGTTAAGAGGAGACCTCAGGAGACCAAGTGCAGATAGACGGACCTGGTGGTGTAACGTTTAACTACATGTCGGGGAATAGGCGGCCACGTGCAATGGGAAGCAAACAGTCAATCACCCTACCAGCGAACCACCAATGTGGCGGAAGATTGGGAACCAAGGAATGGCAGCTTCAGCGTCACGCAACTCACACGACTCGCGACTATCAGTTGAAGGATGAGTGCAAGACGCCAGTGTCTTCCCGAAGATGTGTCCAAAGAACTCCTTTATCCTCGCCATTCCTTCTGCCAAGAGCGCATCTAAGATCTTGACTTTCCCGGCAGGGCCTGTTACAATCCAGCGGTTGAAAGTGTGACTGACTCATGCGAGCTCAATGTCCTGATCATCAGTTCCCTTGTTCATTTTGCCCATTGTGTTTTCACGTCTGTCAAGTTTGTTGGGCCCTGAGGCTCCCAGTTTTTGCAGCCATGGTCGTCAACTGAACACTTTGTCCTTTTTAATGAACTTACTCAGCGCATTTATGATTACAGTATTCACATTACGCTGAGGTGCTTGCCATATACGTTTTGCAGGAGGCTTGGGGTTCAGCATCCTCATCGGAAGGCTAGCAAACTGTACAGCTTCAAGAGAACACGACTTACCAACCCGAGCTGGACATACCTGCGTGTTTCAGACTGGGAGGTCATTTGTTGCTTGATTTGCTTGCAGTTGTTGGAGGCCGGCATCGCCTATCAACAAATAGGCTTCGAGCCATAGCAACATGTGCCTTCTGCCAATGCTCCACCGCAGTTGAAGCTCATGTGATGCGTTTGCAGTAAAGGACCTGTCACCGCCTAGGCAGATCCAAATCACGCAAAATGACTAAGGACCATGGATGTGCTCCAAAGGCTGAACCACCATGGCATTCCCATTGGAATGTTCATCTCTGCCGGACAATGTCATCGAGCCGTCGTTTGAAGCCGACCGCCACAACCAGCCCGCCTGCCAGCATAGCCTGTGACAGACAGCTGCGACAGAGCCTGACAGACAGCTGTGCAAGAGCTTGTGACAGACAGCTGCGACAGAGCTTGTGACGGACAGCTACGAGAGAGCCTGTGACAGCCAACTGGCGACAAAGCTTGACAAACAGATTGACAGATTGACAGTTGTGAGTGACAGCTCAGAGAGATCGTGACAGACAGCTGTGACGGCGCTTGTGACGGACAGCTGTGACAGACAGCTAAGACAGAGCTTGCGACGGACAGCTGCGATAGAGGACAGCTGTGACAGACAGCTGTGACAGACAGCTGTGACAGACAGCTAGGCAGAGCCTGTGACTTGTGACCGACAGCTGTGACAGTGACAGTCCGAAGCCTCAGCTCCCGCCAGTGGCCAGGCCAAGACAGCCGCAACCTCCGCCAGCAGGCCCGGACAGCCGTGACAGCCCATCAGCGGCGACAGTCTGAAGCCTGAAGCTCCCAGCAGCGCCGTGACAGTCCAGGCTTTAGAAGTTGGCGTCTGAGCGCGTCTTCCGCGGCGATTGCTCGAAGTCAAATAATTTGAGCGACTTTGCCCACCTCTACGCTGCGCTCCTGCGCTGCTATTAGAGCGCCACATGTGCGCCGAGGCGTGCTCAGCTTCATCTGCAGCAGGCGCAGCAGCAGCAGCAACAGCAGCAGCAGCAGCAACAGCAGCAGCAGCAGCAACAACAGCAGCAGCAGCAGCCAAAGCAGGATGAACCAGCCGAGCCCGGAGCCAAGTGTTTTGAGAGATCGGACCGCTGAGATTTTCGAAACGGATGTGGGGCAGGCCTGCCAGTTTTCGGCGCCTGTCGCTTTCCCAGAGCCAGCAAAGCTGTGAGCCCCAGGGTGTGTGGAGTATGCCATGGCCTAGAAAGGAACAACATCAATCAGCATACGTCAATCATTGCATACTGTGCTGGAACATGTCAGATACCCATGCCGTAGCTATGGCCCGTATTTGGCAGAATCAAGAGGGTCCTGCCTCCCAGAATATGGATGCATCCCGCCCAGGCAGGCTGCTCAGGAGCGAATCCTGTGCGCCGGCACGCTTTGCGGCCTGCGCCCTGTGTTCGCAGAACCCAGCCACCTGCACTCCCCAATTTGAAGAAGCATCGAATGCTTTGAAGGGTCTAAACTGGCGTCAGAAAGCTGGTGAGGGCAAGTCAATCAGCTTTAGGCGAAGTCGAGACAAAAGGCATCAAAGGCATTCCCCCCAAGAATGAAGGCCCTTGGCCACTGTTGTGCAATGTTGGCTGTTGATGGAACGTCTCCAAGCCAACCTTAGAAGCTGCCACTAGCAAGCCATGGATGGGGGATGTCGCAAACAGCCAGTCTAGCTACTTGCTGGTAAGTATGTATCACTTACCTTGGTAGCAAGAGCATCAGTGTAGCAGAGCCTGCCCGGGAATTTGCCCGAGGTTCAGGGGCAACACTGTGCATTCAGAGCATCATCTCACTCTTGATGACAAACAGTGTTCAACCCTAGATAAGTCCAAAGTCGCTGTGGCCAGCTCATGTCAACTTTCGACACGATGAAATCTTAGCGCGGCGCACATGGAAGATGAACGATTTCCAGCAATTGCAAGACAAGAGGGGCCCTATGAGAAGTAGCCAGTGGGAAGGTTTGGTCCTAGATAGTTCCCATATCTGGAGGCGGGGGGACATGTCCAAAGGGTCAATTTATCCTGTCCAGGAAATTTCGCAACTGGGCATTAATTGGCCTCCTTGCATTTGGACAGAGTCTTTGCGTTCAGTCCCGCGCTTTCGCCCTGCGAGTTTTGGCTCCGGGCCGTGTTTGTTTTGGTCTCGGAACTGGGGCGCGGAAGCCTTAAATGTTGCAAGTCGAGCAGTTCATCATACCTCATGGTTGGTTTGCCCGCATTTACATTCTTTCCGTCCCACAGCCCGGAGTTCGCCTACCCCAGTCATGGTGCCACCAAAACCTCGCGGGCCGCAGCACCACCCCTGTCAGCTGCCTTCTGGCAAGTCTCTTGGAGTATTCGGCCTGAGACCTTAAGCTTTCCTTAGGGCCCGCGGAACCCCGTCGGTCATGGCCCTCTCGCGGGTTGCCTTCAGCCTGGCTGCGGCTGGCCCGCGAAGCTTCGCCGCCGTGCCAGTGGCCCGACCCTGGAAGCGTCGGCTGCTCCAAGGTCTGGGAGGACCTGCGGCGCGGTCAGGGACGGCCGGCTGGGCCTTTAGCTTGCAGAGTGGCTCACGGGGCAAGATGATGAAGCTGTTAAGGTTTCATGCCAACGTTGAAATGGAGCTAACCCGGCAGAAGTACCTAAGCTGTGGTTTTTTCGTTTTTGACGTCTTTTCGTGTGTTTTTTTTCCGGTCCTTCGATCCTCTAGTGCTCCTCTAGTGCTCCTCTAGTGCTCCTCCAGTCCTCCTCCAGTCCTCCTCTAGTGCTCCTCTAGTGCTCCTCTAGTGCTCCTCTAGTGCTCCTCTAGTGCTCCTCCAGTGCTCCCCCAGTGCTTCTAGAATACTCCACTAGTGCTCCTCCAGTGCTCCCCTAGTGCTTCTAGAATACTCCTCTAGTGCTCCTCGAGTGCTCCTCCAGTGATCCTGCAGCGACACTGAAGTAAAGGCAAACTACTCCCAGAGCATCATTGTAGCACTAGAGTAGCACTAGAGGATCACTAGAGGACCACTGCAGGAGGATCACTCGAAAATCACTAGAGGAGCACTGGATTGCTACAAAGCATCACCGACGATCCGGAAAGGATCACTAGAAGATGACTAGAGCAACATGAGATCATCACTGGAGTGCCAAGGGTCACTAGTAGATCACTGGAGGAGCACCAGGGGAGCAACGTGCGGGGAGGCCGCAACTTGGTTTTCTGTGAAGTGCTCCTCTAGTGCTCCTCTAGTGCTCCTCTAGTGCTCTTCTAGTGGACACTCAACTAAAGGCAAACTACTACCAGAGGATCATTGTAGCACTAAACTTAACCCTAAGCCCTAAACCAACCCTAAACCAACCCCTAAACCAATCCCAAACCAATCCTTAGCCAAGATAGCCCGCCCTGGCCCCCAAAACCCCCCATCACTGGAGCGCGCAACATTAGAGGAGCACTGGAGCCCCAAATCGAGAAAACCCACCCAAAAAACGAGGCCAAAGCGGGGAAACCACGGCTTGGGTCCCCAAGCCTCCTGTGTTGGAGGGCCTCCAAGCTCATGCAGGTCTTCTTTGAAAGCGTGCAACCGATTAAAGGTTTCTCGTTTTCACGCGTTGCCAGAGTCTCTCTGAAAGTACAGAGCAGAATCATCACAAGCTGACTCGAGCGGCTCACCCGTGTAAAGTTGTCATTCAAGCCAACCTTTCACGTTCAGGAAGCGAATCCACCATCCCATCAGCTTGATGGTCCCAATTCGCATGTCGTGGCTTGGGCTGGCGCTCAAGCTAGGTGCCTTCCGAGGTGTTGAAACCAAGCCACATATCAGGGGTTAACCGATCTAGTCTTTCTAGTGCATTGCTCACTGGATTTCACTTGGCCAGTGACTGGAGTGCATTGCTCCTTGCCAGGAGTCACCTTCACGGCCTCAGCCCTTGGTGTGGCTGCAGTGCTCGACGAAGGCGAGGGTTGCGCTTTTCACCCCGGGCAGATGGGTTGTTAGATGTGAAGTTCCGGCTGCCGACTGAGGCAGGCAGCAAAAAAGCAGGAAGGCAAGAAGGCAAGAAGGCAGGAAGGCAGGAAGGCAGGAAGGCAGGAAGGCAGGAAGGCAGGAAGGCAGGAAGGCAGGAAGGCAGGAAGGCAAGCAGTTCCTGCAGGCAGTCACTGAGCACATAAGGCGGATAGCTTCAGAAGTCTCCTCTGGGCTGCGCTGTTAGGTATGCTGTTGAGCACAAACAGTCGGCTCCGTTGGGGGAGAGCGTACGCGCCATTGGGCTTTTGGAAGTTGCAAGTGGCGCTTCTGACTGTCAGCTCGCTGGTTTGGCTATGCGCTCGCATGACAAATATGTGAAACTACTGACACTTCGAGCTATCCACCATTCCGCATCGGCTTGTCGGAGGGCCACGTTGGCCTGACTATCCTGACTGCTATTGCAGGATGGGGACGGCTTTGGTTTGGAAGTTGGTGAGCTGGCATCCTTGATACCCCGATGCCAGGCTGCAATCGTTGCGCGCAGTTCTGGATTTGCGCTCCTTGGCGGGATGGTGCTTGCTCCAATCAGCTGCACCGCGCCCTTTCTGAGATTGTGATTGGCCCCCTGCCATCAGTCACCCCTTCAAATGCCTGAAGATACTCCCCTGCAAATCAACATGGGAGGTCACAAGGGGTTCACCTAAATCAGACTTATGCATTCATGGCTGCTGGGGTTCCATGCAATTGTATGGAAAGGTGCTGCCAATTTACGCGCACTACAAGTTCGTGGACCGCATCTCGCACCCGACCCCATCTGAGGAAAGGACAGCGGCGTTCGCCTCGCGGCAGCAAATGATAACCATCTTTGGGCGCACTTCTCGAAGGGCTGTATTTTCAGGGTGCAGACTGGTTGTGGCAGATGTGCTGCCTGCATCTTGCGTGCTTGTATTGGAGTCCAGGGGGTCAGGCTGCGTTAGGGTTGGGTGGGATCTCTCTGTGGATGTTTGCGTGGGCGCTTAGCCATGTCACAGCTTGCCTCTGAATTGGGCCGATCAGGAGACATGAGCTTTCCCTTTTTGAGACTTCTTGTTCGTGTGAGAAGCTGCCCTGACTCGCTGAAATCAACAATAATGCGGCTTTCGTAGAGAACGTTTCTTCCTGAGACGGCCTGGGATGCTATCGCCCCTTTGACCCTTTGAGCATCAACTTTTTGAACTTGAGGCCACAGAGGGATTCTGGAAAAGAACACCGGAGGTAGGCCTCTTTCCCTTCTTGTCCTTTTTGTATCACTCTTTACTTCGGTCACACTTTGTGTACAGAATGGGTGACCTTGCGGAATGTGTGACCTTGAGGTTTTTGCCAGCAGATTGTACATGTAAGCATGAGTTTGGGTCGGCATTTTTTTGACAGGGTATGCGTTGGGCTGAAGCTATTTGCATTGTACGTAAGGGTTGCACACGTGACATCGCCTGCAAAATGACACGGGTGCAGCGGATGGAATCCGGGAAATCGTGTCCATCAAACTGCCTAGCTTCATGTGATTTTGTTTGTATTGTGTTCTGACCGTTTAGTGAGGCTTTCACAATGTCCTTTCATCAAGATAACTCCCGGCCATTTGTGGATCATGTCTTCCGCAACCTTGGCCAGTTTGTAGACACGTTGCCAATCTATGTTGTTAGTGCAACGCTACCCTGCAAATCTGGTGAACCTGCTTGTGTTGGGCAACTCCCTCAATGCTGAAGTTTGGTGGTTTGAGGAGCAGCTGACGTGTCCTCGGCATTTGAATGCACCATGGGCCCTTGCAATGCAGTGAGTCGCAATGTCTTTTGAAGTTAGTACCTCCCCACCCCCCCACAAAAAAAGAAGTGATAGCACACCTGCATAGCACACCTGCATAGCACACCTGCATAGCACACCTGCATAGCACACCTGAGGCACACCTGCAAAAGTAACAGGTACCATGACCCAAATCTAGACACCATCCGACAGAAAAGATCAAACTCCGACAAACAGCTAATAGGAAACTTCTCCCACTATTTGTAGCCTATTTTGCGCCCATGCTGGCTCAAAAGAAAAAGTTGTGTCAATCTGTCGGGGTGAGCCATTTCTGAACTGAATTAGCGTTTAACTGTGAGCTTTGTTTGCCAGTTCTTTTCATGTTGCCCTCGCTTGGCAACTGAGGAGAAGCTGCATGACTACTACTCGCCCATTGTGCGAGATGCCACGTTGAAACTGCGCGGCTATTACCTAAAGGTTGCCCAATTCTTCTCCATGACGCTTGGCGGATTGGTGTTTGCAATTGCGTCGAAAGCAGCTGAGTCACAATGAAGGTTAGTAAGGGACAATCCCAACCAGAAATAGCCGCGGGGCGTTCTTAATTCTTCACATGGTTCTGGGTCGACCATTTTACTACCGGGTTTTGATTATGACTCAGCTGAACAAAGACGCCATCCTGTTCATCTCTTGGGCACCAGGCGTGACGATTATGTGCCGCCGCAGTACCTGGAGTGGGCGAAAAAGTTGCAGGCCCGGGTCGGGGAGGGGTTTCAGCCGGCTCGACTTCAATCTCGTTGGCCCGCGAGCCACATGCCGTGGGCCTCTCTCCTGCCACGTCCCAAGAGATCATTTGGCAAACAAACAGTGGAGGCTTGCCATCGCCGCGATTACCAACCGCCATAAATCCTCCATAACTTGAACACTGGAGTGTTGGAGGTTAAACCTTTTGTTTGATTCTGGAGCCCCAGCGGGAAGAGCCCCCCTCCCTTACCTCCAAACCACCAGGGGCTTTTTTGATGGTGACCTGAAATTGCCTGCCCAGCCCATTGGAGTTTGGTGCTCGCATTGGTCTTGGACTGCTGGGCTGACGCCTTTGGGCCACAACCCCGCGACAAAGCCAAAACAAGCCGACGCCCAGAGCGACTTGCTGGGATGTTGCGGACATGTGCATGGTCAGGTGCTAGGGCTTAGATGCCTCCAATGCGGCCAGAGTAACAATTGGTCAAGTTAATCACGGGCGACTATTTAGTTGTTTGTTACTTGTGAAAAACAAAAATCAACTGCATGTGGATTGGGCATGACTTCTGGTGCCCGGCTGATAGTTGCAGGCGGAGGCCCCCGTGGCACTGGAAACAGATGAAGCGAAGCTTTGCGTCGCACAGGAGCTCGGCCTAGGCACGTCAGATGGACGCAAGAGGGTTGGGGTTGTCTCCAGGGGCCCCACTTTTGCTTCTCCCAGCTTGTTGAGCCAGGAGCTGGCAGAGGCAGGGTGGCAGAAGCCAGGCAACTTCTACAATCGAACTTGCGAAATTGAAGCGAACCTCGAAGCACACGGTTTGACAATGCTTGGTCCAGTGCTGGCGTGGTCGCTGTCCGCTCGAGGTTGACAACGATTCAATCGTTTGGATGCTATCTAGCTACTCACCTACCCGCCCTTTTGCCTGGCTGCCTGCCTGCCTTCTTGCCAACCTGCCTGTCTGCATACCCCCTGCACACATGAGGACGTTAGTTGAGGCATGCTAATGTATGATGTAAGCAGAAACGTATTTGTTGAAGAAATGCGAACAAACTTGTACAGTAATACAGCTGTGTATGTGTGGGTTCAATGTGTCTTCCTTAGATTTACGTGCTTGGAAGCGCACATGCATTCATACATTTCTGGGTCATGCATTCATATTCGGACACACACACACAAGCGCGTGAGCACATTTTTAACATGGTTCGTCCAACTCAAATGCACAAGATGTGGCTGCACACTACCCAGTCATGTCATGCCCGCAGGGTTACCGAGAGGCAGGCAGGCAGACACACAGACAGGCACAGAGGCAGGCAGAGACAGAGACCGGCAAACAGATCTGCACATTCATGCACGAATGCATACGCATGTACATTCGTGCGCACGCCCGCGCCTTCATGCATACCCACAAGTGTATGCAATGCTGACTTAGTGACTGGCATGCATGCATACATTTGAGCATTGGCTCCATCCATTGATGAAGTTGTTCATTTCCTGATGCACTCAATCATACATGCATTTATGTTATTATTTCATCCCGCCCGCCCACCCGCCCGCCCTACCATCCATCCATTTATTTATCCATCCAGCCATCCAGCCATCCATCCATCCATCCATCCATCCATCCATCCATCCATCCATCCATGTATGTTCCGTCCATTTGTTCATCCCATGTCATTCCATGCCCATTCCATGTCCAAGCCATGTCCATTAATCAAGCCGCTGTCCGTTGAGCTGTTTGTTCATCAGTTACTTGATTATTCTATGATTGGTCGATTTACTAGTTTGCTTATTCAGTCATGTTTTGGTTTGTTATTCTGTTTAGTTGCGTGTGTGAATTGCTTTATTTGTTTATCTAGTGGTTCATGATTTTATGCATTTGGGCTCGTGCGTTTGCGCGCATGCCTGTACATGAACCCGTAAGCACGCATGCCTGCATGTTGTTCGTACATCATGCATGCACTGACAGATGCCCCTGCGAACGCACATGAACATATGCAAACACACACACACACACAGCAATGCTCAAGCAGTCATGGTCATGTTGGCGGGCAATTTGCCCAGGAAGGTTGCAGCACCCCGCAGGTGGAATCGAGGACGCCTTCACCGATTGGAGTAACAAGCCCATTGGTTCTGCCTCCATCGGACAGGCGCAGACGATGGGTGATGGCACAGAGTACCCTTTCCAGCGATCTCCAAACAAAACGTGTTGGCACAAAAGTTTGCCACACGACGACCTTTGATTGCACTACAAAGAAAATGAGTATGACAAGTAAGGATCGATCCACGCACAGGCTTTGCAAGCATGTGGGACGTAGCCTCACATTCCCCAGCATCGGGCTTCATGATACTGCATGGGTCCTGGCTTGCATGATCTCGCATGGAGAACAGTGTGTCCTCCGAATTGCCGATCTGGATGAATCACAATCCAGATCTCACTCCACGTCCTTTCTGCGAGGTCAATGTCCCCCTTGAGTCAGGACGCTGTAACTTTGCTGAAACGCATGGCGGTTGATGTGGCTTCATCTGCCTTGAGCCACATAGCACGCTTTGCTTTGCAGCCGGCTGCCGGAAGGCAACATGTATTCATTCTTGTCACTCTTGTCGATCTTCTCACTCTGTTTGAGAAGAAGCACGCTTGACCAGACGCATGAACGCAAAAGCGCTTTCAACAAGGTTGTCTCATTCAGGCCCCAATGCACCCGTCGCAACTAAACGTATGGAACAGGAACTGGTTAGTCAAGTCGTGACAGGCCATCTAAGTGAATGGATGCCAGAAGTCATGGAGGATCCAGAGGCGTGCTATTTCAGTGGTGGGCACTCCAAACTAGAGGAGATGCAAGGTAGCACTCGCCCCATTGCATTTCGGCCCCGCACCAAGCGTCAGGTCTACAAGGCACGCATCAAATCCACGGGCGAGGTGGTGGCCATCAAGGCCCTGCCCGGTCTGACCGCCTTCGGGGGGTTGTGTCATTTCACGTGGCGCACGTGGCAGCTGCAGTCAGGGTATGGATTAGTTTGAGCAGCTGGCCGCTTGCATCCCTGAAGGCGGTTTTGGCTACACAGGGCGCTTTTAATTGAGACGGTCTCCGGCTTATGGCTTTGGTTGCATGCAAGGGGCTTGTGTTGGATTTCAAGGCGACGCGCCTTGGATCCCTTTCGCCCATGGGTTGGACACCGGTTCCGTGTACGGTGAGCTGTGGTGGGTGGGTCGGTTAGCTTTGCATGTGCTTGCAGCCTGGGTGTTCCATTCTCCATGAGTTTCTCCCTGGCAATAGTTCAGTTTCAAACAGAACGATGGCTTGGCCTTTTTTCCATGGTAGGGTTGTTTTGTTTGAGGGGACCCTTTTCAGGTTGGTTTAAAAGGAAGCCACAAACAAAGGGTAGCGACCCTTGGGGTCACCTCAAGAAAGGAAACCAACTTTGAGGGGTTCCACAACACGCAGGCCAACAACGTCGAACTCCTCGCAGGTGCAAATGCCGGGCGCAGAGCGGCTCTTCCGCGTGGACATCCGGACGCTGAAGATGTTTACCCGACGCTTAGCAGAATGGTCATGGACCTCGGCGTCTAGAGGCCGCTGGGTCTAGCCCTGGATAAGCCCAGGACAAGCAGAGAATAAGCACCTAACAAGGCACTGGCGATGCTCAGGGATTGACACGTGATTCCCCTCCCTCCCCATAGCAGGGGCATCCCGACAAAAGGTGGGGCATCCTCAAAATCCTCAAGACACACACAAACGTCGACATGTACCGTCATCTACAGTACTGAGGAGGATGGCATGGGGCACTCTCTCTCCAGGAATACCTGGTTGCTCACCAAGTCTCCACGTAAATTGGGGACACCCTAGATGTTGAGGTGCCAAGAACAACATCACGCTTGGAGCTGGATGCTTGTATCCTCGCAGGCTGTCATTTTTTGTGGTGCTCAAGGGCCGTGCCTGCATCCAAAGTAGGGCGCCTTTGCCTCAACCAGGGTGCAAACGGGCGTGTGTGCGTGCGTGGCTGTTGACGAAAGGGTTCACAAGCAAAACAAGCAAAACG